>CP094635.1:25760786-26293286 GCA_023657505.1 Camelina hispida | reverse complement strand
ACATCCAGAAAGCCGTATGCTTTGGAAGAAGCTTGTACAGTTTGGGAAGGGGTTTTGATTGATCAAAAAGAAGAATCTACTTCAACCGATATGCCCTTAGGCACGGCCATACATAATATAGAAATCACACTTGGAAAGGGTGGACAATTAGCTAGAGCAGCGGGTGCTGTAGCGAAACTGATTGCAAAAGAGGGGAAATCGGCCACATTAAAATTACCTTCTGGAGAGGTCCGTTTGATATCCAAAAACTGCTCAGCAACAGTCGGACAAGTGGGAAATGTTGGGGTAAACCAGAAAAGTTTGGGTAGAGCCGGATCTAAATGTTGGCTAGGTAAACGTCCTGTAGTAAGAGGAGTAGTTATGAACCCTGTCGACCATCCCCATGGAGGTGGTGAAGGGAGGGCTCCAATTGGTAGAAAAAAACCCGTAACCCCCTGGGGTTATCCTGCACTTGGAAGAAGAACTAGAAAAAGGAAAAAATATAGTGAGACTTTGATTCTTCGTCGCCGTAGTAAATAGGAGAGAAAATCAAATTTCTTTCTTCGTCTTAAAAAAAATAGGAGTTAATTAACTGTGACACGTTCACTAAAAAAAAACCCTTTTGTAGCAAAGCATTTATTAAGAAAAATAGAGAAGCTTAATACAAAGGCGGAAAAAGAAATCATAATAACCTGGTCCCGGGCATCCACCATTATACCCACAATGATTGGCCATACTATCGCTATTCATAATGGAAGAGAACACCTACCCGTTTATATAATAGATCTTATGGTAGGACATAAATTGGGAGAATTTTCACCTACTATAAATTTTCGAGGACATGCGAAAAATGATAATAGATCTCGTCGTTAATTAAATGAATTAAAAAAAATGAATATAGATTTTTTTTTAGTGAGAGGTAAACCTTATGATAAAGAATAGAAAGAAGAAATCATATACTTCCGTATATGCTTTAGGGCAATATATATCTATGTCTGCCCATAAAGCCCGGAGAGTAATTGATCAAATACGTGGACGTTCCTACGAAGAAGCACTTATGATATTAGAACTTATGCCTTATCGAGGATGTTATCCCATTTTTAAATTAGTTTATTCTGCCGCAGCGAACGCTAGTCACAATAAGGGTTTCAAAGAAACCAATTTAATCATTAGTAAAGCTGAGGTGAACCAAGGAAATACTGTGAAAAAATTAAAACCTCGTGCCCGAGGACGAAGTTACCCAATAAAACGATCCACTTGTCATATAACTATCGTATTGGAGGATATATCCTTCTATCAACAATATGAAGAATATTTAATGTATTTAAAAAAACCTGGATGCAGCAATGAAAACAGAAATCTAACATGTTATGATACATATAGTAGTGGAGGCCTATGGGACAAAAAATAAATCCACTTGGTTTCAGACTTGGTACAACCCAAAGTCATCATTCTCTTTGGTTTGCACAACCAAAAAAGTATTCTGAAGGTTTAGAAGAAGATAAAAAAATACGAGACTGTATTAAAAATTATGTCCAAAAAAATATAAGAATATCCTCTGGTATGGAGGGAATTGCACGTATCGAAATTCAAAAAAGAATCGATCTTATCCAGATCATAATCTATATGGGATTTCCTAAATTATTAATTGAAGATAAACCCCGAAGAGTCGAAGAATTACAGATGAATGTTCAAAAAGAACTAAATTGTGTCAATAGAAAACTCAACATTGCTATTACCAGAATTTCCAATCCGTATGGAGATCCTAATATTCTTGCAGAATTTATAGCTGGACAATTAAAAAATCGTGTTTCTTTTCGAAAAGCAATGAAAAAAGCTATTGAATTAACTGAACAGGCGAATACAAAAGGAATTCAAGTACAAATTGCAGGGCGTATCGACGGAAAAGAAATTGCACGTGTTGAATGGATCAGAGAAGGCAGAGTTCCTTTACAAACAATTGAAGCTAAAATTGATTACTGTTCCTATACAGTTCGAACTATTTATGGGGTCTTAGGAATAAAAATTTGGATATTCGTAGACGAAGAATAAAAAAACTTTCTTTATCTTTACATTTTATCCAACGATAAAAAACGAAAACTATGTAGTATAACACTATACAGTAATAAAAAAGTGCAGTCTTCTTTTTTATGTTTAAGAATAAAATCAGCAATTCTATAAGATTGAATAAAAATTTCCATCAAAACTCCTTTGATATAATTGCTATGCTTAGTGTGTGACTCGTTGGTTTAGGATAAGATTAAGATAAAAAAAAAAAAAGAACTTACCTATAACAGTAACTAATAACTATAGCATTAATAAATAACCTAAGCAACTCATTGCTTCACATTATCTGGATAAAAAAATCAGTCAAGATATGATAAATTGATCATATCATTGTAGCAACTGAATAAAAAAAAAAGAATAAAGAAATATGATTATAAGTTCTGAAAGGTAATCGAAAAGTATGCGGATAAGTGGAAGGATGAAAGAAAGAGAGAAAAAAATGAATATTAATGATATATGATTCCAATTTGGAAAGTCTATGAGGTCACTGTAAGAAAAGCAATGTAATAAAGCATCAATACAGATTCTTTTCGCTTTCTATAATCATCCAATCATAGAGTGAGTTCCATGAGGATTTTGTTGACTAGAAAGCATTAATAGAATAATAGCCATACGTAACAAAATACCAAACATACGATTCTCTTACTTAGCCATACATTAATAGAATGCAATATCTCAATTTCAAGTTAAACAAAAAAAAAAAAAGAACATAGAGTTCACGATAACTTAGTATTCAAAGACAACCTTGTCGTTCATCACCGGAATAAAGACTTTGTGAGGATCAGAGGACGAAAACTTGGCATGAGGTAGAGAGTCTTGGAATGGTAAGGAGTTTCCTAAGGATGACTGATTCTTCCTTACGTCTCAAGTTACCTAAGCATAGTGTGAGTTTCTTGAGGATAGCTGAGTTCTCTAGAAAGTAACTCACTAGTTCCAGGTCTATCTCTGTCGCCACCTCCTCCTCCTCTGAGTCCGGCTTCACAATCTTAACATATTCGAGAGATGTTAGAAACCTACGAGGTCCTGGTAAGATACCAACTTTCTCCTCCTCTGGACAAGTACAAAATTCCTGCAAGTAGAACGAAACAAGTTGATATAATGTCTTACTTTTAACAATTCCATTCATATAGTAAGGAAAGAAGTTTATGATTCAGCAAAAGTCCTAACCAAGACAAGAGATTTTAGATTCGTGCAGCTCTCAAGAAAGATTGGCAACATTTCCCACCTGTCGTCGGTGAATTCGACTCGCAAGAAAGATATATTTGTTGGAACTATTTTTTGACAAAGTGCAGTTACTTGTCAAAAACGTTATAATGAATGAGAAGTGGTTAGCTTGAGTTGAGTAACCGTTACGCAAACCACACATGCCTTTGTGTCGTATCAAACTGAGCTCGAGTTTGGGTCTTGGTTAATGGGCCTTTAGGTCCAACAAGGTATGTCGTTTTGCATAATGAAGTCGAGAGTTGAAATCTTATCAACTCCAAACGAAAGAGTTAGTCGTTCCGCAGATCTCGCTAACGTGTGATACTCGGGCGCGTCTTCAGCTCACCTCAACTCCCCGATATCTCAGTCCACGAGCCCATATTTTGTGGAGAGCATCTCGTCGTTCTCTCCATATAAATACAGAGCTCTCTCGTTCATTGTTTCTCACGCTTACACGCTTGCGGAGAAGAAAAAACACATAAACAAAGATCCAACTCTCTCTCACTCCTCTTTCTCTCACTAAGAAACGTAAGTGCCATCAAGAGTGTATCGTTGAGCCAACGTTCGTTTGAGTCCGTAGTCAAGTGTTGTGACACGGTCTCGTCTCGGTTGTATCCTGGGATCCATGTACTCGTTAACCGCCACACTGCGGGAGCTACTTTGGGTTAAGGAAAGAGATCGTATCTCGCCTCCGAGAATCTTCTTCTACCCCTTTCTTTATCGTTTTACATAGGTGTTATAATCGTTATCTCATATTTGGATTTTCGCGGTCCTACAGTCTTAACCCAAAGTACAGATTCGTTTTCTACATATAGTTTAAAACGGATCTTACGACGCGAACAGTTGATAACGATTAATGCCGTATTGTAAACGATGTTCGAACGTTTTATGTGAAGGCCTTCGGGTGTGTTTCGCAAAAACGCTTCAAGATTCTCGAGATTTTAAAACAGTTTCCATGAAGACCATGCATGTGGTAGTTTCGTGAAACAGTTTTTCGAGCAATCAAAATTTTCTTTCTACGATAGCTTTAGTGTGACGTATTCAACGTACTATAATAGCTATCTACAAAAAATAATTAATTTTTAGCAAATTAAATTAATTTAATTATTCAATTATTTAATTGCTAACTCTTGATTATATTTGTTCACAAATATTGACATATTTTTGTCTTTTATGAGCAGATGACTAACGGTGTTGAAAACAACAACAACAACAACGGAGGTGCTGAGGAACGTCGTGAGTTGACAACCCAACCCGGGAATGGTCCACCACCTGCTCCTCTCCTTCAGACCGAGCTGAAACCGAGCATCCCGAGTTCTGCAGTGACGCCCAACAAGTTTGATGGCACAAACTTTGGAACGTGGCAACAAAAGATGCACTTCTTCTTGTGCACACTTAACTTGCAGAGATTTCTCACCGAGGATGCTCCGGCACTGCCTCTTGATAACAATGACGTGCATGCGTTGGCAAGTGTTGACGCATGGCATCACTCGGATTTCTTGTGCAAAGGCGCCATCCTTGCTCACATGGAGGAAAAGCTGTTCAAGGTGTTCAACAAAGCACTCACCTCCAAGGTTCTCTGGAATCTTCTAGAAACCAAGTACAAAGTCTACAATGTGGGCTCAGGGAAACACGCCACAAGGGAGTTCCTCAACTACCAAATGGTGGATTCTAGGCCCATAATGGACCAGGTGCATGAGCTTCAAGTGCTGGCACAACAGATAGCTGATGAAGGAATGAACATATGTGAGACTTTCACAGTGAATTGCTTCATCGAGAAGCTACCTCCAAGTTGGAGCGACTTCAAGCACTATCTGGATCACAAGCAGAAGCCAATCACCTTGCTCAACCTAATCTCAAGGCTGCAAAACCAATCAACTGAACGTGACAATGCTGCATCCGTCATTGATGAGAATGCAAATATGGCTGAGTATAGGAGAAAAGGGAAAGCCAAGGTTGTCTACGGCAACAAAGTAGCTTCACCGAAAAAGGCTGTACCAGGCTAAACGGGACCTCAATCCTCCACATTCTTCAAGAAGCAAGGCGGGGCTAAGAAGTTTGCTGGAAAGTGCAGCCACTGTGGCAAGAAAGGTCACAAAACCGCTGAATGTCGCAGCAAAGACAAGGGTAAAAATCAAGCCAATTTGACTGAAGAGGACTTGTGTGCGGTCGTCACGGAAGCAAATGTGGTGATGAACAATGAGAACCCAAGGGAGTGGTGGTACGACACTGGAGCCACTACCCACATCTGCATTCACAGAGACATGTTCAGCACTTATCAGAAATCCAAGTCTGGTGAGAATCTGATGATGGGCAATGTGTCTCACTCCAAGATCGTTGGAACCGGAAAGGTGGTCTTGAAGATGACTTCCGGAATGGCCGTCACGCTCCACAACGTGAAGCATGTTCCAGACATGAGGAAGAATCTTCTCTCTGGGACCCTATTGAGCAAGCATGGCTTTGCTGCTAACCTCGCGTCCGATCAGATGACTCTAAGGAAGAATGGTGTTTTTATTGGCAAAGGTTTTGTTAAGGGAGGACTTGTTAAGCTATGTGTTGCAACAATCCTTAAGAAAAATGATGTAGCTTCTACTTCTGTTTCAAACAATTCCATGAATAAAAATTCAGTTGCTTATTTGGTTGAGTCTTCTAATTTATGGCATGAACGATTAGGACATGTGAATTATAAATCTATGCAAAGATTAATTAATTTGAACCTAATCCCCAAATGCAAAATAAGCAAAGAAAAATGTGAAGTATGCGTTCAAGCGAAACTCACAAAAACACCATCACCTCGTGTTGAAAGAGCAACCCAACCTCTAGAATTAATACACACAGATTTGTGCGATTTAAAATACGTACAATCTAGAGGTGGTAAAAAGTATTTTGTTACTTTCATAGATGATTGTACAAAATATTGCTACGTTTATTTGCTACGTAGCAAAGACGAAGTCTTGGAGAAATTCAAAGAATATAAAACCGAAGTTGAAAATCAACTCTCAAAAACTATCAAGGTAGTAAGAAGTGATAGAGGAGGCGAGTATGATGGACCTTTTAATGACTTTTGTCAAGAAAATGGTATTATACATCAAACTACTGCTCCCTATTCACCGGAATCTAACGGAGTTGCGGAACGCAAAAACCGAACTCTGAAAGAAATGATGAATGCAATGTTGCAGGAATCGGGGTTACCACAGAACCTGTGGGGGGAAGCTTTGCTTACCACAAACCTCATCCTAAATAAAATACCGCACAAAACAACCGGCAATACACCTTATCAACTTTGGAAAGGAAATGTACCATCGTACAAATACCTAAAAGTGTGGGGGTGCCTTGCTAAAGTCGCAGTGCCACCTCCTAAGAAGGTTACTGTCGGACCTAAAACCGTTGATTGTATTTTTATTGGATATGCACACAATAGTAGTGCTTATCGGTTTCTGGTTCACAAATCAGATATTCCGAATATTCATGTTAATACAATAATGGAATCAAGAAATGCGTCTTTCTTTGAAAATATTTTCCCGTGTAAGGATAAACAAAATCTGAAACGTACTCGGGAAGAGAGAGAGTCAATCACCGCTGCTAATGAGGCCAGTACCTCTGGTACCTTGGCAAAACAAGTAGAAAAAGAACCTAGACGTAGCAAACGAGCTCGCCAGGGAAAAACTTACGGTGAAGATTTCTTGATGGTTCTTCTTGCAGAGAATGAGCCAAGAACATATAATGAAGCCATGACTACACCCGACGCTCCTTTATGGAAGGAAGCTGTTAATAGTGAGATCAACTCCATTATGCAAAATCATACATGGGAGATAGTTGACCTACCTGAAGGGTTTAAACCACTAGGGTGTAAATGGATCTTCAAAACAAAATTAAAAACCGATGGCTCTGTTGATAAGTACAAAGCTAGACTTGTGGTGCAAGGATTCCGACAAAAGAAGGTCTGGATTTCTTTGACACCTATTCTCCCGTAACGAGAATAACATCAATCAGAATGCTAATCGGGATTGCAGCGTTAAGAGACCTGGAAATCCATCAAATGGATGTAAAACCGCCTTTCTAAATGGTGATTTAGAAGAGGAAATTTATATGAAACAACCCGAAGGGTTTGTGGCTCCAGGACAAGAAAATAAAGTCTGTAGACTGGTGAAGTCGTTGTATGGACTTAAACAAGCTCCAAAACAATGGCATGAAAAATTTGATAATGTAATGATGTCAAATGGTTTCAAAATAAATGAATGCGATAAGTGCATATACATTAAAACTACTCCTAGTGGGTATGTTTTATTATGTTTATACGTTGATGACATGCTCATCATTGGTAGCAATAAAAACATAATCCAACAAACAAAAAATATGCTTCATGGTCAATTTGACATGAAAGATATGGGTTTAGCGGATGTTATTCTAGGGATTAAAATCACTAGAACCTCTGACGGAATTATTCTGTCACAGACACATTATGCGGAAAAAATACTTGAGCGGTTTAAAAACTACTCAAAAGGAAAAGCAAAAACTCCTGTAGATCATGAACTTCACTTGACCAAAAACTCGGGTGAAGCGGTGTCACAGATAGAGTATGCTAGGGTGATCGGAAGTCTTATGTACTTATCAAATTGTACAAGACCCGATATCGCACACGCAGTTAACGTACTAAGTCGCTACACCAGTAATCCAGGTCATAAACACTGGCAAGCCATAAGAAGAGTATTAAATTACATAAGATACAAAAACTTATGGGCTGCACTATGGTAAAGAACCAGCAGTTTTAGAAGGATACAGTGACGCCAATTGGATAGCTGATTCAAAAACTCAAAATCCACAAGTGGATATGTCTTTACTTTAGGAGGTGCAGCAGTATCATGGAAATCTGCGAAACAGACTCTAACGGCTGGATCAACCATGGAGTCGGAGTTTATAGCTTTAGATAAAGCCGCAGAAGAAGCAGACTGGCTTCGTAATTTTTGGAAGATATTCCGATGTGGGAAAACCTGTGCCGGCATTACGTGTACACTGTGATAGCCAATCAGCTATTGCCCGAGCACACAATACTCACTACAATGGCAAGAACCGTCATATTAGAAGACGTCATAAGACCATTAGAAACTTGATCACTACTGGTGTAATTACAGTAGATTACATAAATACAGTTTTTAATCTTGCGGACCCCTTTACTAAAGGGCTAGCTAGAGATCAAGTTGTAAAATCATCAAGAGGAATGGGTCTAAAGCCTACAATCTAAGAGGATGTTTGATGGAAACCCCACCTAAATGACTGGAGATCCCAAGAATTAGGTTCAAAGGGAAAACTAAATCAAACAAAATCAATCTGGAGTACTGTATGACTAATAGTCACAGCCCAGTTCCTAAGATGAAAAACAGTACTTCCTGTGTCTTTAAAGGTTAAGCAATGCTTTTAATGATCAAGTCCATAAGCTTTGATATATCAGTGGAGCATTTCCTAAAGGAAAACTTCTTAAAACAAACGCTAATGGCGAATCACCTAGTGAGTGTGAAATCAGGCCGTTTCTAGGAGAATAAAATGTAAGGCTATATTCTCCAACTTCACTCATGAAATCCAGGCATGTTCATGGCCAAAACGAACACAATAGAGAACTTGGTTCTTCGAGAAAAAGAAGCTGGGTTATACCTGTTGTCTCGGTTTACATAAATATCCGGGTGGTTCAAGACATCATGTTCACCTCCTGGCCAGTAAATCCGACAGATATTAACAATGAGTAGTTCAAGGCTGAAAAATGCTACTATCTCAGACACAGTTATTTTTCGCATACACTCTTGAAAGTCGAGTCTGTCTAGTCAGTCTAGTCAGTCTAGTCTTTTTAGTCTATTAAGTTTAGTTAAGTCTTCATAAGTTTAGAGTCAATTCTATTCATGTGGGGATTGTTGGAACTATTTTTTGACAAAGTGCAGTTACTTGTCAAAAACGTTATAATGAATGAGAAGTGACTGGTTGAATCACGAAATCTCGTTTGGATCCGTTACATATAAGGGTAGTTTCTCACATCTTGAGTAGTCATATATGACCTGTTAGAAGAAAAAAAAAGAAGATAGACTTATGTCATATAGGATAAAGTAAAGCATCCAAATAGTAAATATAGCGTCGACGATTACCTCAAGAGTACTCGAAGAGATGATCATATCTTTAACACAAGATATCCCGACAAGAAAATTACGAATCATACGTAGATCATCTGGATCGAACTCATTTTCGAAAATTAAGCCAAACACAGTATCGATATCAGCCTTAACAAGGGAACCATGATTTTCTATTAGGAAACTTTCAGTTCGCTGATCACTGAGCCTAAGATACTCAAGCCTAGGAGCATCAATTACAACTGTCAAATAACCCTTGTCCTCCACAACATAAGTGAGGCTCAATAGAGACTGAGAACACACTTGAAGATTTTCTAAATTGCCGTTGTTTACAGTTAAGCTTTCAAGAACAGGGCAGCCTGAGATCAGCACTTCGAAAACCAAATCGTTGTCAAACATAACTGCATCTAGAACGATAAATTTGAGAGAAGGTAAAGACACAAGCTCGGGGGGATTAAGCAAGTACACGTCACAGAGAGTTAAATATACCAAGCTCTCACACCAGTAAACTGTTCGCGGTATCACCACTCCATTCATCCCCCAAGTTCTGTCCAAGATATAGAGATGTTGAACTTTCCTCTCAAAAACAGCGTTGATCCAATGGGTGAAATGAGCAGTATCAAGAACAACGCCCTCATACCAATTAACCGTTAGCTTAAACTTCTGTAAGCACGACTCACTGTTGAAACCCAGAAACCTATAAACGAAACCTAACATAGTGATGAATTCAGAGGGATCATAAATTCATAATACTCACTCGCCATGAAATCACTATAAGAGAGTGATAAGTATATTAAGGACCAATGTTGTAATTAGGGATTGTATAACCCTACTTCTACTCACTATATATATTGTAACACCAACACATGTATAATACAAGCTTTCCTTACATGGTATCAGAGCAGTAAAATCCTAGACCTAAAATTTTTTTTTTTCGCCGCTTCTCTTCTCTTTCTTCCTCCTTCAATCTTGTCTACCATGGCTGCTTCTCCTTCTGATGTTATCAATCCTGCTTCTGCTTCTCAGCTTCACAACATCAACATGTCAAATGTTACTAAACTCACCGCTTCCAATTTTTTGATGTGGAATCGTCAGGTCCGTGCCTTACTTGCGGGTTACGGTCTTGCGGGGTATCTTGACGGCACCACGGCTGCACCAGAAGCTACTGTGCAACAGGGTGAGACCATGATCACTAATCCAGAGTATATTCTTTGGGAACAGCAAGATCAACTTATTGTTGCTAGCCTTCTCGGTGCGATCTCGGTTGAGATCCAACCCATGCTCTCCAAGGCTTCTACGACGGCAGAGATCTGGAGCCTTCTCTCCTCAACGTACGCTAAGCCGACGTGGGGGCATATCAAACAACTTCGAGAACAAATCAAACAGTGGCGGAAAGGTTCTCGGAGTGTTGATGAGTACATTCAGGGCTTGGTCGCTCGTTTCGATCAACTTGCAACTCTTGGTAAGCCCTATGAACACGAAGAACAGATTGAATATCTGCTTGGTGGTCTCTCCGAGGATTACAAGCCTCTTATTGAACAGATTGAAAGACGTGATACTCCTCCTTCCATGCCTGCTCTACATGAGAAACTCATTAATTATGAGCTGAAACTTCAAGCACAAGTTTAAGCCAGGTACATATCTCCAGATGTTTCTCCATCGGCGGGATTAATGGGATATGATCTCATATTAATGAGATATTATCCCATATCATTCCCTTTACTGCTAATTGATCATAATTGTAATTGATTAGGAAACTAGATATGTTCTTCACTCCATATATTCTGTAATCGTCATTGTGAATACACAAGAAAATATTCTTCTCTTTATCGATTTGTTCAGGGATAACACACTACACTTAACCACATCCTTTGTGGGAAGTTTCAAGAGAATCTGATAAAGCAAGCAATCTGGTAAGTTTCTCAGCCTATCTACTTCCTCGACTCTGTCACCTGCTCGCTTCGCACGAACACGTCTCTCTCCGTCTTCATCATCCACGTGACCTTGCCTAACTAGACCAAAACGGAGCAAAATCGAAAATCTTCCGACCAAATGCGATCGTATCTACTACTTTGTCTCCACTCCAGTTAGGGTTTCAGGTCTCTAAGGCCTTGATTGGAAGAGCATATGAAGAAGCTTTTTTAATTTTATCATCCAATCAACATTTATTAGGAGAACATATATAAGGGAGCATTTAGAAACTGCAGATGCTCTAATATGCTCTCTTCCTATATGCTCTCATTTGAAGCATTTCCCAAGCATTTAACTCTAAAATATTAATATTTTTTAAAATAATTTTAAATAATTAATTTATTTTGTAAAAATAGAAAATTATGATTTCATAAAAGATAAATTTATTTGTTATAAGATAATATCTATAGGAAACTACTTAATGTTATTATTTAAAATAATAAAATAAATTATTTTAATACATTAAAATATTAATGTGGATATAACTTTTGTAATATATATTACTGTTTTATTTTAGTTTAATGTGTTATATTATATATATATATATATATCTAAAAAGTTATTGATATTAAAAATCTAAACATAGACATAAACTTTTATTAAAAAATTATAATATATATTAATTATTTGTAATTAATGTGTTACATTATTAAATATTTTATAATTAAAATTATTAAATTACACATTTATATATATATATAAAATTGTAAAATTTATTAAATGTAGAAATAGTTTTTTTAAATTATATAGCAATGAGTGATAATTAATTTTTTAATGAAACACATTTAAATTATATATTTTAAATTATAATATCATATATTAAATATAAATATAATATCTAATACTCTACTACTATACCAATCAACTAAATGTGTTATATTAATCAGAGCATACAGCTTATGCAGCTTAATGCTTATGCTACATAATGTTAATGCTATAGTATATGTTGTTCCAATCAAGCCGTATCGGTAACTACTTCAGTTTAACTTGGCCAAGTTCGATCCAAATGTTTGGGCCTTTAAAACTTAGCCCACTATGGATAAAAAATCGAAACAAAATCGATTATAAAAAGTTTCGGGTTCAAATCGGTGAATTTTAAATACTGAACCGATTAATTTGAACTTTTTCGGTTCAATTCGACTAGCTTTTAAGCTAAACCGAAGAAAACGAGAACAGAGAGTATGGAGAGATCTTACCTTTGAAGTTCTTCAAAACCACTAAATCACCTAAGAACTAAATGAGGATGAAAATCTTTAAATTTTCTTGAAAGACCAATAATAGTATCAAGAATTCAAAATACTAAAAAACCATACACAATGACATCACCAAATGAAACCTTTAGGAAAGTTAAAATTTCGTCGGTGGTCATATTAGTTTCATAACATTCGCCGAGATCAGTGGTGGTTGAAATCTAAAAGTCACCCTTCTTAGTTAGGCTCTTACGTTGAATTTATCAAATGTCAAAAATACTCAAAACTATAGAGAAGCAATTGCTACTTTTCATATGATCATATCGCTAATCAATGTTAAACATTTGTTTCCTAATATACGGATCTTGATTCTTGAAAGAAGAAAATAGAAAAAATAAAGGGATAATAAATATGAGAATGAAAAAATAATTTAAAAATTGATATCCCTTTCGTTCCTTATTAAATGTTTTTATTTAATAGTATAGAGTATATATATATATATATATATATATATACTAGAATTTGTACTCGCGCACGCGCGGAGTTTTAATTTAATTTTTTTATCAATAGAAATTGTTGAGCTCAAATATAATCATTCCAACTTTTGAGTATAAATCTATATAAATATTAAACTTACTTTACTCAGTGATATACAACTACATATTTTTGAAGATAATATCTATTTGTTATATCTATTTGCGATTTTTAAGTGAAAATTTTATTAATATTTTTATCAATAAGAATCATTGAATATGAATATAATTTGAAGATTAAAAAATAAATTATATAAATGTCGTACTTATTTTACTAATCTATATATAACATATATTGTCTAGTGTCGCAATAATATTGTCTACAATCTTCTGACCTTTTATCTTGAAAAGAGTTCATTCCATATTCATATCCCATGAAAATATAATTTTAAAAGTTCTAACGTCAATATCAATCGTTGATCTAATTATAGAGACCATTTAAACATATCGATATCCTACATTAAATGTGAATATACAAAGTTTCATGAACAGTTTTAGTGATATGTCGCTACAATGAGGTTGTCCAAATGCATCATTTGCCATAATGGAATATTCGACTAAGTCAAGAATGCTTAAATGATGAAACATTTAAACCCCACAATGAATATCTATTCACTAATCCATGTTACATATTTTCTAAAATCTCATATGTTATTTTCAGATTTTAATTTTGTGATGCAACCTCAGCTTCATCTTCTAAAAAAAAACATAGTGTACTTTAAATATGTTATTTTTGCCAATATTTTAGGTTAAAGCATTTTGATAATATATATATATATATATTATTAAATTTGTTATATATGTTTTATATGTTTTATATCATGTTATATAATTGTAGCTCCAGTTGATAATATACCTTATGAGGTATGCTACACAAATCACATGTCACTTTTTGTAACGATTTACATATCATTTTCTTATATATCTTGACCATTGATTTTGTTTTTTAAGATAGATTATTTTTTCAAAAAAAAATTTCATAGTTTTCTTTAAAAAAAGTGTGTCCCTTACAATGTCTTTGTTTTATATCAAAACTTATAAGTTAAGTTAAATAATTAATCTTTTCTTTCTTATAAGTAAAATTTAATAATAAATCTTTATGGTATATGTTTCTTAGAAACTAATGTTTCACTTCAATTTTATTTTCATGTTTAGATTTTTATAAATACAATTACATAACTTGTTTTTTTACTCCACCATGCATTAAAATCTTACTTACATTCTAAAACTCATTAGCCTATTCTAAATTTTGGAATATAATCATTTTTTGGTTATAATTTTAATAATAACATTATTACTAAAACAAATTTATATTATTATTTTTACTATTTTAACATTTTTATTTATTTTACTTAATTTATTTTTAGATAGTTATTATTTTTATTATTTACTAAAAAATTATATTATTATTTATACTATTTTAAAATTTAGTTAATTTTAGTTAATTCGTTTTTTATTTATTTTTTATTATTATTAAATATAAGTAATAAATATGCAATGAATACATATTAAAAATAATTTTTTATGTAAAAAAAAATTGATTAGTTGGATGCTGATGTAGAGGAAGGAGGAGTGAGCCAAATTAACTTTATATATATAGATATATACTAACACTTAAAAAATCCTTTATCACTCTTAAAATCAGTTTTTTTTTCTTGTCAAACTAAGCTTTTAAATATCATCAATTTTTTATTTATTTTATTTTTCCTTTTATTAGTTTCCTTTTGTTCAATTTACATACTCACCTGATCTCTATTAGATACAATATGTCAATTGGTTCACAGAAACTAATAAGATTTAAATATGAGAATGATTTGACGGAGATTACTCATTTTAAAGAGCAGTTTCTTCTCCTTGCAAAAGGGGCTTTAAGTATCTTATATTTAACTTTCTCCCTTAAATACATTAAAATCCTCAATCAAAAAAGGGAAAAATGATTGGTAGCTATTTGAAGTATACACCAACACATAGTCACATATACAAACAATATAAATGTTTTGTTAACTACGTGAACTATTGTCATCACATAAGGACATCCATAAACAAACATATGTTATGTCTACAACACCATAAACATTCGAGGTTAGCCGGAATCCGGCGTTGACCGGTATTAACCGACGTTGACCAATATTTACCGACGTTGACCGGTGTTGACCGCTGTTGACCAGAAAAAAAATATTTTTTTTCCTATTAATAATAATTTTTTTTTTGTTTTATGTATTTTTGAAAATACAAAATTTAAAATGATTTTTAAATAGAAAGAGCATAAATTTGTTATTGTTTATGAAAAAATCTACTACACATCAAATTTTTGTGGTATAGTTTTATTATATTATTTTTGATATATTTTATGTATTAAGAAACAGATAATTTGTGGGTTCACCCTTACGGACAAACCTCTCTTATTCATCCCCTTTAAATTAAGGAAACTAATCTTAATTAAAGAAACAAAGTATGTTGATCAATCAATTTAAAATTGTTAATTTTAATATTATATTACAGTTTTTAATTATCACATCTAAAACCCTAACCATTTATTATAAACTCAAACCGATATATAGTTTTGTTTAATTGTAAAATCTAAACCCTAAACACTCTTTTATAAATCCAAACATGCATATAATTTTATTTAATAGTAAAATCTAAACCCTAACCACTCTTTTGTAAACCCAAACCGACATATAATTTCGTTTAATTGTAAAATGTATAACCTAACCACTCTTTTGTAAATCCAAACTGATATAATTTTATTAATAAAAAATCTCTTTTTAAAATATGATATGACATGTCATATTATTGTATTCTGATTTGTTAATTAAGATGGATGAATGAGAGTTTTTCACCCCTAGGTTTAACAAAATTAGTTACTTTATATACCACAAATTTTGTTTTTCATATTATTTATATTTTTATTTTGGTAAATAATCTTCTTGTATTTTTTTTTGTTATATGTTGTTTTTGTAAATTATACAAATCATTTATCTTTATTATTTATTTATAAAAATACATAAAAACAAAATCATTATTATTTTTAGAAAAAAATAGTTTTTTGAATATTTTTTCTGGTCAACGCCGGTCAATATTGGTCAACGTCGGTCAACTCTGGTCAACGCCGGATTCCGGCAGACCTCGAATGTTTATGGTGTTGTACACATAACCTATGTTTGTTTATGGATGACCTTATATGATGACAATAGTTCACGTATTTAACAAGATATTTATATTGTTTGTATGTGTGACTATGTGTTGGTGTATACTTCAAGCAGCTGTCAATCATTTTTCCTCAAAAAAGCTACAACATTGGGCCTGTTCTTTTAACTGCACGACTTTTACATGTTTTGCAATTTTTTCTTTTTACATGTAAGTTTTACAATTATGAATTTTTAAAAGGTATAATTATAAATCTGTAAAGTTCTGCAAATCTCGATAATGGCAGCTTCTCCTTATGCAAAAAAACTTACAGATCTGCAAGTAGCTTTAATGGCAATTTGATTTTTAAAAAATTAGCGACTGTCGCTATTCAAATTAATGCTTGGGTTTTTATCACTAGATGAAACAACGATTCTGAAATCTTCAATTTAGAGTCGCAGCGACCGGAATTTAAAAAATTTAAAAAAGGGATGAAAGTGAAGTTAGAAGAAAACTAAAAAATTTTAACAATTTATATTTAAAATTTAAATACCATTAATAGAGAGTACTATTATTAGGTGGAGCCTAGAGAGAAAAGAGAAGGTCTTTATTGACTGACCCATGTGAAACTGAATCTCCCCTAAACTTCATTTGCCGACAACGAAACCGTCACTTTTATTTAGTAGTACCTCGACACATCCATGTGTCACTCTTAACTCTCATACTCCCCTTCTCTTCTCCCCAAATTCATGGTCACACACACTATCATCTCCTTTAACTTCTCAACAAATCTTCACATTCATTTTTATTTTTGAGATTTATTCCTCTCCCTGATTTGATGCGACCCAAGAACTATTCTCAGATGGAGAAACCCATCTCCATCGCGACGGGCAAGTTCCGTAGCAACAACAACAACAACCATAACAATGTCTGGTTCATCGTTCCACTCTTCTTTCTCCTCTGTTTCGTCCTCCTCTGTTTCGACTACTCTGCTCTCTTCACCGACACAGACGAAACCGTTTTCTCAATCCCCGACGTTACCCAGAAATCAATCTCCCCTGAATTTACGAAAGATGACAACTTTTCTCGATTACCCGACGACCCATCTCCTGTTTCTTCTTCTTGCTCCGGTCGGTACATCTATGTCCATAATCTTCCTTATAGATTCAATTCCGAATTGCTTGATAACTGCTATTTGATTACTAGAGGAACCGAGAAGGACATTTGTCCTTACATCGAAAACTACGGTTTCGGTCCTGTGATTAAGAACTACGAGGATGTGTTGTTGAAACAAAGTTGGTCCACGACGAATCAGTTTATGCTCGAGGTGATTTTTCACAACAAGATGATGAATTACAGATGCTTGACCAATGATTCGTCTCTAGCCTCTGCGGTCTTCGTGCCCTTTTACGCTGGTCTTGATATGAGTAGGTACCTTTGGGGTTTCAACATTTCTGTTAGAGACTCTTCGTCTCATGAGCTGATGAATTGGCTTGTGGTACAGAAAGAGTGGGGTCGTATGTCTGGTAGAGACCATTTCTTGGTTTCAGGAAGGATCGCTTGGGATTTTAGGAGACAGACTGATAACGAGTCTGATTGGGGAAGCAAGCTTAGGTTCTTACCTGAATCAAGAAACATGTCGATGTTGTCTATTGAATCGAGTTCTTGGAAGAACGATTACGCTATTCCGTATCCGACATGTTTCCATCCAAGATCAGTGGATGAAGTTTCGGAGTGGCAAGACATGATGAGGTCTCGGAAACGGGAGTATCTGTTCGCATTCGCGGGCGCTCCAAGGCCTGAGTATAAAGACTCGGTTCGAGGGAAGATCATTGATGAGTGTTTGGAGTCAGGGGATCAATGTTACTTGCTAGACTGTAACTATGGGAAAACGAACTGTGACAACCCTGTCAATGTGATGAAGGTTTTCAGGAACTCTGTGTTTTGTCTTCAGCCACCGGGAGATTCTTACACGAGAAGATCCATGTTTGATTCGATATTGGCAGGCTGCATCCCGGTGTTCTTCCATCCGGGGACAGCCTACGCTCAATACAAGTGGCATTTGCCTAAGAACCACACGAGGTACTCTGTGTATCTACCGGTTAGGGATGTGAAGGAGTGGAATATCAAAATCAAGGAGAGGTTGATTGAGATTCCAGAGGAGAGAGTGGTGAGTTTGAGAGAAGAAGTGATAAAGTTGATACCGAGGGTGGTCTACGCTGATCCCAAGTATAATTCGGAAGGGAATGAAGATGCGTTTGAGCTGGCTGTGAAGGGGATGTTAGAGAGGATTGAAGAAGTGAGGGAGTTGATGAGACAAGGGAAAGATGGTAGTGATGGGTTTGATGATAGTGATGATTATAAGTATACTTTTTCTCCATATGAACCTCAAAATTTGGCATAAATTGAAATATATGTCATTCATTACTGTGGGGTTATAGTTTTATATAGGTAGAAGCAATTTGCTCAAGAGTGAAAAAAAAAAAAAAAACAATAAAAAGAAGCTATTTTGATACACAAGGTAAAACAAAAGAAGTTGCTCTATTACATTTTATAAAACGATGCATGATCTATCTTTGAGCAAGTACGATAAGTACGTATAAGCAAATAGTTTTCAGTTTAAGTTGGGGCGTGATTTCAACTTTTTGATCAGCCAAGAGCGAAGCAATACGAAGGAAACTCATCTCCCTCATCGTCTTCTCCTCCAATGTATCGATCTAATATTGTTGGCTGTCTTCGATAAAAGTCCCCTCCGATGTAACTAGAAACTACTGATATCCAATTTTCTTGTGATGCTTCGAGTCTAAGCAGCTCAAATTCCCATTCATTGATGTCTTTCTCGGATAAGAAAGAGCCAAACACTTTAAGGGCCAGTGGAATATGACCTGTAATAAAGACAGCACGAGCAGAGAATCTATCAAAGACACTAGGAACGTGTATCTCTTTGAAGGCAGATTGTGAAAACAGTTGAAGAGCTTCATCGTATTTTAGAGGCTCTACTTCATAGAGATGCCTAATTCCAGACTCAAGTAGTAAACTCTTGTCCTGTGTGACTAAGATGAGTCTACTACGGGGACCGAACCAACTTGCAATCAAAGTGATATCATTGAGTTGGGCGATGTGATCAACACCATCAACAATAAGCAAAACCTTTCTGTGTCCAAACTTGGCCTTCACAACATCACAGTTCCTAGTTACACTCCGTGAGGACGTTGTCTTTAGAGCAGCTCTTGTTATTTCCTCTAGTAAACACTTTGATTCACGGCCGCCTAGAGAAGAGTTGCTGGTATCATTCATGACGTAGCAGTGATCTTGAAACTGCAACGATATCTGTTCGTAAACACATCTCACAAGTGTGGTTTTCCCGACTCCTCTCACACCCCAAATGCCGCTTTCTCCAACTGATCCGTCTTTGGTATCAAGATCAAGCAGTAATGCGTTCACTGCTTTTATGTGCTGATCCATCCCAACAAGACTATTAAATTTACTAGAAGTCACGGAGACACGGACAACTTGTTTTCAGAAACGTTCACAGAGTTCCTAAGCCTAGGCTTGACTCTAAGAGGCTTTTCTTTGTTCATGTACTCGTTACTCTCAGTCATAGGTGCTCTTAAGCTTTCAGGCTCATTTAACACGTAAACCCCTGTCCTAGGCGTTGTTAGTAAGCTTTCAAACTCACTTATCTCGTTACTCCTAGTTCCTGATGTTCTTTCTGTTGGTATACAATCCAAGTCCCACATCTGAAGTTTGAAAGGATTATCATTAATATATAAAGGGTTAGGGTCAATCTACTAATTGCCAATTGGTTTTTAGTTAGAAGCCCAAGATAAGCCCAAATTTAACATGATATCAGAGCCCAAGGTTAAAATTCTGGTGGACCTAGAAAAGTGGATACGGACATGCCTCTTGTTAACCCGAGTAATGGGGGCCCAAGAAGGGGTTTATTGTCGGTCCAAGTGGGATCGGTTCGAGATGGAGTTATCATCTCGAGGAGGCGTGTTGATATCTCACATGTGGTCCTTGGTTTGAAGGGGAGATTGTTGGTATACAATCCAAGTCCCACATCTGAAGTTTGAAAGGATTATCATTAATATATAAAGGGTTAGGGTCAATCTACTAATTGCCAATTGGTTTTTAGTTAGAAGCCCAAGATAAGCCCAAATTTAACACTTTCAGATCCCTGTTTGCCTGGTGATCTGCCTGCGGATAAATGTTCAGAAATATAATTGGTAACTCTATCGATGATGTATGAGTCTTCCTGCTCCCTAAAGAAAAGAAAAATGAAAGTGAGAAGATGATGAATATTCTCAGTAACTGAATAAAAAAGAAGCTGGAAGTAATCGTACCAATCCAAGAAATGAGCAAATGTCCGAGTAAACATTGTCAATGCATCTCTCCACTTGTCTACCTTGTCCAAGTTATCTCCACCGACATGCTCCTGAAGATTGTCTGCTTGTCTTAAAACATCAGAAGGATCTATGCAGTAGAAAACCGGCACCACCAAGAACAAGAAAGTGGTTGATCCTTGGGATCTTTTCTCCTACACTCCATTGAACGAACTTAGAAGCCTTAAGGAGAGCTTTGGGAAAAATATCTTGTGTATTACTTGAATAATAAGTCTCTTTACATGTTTTGGTATATATACACACATAAGGAACAATCTAGAATACTAAAGCAACCTTATCATTAGGAGACAGCTGTGTTAGGTGAGTCAATCAAGGAGGATTTCAGGCGTGCAGGGTTGTTGTCGGACGAGCAGGGTTGTTGTCGGGCGAGCAGGGTTGTTGTCGGAGAGGAGGGGTGTCGTCTTCCTCCGTACACGCACTCCTCTGTTTCGACTGTTGCACTGTTGTCGTTTTGGTTGTCGTCTTGAGTTGTTGTTGATGGGCTTGGGCCTTGCCATTACTTGTCGTGGACCTGGGCTTTGTTTGGTTGTCTTCTACACTCTCCCTCAAGCTTGACGTGGGTGTGATGAATGAAGCAGACACGCCAAGCTTGCGTCGAAGATCAAAAAAGGAGGGACGAGGCAGCGGTTTAGTGAAGATATCGGCTAGCTGGAGGGAAGCTAGAATGTGATGAGTTTCAATTAACCCCAAAGCCACTCGTTCTCTAATGCAGTGCCAATCTTTGTCGAAGTGTTTGGTTCTGTTATGTAGAGCCGGATTAGCTGACAGATAGACTGCAGACAAGTTGTCGCAGAACACTCTCGTCGGTTGGTGTTGAGAGATACCAATGTCACGTAGAAGAGAGGATATCCATGTCAATTCTTTTGCCACGATAGACAGAGCCCTGTATTCTGACTCTGTTGATGAGTTTGACACTGTGGATTGTCTTTTTGCAGACCAAGAGATGAGAGTTGAGCCAAGTAAGATGCAGAAGCCAGTGGTGGAGCGTCTTGTATCCTTGCAACCCGCATAATCACTATCACAGAAGGCTGATAGAGCTGGATTCTTGTGTTGTTGTATTGGCAAACCGTAATTAAGGGTTCCTTTGATATACCTGAGAATCCGCTTTAGTAATGTGAAATCAGAGTTTGTTGGTTCATGCATTCTCTGACAAATATAGTTGACTGCATATTGGAGATCTGGTCTTGTGATAGTCAGGTACTGAAGCTTACCAGCAAGACTGCGGAAGTAAGTTGGCTCCACAAATGGTGTGTTGTCCAGTTTCTCAAGATGTTGTGGCAGAGGGGTTGGCATAGGATTGCATTCTGACATTTCTGCTTGGAAGAGAATGTCTGATGCATATGCCGTTCGGTGTAAGAACAGGCCATTCTTATACGATTCAAACTCTATTCCAAGAAAGTAGCTTGGAGGGCCCAAATCCTTCATAGAGAAGCGGTTGTTTAAGGCTTCAAGAAGTTGACTCAGCAAATGACTATCACTGCCAGTGAGGAGGATGTCGTCAACATAGAGGAGCAGAACAAGAGTTTCCTGATTGTGATGACAAACAAACAGAGAGGGATCCGATGTGCTACACTCAAAGCCAAAGTCAATCAGAAAGTTACTGAAAGTATCAAACCATGCTCTCGGTGCCTGTTTTAGTCCATAGAGGGCCTTGGTGAGACGACATACATGACTTGGTTTTTCCGGATCAACGAAGCCTGATGGTTGGTACATATACACTGGTTCTTGGAGCTCACCGTGGAGGAAAGCATTTGAAACATCTAGCTGTTTGATGGGCCAGCCACAATTAACAGCTGTATCAAGAGCCAGACGTATTGTTGCCGTTCGAACCACTGGGCTAAAGGTTTCCAAGTAGTCAACACCCTCTTCTTGATCGAATCCTTTTGCTACGAGACGGGCTTTTAGCTTGTCCACTGTGCCATCTGGTTTGTGCTTAGTCTTGAAAACCCATTTGGAATCCAATATGTTCATATCACTCGTAGGTTCGACAAGAGACCATGTATTCAACATGTGAATTCTACCCATCTCATCCATGACGGCTCCATTCCACCCTAGATGCTTCATGGCAGCAGTTATGCTTTTTGGTTCATCTGTTGTTGTCTTGGTGGTCAGGAGGGCATATCTCGGGTTTGGTTTGTGAATTCATGCCTTTGCTCGAGTTGTCGTCGGATGGAGATTGTCTGGAGTAGCTGGATTGATCTCTAAGGCAGGGACTAAGGTAGTATCTTGGACATGATTTTCTTCCTCGTCAGAACCTGAGTCTGAGTTAGTGTCATTGTTTGAAACACTCTCCTCTGCATCAGATACTAATTCAGCTTCTTGTTGGACAGGTAGAGGGGCTTCAGGGGGTTTTTCCAATATCTGAACTGGTGAAGGTTCCTGTGGTGGTGGAGCTGTATCTGAGGCTTGCCAGGCTCGGAGAAGAGAAGTCTGATACTGAGGAACTAGATGTCGAAACTTATCGTGAAAGGGGAATTGACACTCATCGAAGATCGCGTGTCTGGAGATGTAAACTCTGCCTGTGGGAGGATGTAGGCAGCGATATCCCTTGTACTGACTATGATAGCCCAGAAACACGCATTGCAATGAACGAGGGTCGAACTTGTTTTCTGCCAGTGGTCTTAAACACGGATAACATGCTGATCCAAAGACACGAAAATAAGAGTAATCCACCGTCTGTTTGAGAAGTGTTGTGTGAGGACTCACGTTGTTTAGAGTCGAAGAGGGGAGAAGATTTGTAAGATAATTAGCGGTAAAGAAAGCTTCAACCCAATATTTCAGTGGGGTGTGACTGTGGAAAAGCATAGACAGACCAACCTCCACTAAGTGTCTATGTTTCGTCTCTGCAACCCCATTTTGTTGTGGGGTGTAGGGACAAGATATCTTATGATGAATACCATGTTCTTGAAGATGTTTCTTGAGAACATTACTTGTAAACTCACTCCCTCCATCACTCTGAAACACTTTGATCTTTGTATTAAGTTGATTTTCCACCAATTTTTGAAAAGCAATAAAGACTGATGCAAACTCAGACTTGAATCTTAGAGGATAAAACCATGAGTATCTTGAATAATCATCAACAAAAACAGCATAATATTTGAATCCCTGGGTTGAAACTACTGGTGATGGCCCCCAAAGATCACAGTGAACACGTTCTAAAGGATGTAAAGCTCTGGAATCAGAATCAAAAAACTGTAACTTGGTACTTTTTCCCATCTGGCAAGGCTCACAAATGGGTGGGGTTCTGCTCTTATTGACTTGAATCTCCTTGCAGGCTTGAAGATGCTGAAGAATCCGTGAGTTGGAGTGTCCTAACCGGCGATGCCAAATGTCTAGGGTAGCTGCACACTGACGGTTTGAGTAGAATGCTACAAACTCGCGGTTCTGCAGCACATAAAGTCCTTGTCTACGAGGACCTTGAACCACCACTTTCTGAGTGGTTAATCGATTATGTAAACGTTATTAGCATCAAAAAACACACCACAAGGGTAATCATCACATAACTTTGACACAGAGAGCAGGAATTTTTTCATTTCTGGGCACACCAACACTTCATTAAGAGGTATTATACCTTTACCTGACAAGATAGTGGTGGAACCGACGTGTGTGATTGGAAGGTAAGCTCCATCTCCAACCATTACTGTGTCACCGCCTTCATAAGCTTTGGTGTCCTGAAGACCAGCTGTGGAGGACGTGACATGAGCAGTGGCTCCCGAGTCTGGATGCCATTCTCTTCCATTTTCATCAGAGACACGCAGAGAGGCAAAGGCCTGCGTTGGGACCTCACTTTGGTAATTGTTATCAAATCGATTGTAACACTTGATGGCTGTGTGTCCAATGCGACCACAGATCTGACAGATTGGCCTTTCTCCGTTTGAATGAGAGGAGGATTGGTGCTGTGAGAAGCCTCTTCCCCTTGTCGAGTAACCTCCTCTTCCCCTGTTTTGACCAGAGCGACCACGACCGCGTTGATGTGGAGAGAACTGGGGAGCACACGGGTTGGTCTTCTCTGTCATGAAGGCCAGATGAGGAGTGACTGTGGTGTCATCATAGGACTGTAGCTTACAGTCAAAACCTTGAACCTCCGTGATAACATCATTGAAGGTCGGAGCTTGCAACTTGCTCAGAGAACTCTGTATGACCGTTGTAATGGGGTCATACTCTCTGCCTAGTCCATTCAGAAAACCAAAGATCTTTATAGACTCTTCCACCGGTTTCCCAATAGAGCTGAGGGAGTCACAAATGGTCGAACTCACGACAGTAGGTTGAAAGTGGCTTGTCCTTCTTTGATAGGAGCTGAAGACTTCGACGAAGAGAGAACTCTCTGGCAACGCTACTCTTGTTGAAATTTTCCGCCAGAGCAAGCCAGACATCACGAGACGTTGTGATGCTATGAACATGACCCAATACTTCTTCAGAGAGGGTTCCAAACAGCCAAGACCTGACAAGCTGATCGGTACAGAACCAAGCCTCATACTGAGGGTTGGGAACTTCACTGGAGACTTCACCATTGACGACGAGGCGAGTCTTAACTGGAGCAGGGACGGCTCCATTGACAAAACCCATGAGTTTTTGACTTGAAAGCAACGATTCGAACTGAGTCTTCCACAACAGGTAGTTGCTGTCGTTCAGCTTCAAGGTGACAGAACTGGAGACATGAACACTGTCTTGGAAGGGGTAAGTTGTCGCCATCGATTTCACCTGTTAGGGCTTAGGATGGCTCTGATACCATGAACGAACTTAGAAGCCTTAATGAGAGCTTTGGGAAAAATATCTTGTGTATTACTTGAATAATAAGTCTCTTTACATGTTTTGGTATATATACACACATAAGTAACAATCTAGAATACTAAAGCAACCTTATCCTTAGGAGACAGCTGTTTTAGGTAAGTCAATCAAGGAGGATTTCAGGCTTGCAGGGTTGTTGTCGGACGATCAGGGTTGTTGTCGGAGAGGAGGGGTGTCGTCTTCCTCCGTACACGCACTCCTCTGTTTCGACTGTTGCACTGTTGTCGTTTTGGTTGTCGTCTTGAGTTGTTGTTGATGGGCTTGGGCCTTGCCATTACTTGTCGTGGACCTGGGCTTTGTTTGGTTGTCTTCTACATCCATTATCTTGGCTAATTCGTCTAAGCAAGAATCAGAGGAAGTAAAGTTCTTTGATATGACTACAATCTGATCAACAGGTCATTAAAACCTAATGTGTACTCCACCACGATCTAGTGGTATCGTTGTAACACTTCAGGATCGAATCCACAGGGACCAAACAATTACACTATGAAATTATGAAGATTAAATATAGCTAAGACAAAAGAGGAAGTTTTGTGAATAAAGTAACTAATCAAAAACAGAAAGTAAATAAGCTGTTTCTAAATCAAAAAGGAAATATTGGGCGCAGGGAATCAGTTAGAAACATGACCACGAAATTAGATGATAAATTGGGATAGCATTAGACACCGTTTTAGAACTCAAATCACAGTTGTAAAGCTAACCTACTTTCGCAGCATTAACTATCTATACAATGAATTCACTAAACCCTAAACCGTCGTTTGGATCTAGCAAACCAAGCAAGCAATAACAAGTTCAAGTTTGATCTGTTCACAAGGTGCCTTAACTTCAACTTTCGTTGGCTAAGGATCACCTTGCTCACCTATGCTCTTTTCAAGCAACTCAACAACACTTTTGGTGCCCGATGAATTAAACCTAAGATCTTAATCTAGGTGATCAATCTAGCTTAAGCATTAAGAACAACTATAGATGAAGAACAATAAGATCAATCCCTAATCTAACAAATCTAACATCAATAAATCATAAAAACCCTTTCTGAAACCCTAAACCCAATTGAGAAACTACTCAGACATGGAGAAGCATAAACAGCAAATCAAAGATGAAGAAAGCATAATTGAATTGCAAAATAATAGAAAATAGGGTTTAGAAATCTTCTCCAAAGTGTCAAGAAGGATTAGAGATCTTCTCCCTTTGCTCTCAATACAAAATAGTCTCAGAAAATAAAGCTTATGTCTCTGGAGGCCGTGCCTCGAACTTAAAAATCAAAATAAAACCCTAAAAGTCGGTTTTAAACAAATAAGGAAAAGTTGCGTCGGGGACGGGAATGGTCAATCTCGAAAGGATCAGTTGATCCGGAACGTTTTTCTGCTCTCACTCCATCTGCCTACTAGCTCGATCAGCCTTCAACCAATTTAGCTCCAGATGCATATTTTCATCCCCAAAACGCTCAGATTCCTTCCAAAGTCACCTAGAACCTGTAAAGACTCACACAAGACTAAAAAGACTCTAAAAGCACACTTGGACCTAACAAAAGACTCAAAACAAGTGTAAAAACTATAGTTAAAACCCTATAAAATACAGACACATCAATTCCTCCGGACTTGAATCTTTGCTTGTCCTCAAGCAAGAACAGACAAATACTCAAGAACAAAGAAAAGGTTTGAAAGTGGAAACTCACATATTCTTGGGAACCTCTTCTTTACACTCTTCATCACATCAAATTAAGAACTACTTTTTGTACTCTGCCCATGATTAGGATCAACACTCCCTACTCTAAACTCCACGGCCTTAGAGAACCTTCAGTCTCCCCATCGTTGCCTCTCTACATCAGATTAGTAAAAAGGTGCGGTCTTACCATGGGAGTATCGATCATTGAACTGTTGACTCCTTCAACCTCTTATCGCCCAAGACCTCCTACATATGCTTCCTTTCCTCTCTCTTTTCTAACTTCCAAAGGATTGATTTCTCCCTAATTTTCTAGGGTATCATTGTATTTTTTTATCAATCCTTTGCTCTTTTCTTGCGGACAGGTTTCCATGAGTTTCGAAGGATGCACGGGTTTACGCACAACTCTCGGTTCACTTCTTTTATTACCTATATCCTCTTCTTCTTATATTTTTCTTTTCTCTTTTTTTTTACTGAGTACTGAAGGGAAGAGAGAGGGGAAGCATACTTTGCGAGGAGATGCATGTCTTGTCAGGCTTGAAGGGAGGAGTCTTGTCCGATGTATACCAAGCCCAAAGGTAAGAAATTAAATCCGGTTAAGTCCTGTCAAAGCTAGAGACAACTTCTGGTTCAACTTAGTGTTCTCCTTGGCGAGTGTATTTTGGGGCGAGTTGAGCCTGCTCATGTTCATTCCAAGCTTCATTCCAAATCAGAAGTACAAAAGTAATTATAAGAGTGTTAATTCAAAGCAAAAGATTCCTAGAAATGATCATAGTTTCCCAATTTTTTTTTTGACTCAATAAAAATAAGAAAATGACTCAAAGACTCGATAAATCAAAAGAAAACAACCAAAGAAAACGAAATTAGTAACTTGGAGACATCCCTCCCCCGGACTTACTTCACACCGTCCCGGTGTGAAAGCAAAGCCAAGAAAAGAATGAATCCGACACAGAAAATAAAAAAGAAAAAGAAAAGAAAAGAAAGAAAAACCGGTGATCTCGCATCTGATGTTGGAGTGGTGTTGGCAAGGGTGGGGATCGATCGGTCTCAAATTGGGATTGACCGATCTGTAACATTATTGAACTTAGAGATACCCGCAGAAAACCACCGGGATCGGTCGATCTTTAAGGAGGATCGACCGATCCGAAGCTCCTGGAACAAAAAATTTCGCATCTTCTGCGTTTGAAACCTGTTCCTGAAAACACTTAACACCGGACGTGATTTCACCGTAATATATTCTAAAAAACCAAAATCCTAAGACAACTAAAAATAAAAGGGTAAGCCAGCACAAATCCCATGGGTTGCCTCCCATAAGCGCTTGTTTAAGGTCTATAGCTTGACCGTGGTTTCAGGTGTCAAGTGATGGGAGGATGAGAACTCATATCAGAACAAGCTCTCCAATTCGTCAGCTCCAGAACCTTTTTCAACATACCATCCACTGCTTCTTGGCCTTTTTCTTTAAACTCCGGAGTGAGGATGGCTTTAACTTTAGAGAAAGGCCGAGATATTCCTTTACACTTCACCTTGTACTCAATGGTGTCTCTAACATATCTCTGGGGTACCAAGGTGATGTGAAGATCTGGTATTACTCTCTCTATCTTCGGCTTGTCTCTCTTCTTAACCCTCTTAGACCTTTTCTCAGAAGAATGAGTGTCTCCATCCAGGACTTCGTTGACCTCATTCTTATCATCATTCTCTCCCAATATCATAACATCCAACTCCTTCTCATGTTCTACAACTAGGCAAGAGCCATGTTGTATAGCTTTATTTGCAGTGATTGCGTTGTAGAAGACTTTATCATCAATGTTAGAGAAAGTGATCCTCTTATTAGGCAAGTCAACAACTGCTACCACTGTTGCTAGGAAAGGTCTCCCAAGAATCAAAGGCATAACAGAACCCTCACTCATTTCCACAACATGAAAATCTGTAGCAACCAAGCAATTCCCAACTCGAACATCTAAATTGTTAATGAATCCTTGTGGAGTTGCGGTGACAGCATTTGCAAACGTGAGAGAGACCTTAGAAGCCTTCATATCATCAATCCCCAATCTCTCTGCAATAGCCTTAGACATTACGTTCACACTGGATCCAGTGTCACAAAGGGAATCCTCAAAGTTCACTCCTAAGATGGAGCATGGAACAACAAATTTTCCTGGATCTTCTAACTTGGGTAGTCTTTTCAAAGATGGAGCATGAATGTTCTTCTCTCTAGCCAAAAACGCCTTAACCTCCACCAAATCCTTTCTTCAACCACAACATCATTGTAAACCTTCTTAAACAAAGAGATATGCTTTACTGCCTCTGTAAAGGGAATGTCAGTGATGAACTCACTTATAGCTTCTTTGTATCGATCATACTTCTTTTCATCCAGAGGTTTCTTCACATGTCTTCTTGGAAAAGGAATTTGTGGCCTATAGGGCTTTGGTTCTACAAGAATTGATTCCTTGGTATCTGCATCAGGAACAACTGAGCTGGGTTTTCCCATACCTGCAACAGGGACCGACTGGTCTGGACGTGGAGCGCTCGATCTGAGACTTTTTGAAACTGGTTCTGCGTCATTGATGGGATCGGTCGATCTATAAGGGGGATCGGTCGATCCAACTTCTCTGGGGATCAAACTCGAATTATCAGAATATATGGGATCGGCTGGTCTAGTCACAAGATTGACCGATCCCGTCTCTGCGGAAGCCAAACATGAGTTGATCACAGCACAACTCAGCCCATCTTCGATCCCACCATGGAGTGTTATAACATTGCAAGACACTTTGTTCTTAGAGCTAGAAGAAATAGCAGAGACCCTCTTATCAATGGAATCAACACGTGAACTCAACCTCTCAAATTTCCCATTCAAATCATTGTACATGCTATCAATCTTGACATTAATCTCAGCAGAACTTTTCTTATGGCCATCTAGCAATGCTTGCATCATCAATTCAAGTTTGTTATCTTGTGGAGCTGCAGATGGAGCGTGGTATCCTTGGACATTTGAGCTACTAAATCCAACACCTTTGTTCTGAAATCCTTGCGAGAAGTTACCTTGTTGATTATGTGGAGGATACACCTGATCTTGAGGATTCTCGACGTTGGTGCTTCTGTAGGAGAGATGAGGATGATTTCTGTAATTCTGATTAAACCCATGGTTCTGATAGTTCCCTTGTCCTCCTACATAGTTCAGCTCCTCTATTCCTTCAAAACCTGAATTTACTCCAACCTGCTGATACGCACTCGTCTGCCCGTCGCACATGTTGACAGCTTGCTGATCTCTCTTCAGAAGAAGGTCTACCTTGGCAGTGAGACTCTTAATAACATCTGTATTCACGGAGCTAACAACACGCACAGAACGATCATACTCATGGCTATGATTGCTGTTACTCGCTGCAAGGTTTTCGATCAAGAGGTTTGCTTCAGCGGCAGTGTTAGTAGAAAAATGTCCTCTGCTGGCAGTATCGAGTGCCATCTGGTACTTCTGGTCAATTCCTCTATAGAAGATGTTCATAAGATTCTCTTGTGAAAAGCCATGATGAGGACAGTCCCTCATATACTCCTTGAATCTCTCCCACGCTTCACAAAAAGACTCCATACCACCTTGTGAGAAGGTAGTGATCTTGCTCCTTAACATAGCGGATCGTGACTTAGTGTAGAAGTGGTTTAAAAACGATGCTCTACACTGCTCCCAGGTGGTAAGTGATCCTCGGTCCAAGAGATTTAGCCATCTCAAAGCCTTATCTCCTAAGGAAAATTGGGACAAAGTCAACATGAGGTAATCATATGGAACTCCATTAGACCTTGTTGTACTAGCCAATCTCTCAAAAGCTTCAATATGGTCCAGAGGGCTCTCTGATGCTAATCCATTAAACACACGGTTCTGGACCAAATTGATCAGGCTATGCTTGATCTCATAATCTTGTCTCGCAGGAGCTGGTGGTTGAATCGCAGATCGATTCACAAATAGCCTGTTGTGAGCATCTTTATCCCTCAAAGTAGTTTGTCTTGCTGGTGGATTCAGCTCAGCTGCATTATGCTCTTCTGGTGCAGGAGGAGGAGGCGGAATAAAGACCTCTTGAGGGTTAGGCTGATGACCATCTGGATTATGTCCATCATCCATCTTGTCAGCTTTAGCTTTTGCTTTTCTGTTTTCTCGTTCGAGTAGAGCTAACTCTTCGTTTCGCAGATTACGCAAATCAGTAGGCTTGTGGCTTCTTGTTTGCATGCACCTGAAACACAAGAGAAAGAACACAAGAACTAATTAGTAAATAAAAATAAAATAAATCTTAGACTAAATTTAAATCTAGAATCTCAAAGGCAACGTTTTGGTCCCCGACAACGGCGCCAAATTGATCAACAGGTCAATTAAAACCTAATGTGTACTCCACCACGATCTAGTGGTATCGTTGTAACACTTCAGGATCGAATCCACAGGGACCAAACAATTACACTATGAAATTATGTAGATTAAATATAGCTAAGACAAAAGAGGAGTTTTGTGAATAAAGTAACTAATCAAAAACAAAAAGTAAATAAGCTGTTTCTAAATCGAAAAGGAAATATTGGGCACAGGGAATCAGTTAGGGGACATGACCACGAAATTAGATGATAAATTGGGATAGCATTAGACACCGTTCTAGAACTCAAATCACAGTTGTAAAGCTAACCTACTTTCGCAACATTAACTTTCTATGCAATGAATTCACTAAACCCTAAACCGTCGTTTGGATCTAGCAAACCAAGCAAGCAATAACAAGTTCAAGTTTGATCTGTTCACAAGGTGCCTTAACTTCAACTTTCGTTGGCTAAGGATCACCTTGCTCACCTATGCTCTTTTCAAGCAACTCAACGACACTTTTGGTGCCCGATGAATTAAACCTAAGATCTTAATCTAGGTGATCAATCTAGCTTAAGCATTAAGAACAACTATAGATGAAGAACAATAAGATCAATCCCTAATCTAACAAATCTAGCATCAATAAATCATAAAAACCCTTTCTGAAACCCTAAACCCAATTGAGAAACTACTCAGACATGGAGAAGCATAAACAGCAAATCAAAGATGAAGAAAGCATAATTGAATTGCAAAATAATAGAAAATAGGGTTTAGAAATCTTCTCCAAAGTGTCAAGAAGGATTAGAGATCTTCTCCCTTTGCTCTCAATACAAAATAGTCTCAGAAAATAAAGCTTATGTCTCTGGAGGCCGTGCCTCTAACTTAAAAGTCAAAATAAAACCCTAAAAGTTGGTTTAAAACAAATAAGGAAAAGTTGCGTCGGGGACGGGAATGGTCAATCTCGAAAGGATCAGTCGATCCGGAACGTTTTTCTGCTCTCACTCCATCTGCCTACTAGCTCGATCAGCCTTCAACCAATTTAGCTCCAGATGCATATTTTCATCCCCAAAACGCTCAGATTCCTTCCAAAGTCACCTAGAACCTGTAAAGACTCACACAAGACTAAAAAGACTCTAAAAGCACACTTGGACCTAACAAAAGACTCAAAACAAGTGTAAAAACTATAGTTAAAACCCTACAAAATACAGACACATCACAATCGCAGCTCTAGACTCTTCAATTGACTGAAGCACTTGAGAAGAACCTGGTCTCCATTCATCCGTTTTAAAAAACCTTATTTGTTTCTTAAATAATGAATGACAAAGATGGCTCACAAAAGTTCTCCGAGTGTCAATTCCTCTGAAACTGACGAAAACATCGAACTTCATGTTTTTTTCAAGAACTTGGTCGAATGGAGATAGGCTAAAATGTAAGTTCCTGCGTAATTTCCTTTTTCCCAGTCAGGATTGTTTGGTAGCCTTTCGCCATTAGAGGTCTCTTTCTTTACATCATCATTCAATTTTGATTGGATACAAGAGTCCTTTATTTATTAATATACTAGTTGTTTGTGCTAAACATACAAATAATGCATGGGGGAGTCTAATATATATGTACACTTGTCCTTTGGCTGGATTTAAAAGTCTTCCAAATGGACTTTTCATTTTCACCTCGACTTGTTATGTTAATCATAGTTGTTAGAGAGTTTCAACTCGATACCAAATGGCTTCGTCCTCTGCACATCGACTCTGGAACTAAGATGTCTTTCTCAGCTTCCGAGGAGAAGACACACGCAAAAGCTTCGTTAGCCATCTGCACAAAGCACTTGTTAGTAGGGGAATTGTTACTTTCAAAGACGACCGAAAGCTTGAGATCGGAGAATCTATTTCTGAGGAACTCTGCAAAGCCATACAGAGTTCAAGATTTGCTGCTGTAGTTATCTCCGAGAACTACGTTACTTCAAGGTGGTGCTTGGAGGAGCTCCGATTGATTATGGAACTTCAGGGAAAGAAGGAGATTGAAGTCGTTCCTATTTTCTATGGTGTGAATCCCTCTGACGTGAGAAATCAGAGAGGAAGTTTCGCTTTAGAAAGGTACCAAGGTTTAGAAATGGCCGACAAGGTTCTTGGATGGAGAGAAGCACTTACTCGTATCGCCAACCGAAAGGGCAAGGATTCCACACAATGGTAGGTTCTTTCTTTATCTTTCTATATTTTCATCACAAGTCGCTTAAAATCTTTTGTTCTTTAGTGAATTTTCTTACTTTGAATTGTTTTTTTCTTCGATTTTAGCGTGGATGAGGCCACCATGATTGAAGACATTGTAAAGAGGTGAGCTCAGCGGCTCCTTTTAGGGTAAAAACATTTCTCTTCTTATTTCCTTAACTTGATATTGGTTACATCATTCTCCCTATATAGACATTACAAAATTAGGGTTTTACCCTTGTGACAGCTAAGGACACTCTCACTCTTCAGAAGAGTCTAGACACTCAAAACGGTTTCTGAGCTTTATTGGATCCGTACGTTCCACCTTGACCCTTGCTTTACTGACTCTGATTTCGTCGACTTGTGCAGGTGGAAGTGTCCGTTGAGAGTGTGAAGACTGAGGAGATAAGTTGGGCCTTTCTTCTGTACTGGACTTCATTAAACTCTTGTTGGGCTTGACATCCTCATTGTGGTTAATGGGCCTTGAAGAGGAAATGTCCATTAACCTGTCTTTTTCATTCCTTGGAGCTATCTCCTCGACTTTCATAGGAATCTCAGATCGTCGAGCTTGATCCGGAGAGGGTGACGCTAGAGCCTTGACCTGAGCTTTGACCGGAGCAGTTGAGTTGTTGCTGATACTCCCCCGCAAACTCTGTGTGGGAGGAAGGACCACACCGAGTTTGTACCGCAGGGAGTTGAAAGGTCCAGGCGGAAGAGACTTTGTGAAGATATCGGCGATCTGCTGATGACCAGGTATATGCCTGACTATAACTGTTCCAAGGGCCACTTTTTCTCGAATATAGTGGTAATGATTAGCAAAGTGCTTACTCTTTTTGTGAAACGCAGGATTCGCAGTTAGATACACGGCAGAGAGGTTGTCACAGTATAACTCAGGGGGTTGATACTGTGGGATGCCAAGTTCTTTGAGGACGTTGCAGATCCATGTAATTTCAGCTGCTGCATCAGACATAGCTCGATATTCCGCCTCAGTCGAGCTTCGGGCCATAGAGTCTTGTTTTTGTGACGCCCAGGAGATCAGATTGGTTCTAAGGTATGTACAATATCCACCAGTTGATCTACTAGTATCAGCACAGCCATTGTAGTCACTGTCACTGTATACTCGCAGAGTACTACTTGTATTCTTTCGAAAATTGATTCCCATTGTTATTGTGCCCTTTATGTATCTCAGTATCCTCTTGAGAAGGTGGAAATCACCAAAGGTTGGAGCATGCATCTTCTGACACACGAAGTTAACAGCGAATTGGATATCCGGCCTTGTAAGAGTAAGATATTGCAACTTTCCAGCAAGACTCCTAAAGTATGTAGGATTAGTGAATGGCTCTTTGTGCTTTGACCTTGCTATTTCTACTTGTTGTGGCAGAGGTGTAGAGACTGTACTACATTCACTCATGGCAGCCACAACCAACAAATCCTCTGCATACTTTTGCTGTGAGAGAAACAGTCCGTGAGGATGGAAGTGAGCTTGTATCCCCAGGAAGTAGTGCATTTGGCCAAGATCTTTCATCCGGAACTGCGTGTTAAGAGCTGCGAGAAATTTGGTCATTGCAGCTGAAGAGTTATCAGTGATCAGCATGTCATCCACATAAAGGAGCAGTATAATGACTGTACCATCTCGTCTGTAAACAAAGAGTGATGGATCCGGAATACTGCAGGTAAAACCAAATTCTATTAGATAATTACTGAATTTGTCGAACCAAGCTCGAGGAGCTTGTTTTAACCCGTATAAAGCTTTGTGCAGGAGAAACACGTGATCAGGTTTATCTGGATCAACAAAACCAGCTGGCTGCTTCATGTAGACTGTTTCAGTGAGGTCTCCATGGAGAAAAGCGTTTTGGACATCCATTTGCTTGATGTCCCATTGCATCTTGGTAGCGAGATCTAAGACGGCTCGAACAGTAGCTGTGCGAACTACTGGACTGTAGGTCTCCAGGTAATCAATGCCTTCTTCTTGGTCAAATCCTTGGGCGACCAATCGAGCCTTGAGCTTTTGTAGAGATCCATCAGCATTTAACTTTGCTCTGAAAACCCATTTGTTGCCTAATACTTTCATATTTGGTTCAGGAGGTGTCAAAGACCAAGTATTAGCAGCCTTGCAATTCCCAATTTCTTCTCCCATAGCTCCATTCCAGCCAGGGTGTTTCAAAGCTTCAGTGACTGTTCTTGGTTCCGGATAAGAGACTTTATGTGTCAACAGAGCATATCTAGGATTTGGTTTCTTTATTCCATCTTTTAGCCTTGTTGTCATTCCATGACTAGGTTGAACTTGATTAACTGATATTGCCTGTGATGTCTTCGCAAAATCCTGGGACACTACAGATGATGATGCCGAGGACACTGAGGATGCACCGGAGCCTTGACCAGAAGAGCTTGAACAAGAAGAGGACGCTACAGAGGTAGGTGACTCTTGTGTTTGTAGCTCTTGTGTTGTTGTTTTATTCGTGTTCTGTGTTCTTGGAGTATACACAGGAGTCTGCGATGATGTAGTGTCTTGTGTTGCAATCGCAGGTGTTACAGATAGAGTTGGTGTGACAGGATCAGGAGCCGGAGTTGCTGATATAATTGGTACAGAAACAGACAGTTGTGAGACTGATGTTGATGACTGTTCAGGAGTATCCGTCCTGATTGGGGAAGATGGAAAGCTGTTGCCTATAGAAGCAGGATCAGAGCCTGTTGTACACCCAGGACTTTCCTCTTCTCCATCAATCAGTGGACACAACTGAAGACAGTGGATCTGGATGTGACACTGTTGGAAGCGGTGGGAAATCTTCTGGCGTAAAAAGAGGTTTGTTGCTTGATTGCTGTTCTGCATCTGTTTGTAATTGTATCTGACCTGACCTTGTGACAGGAAAACTTTTGTACCAGGCATTCATCAGAGGTGTGCATTGTTGCTTGTTACCAGTTGAGTGAGTAGCAAAGGGAAAAACTTCTTCATCAAAGATCACGTGTCTACTGATATAGACACGCCCAGTGGAAGGTAACAAACACCTATAACCCTTGTACTTAGCATTATACCCAAGAAAGACACATTTCAGTGACCGTGGATCAAATTTTGTTTTAGCATAGTCACGAAGAGTTGGGTAACATGCACAACCAAACACTCTGAGAGCTGTATAGCTTGGAACCTGTCCTGTCAAGACTTCATAAGGACTGCAATTCTTATCCAAAACAGAGGTAGGCAGAAGATTGATGAGGAAGTTTGCTGTATAGAAAGCTTCAACCCAATACTTCTGAGGTACGCGTCCTTCAAACATCATAGACAAACCCAGTTCAACTATATGTCTATGTTTTCGCTCTGCTAATCCATTTTGTTGTGGAGTGTGTGGACAGGATATGTGCTGCTGAATCCCATGTTTCTGGAGATGAGCAATAAACTGGTTACTAGTAAACTCGCCTCCACCATCACATTGAAAGGTACCAATTTTCTGTTGATGTTGATTTTCTACTAAGGCTTGAAAGTTGTAGAAAGTTTGTAGAAAATCTGACTTGAGCTTAAGAGGATAGAACCAACAAAATCTTGAATAGTGATCGATGAAAATAACATAGTATTTGAATCCTTGGACAGACATTATAGGTGAAGGACCCCATAGATCACAATGTATCCTCTCAAGAGGTCGAGAAGCTACAAAAGTTGAAGGGGAAAAAGGTAATCTACTACTCTTCCCAAGCTGACAGGCTTCACAAATCTTCTTGGAACTTTTATTGCTGATATTAATAGCTTTTGTTGCAGAGAGTTGTTGAAGAACTTGTAATTGAGGATGCCCTAGTCTCTTATGCCAAACCTCTTCACTCGCTGTATGCTGTCTTGTCGAGAAGTGGACTTGAAACTGAGTTCCTTTATGTAAGTTCCTCAGAGTATACAACCCTTTACTGTATCTTCCCTTTACTAACAGCCCCCTTGTTGCCTTATCATAAATACGCACATCATCACAATCAAATTGAAAACCACATGGATAACCTGTAGTAAGCTTTGACACAGATAATAAAGGTTTTGCAATACTAGGACAAACAAGAACATTGTTAAGAGGTAAGTTACCAGAGGTTGAGGGAAGACAAGCAGAACCAGTGTGAGTTATTGGTAGAAAGCTTCCATCTCCCACCATTACTGATTCATTTCCTTCATACACTTAAGCTTGTTGCAGGTGATGTGGAGAGTTGGTCACATGAGCAGTCGCACCAGTGTCTGACACCCATTCACTTCCATTATGATCAGTGACATCTGTAATCTGGAGAGCAGCTAAGGCTTGAGGTACGTTTTCAAATTGATAGCTGTTATCAAACCGATGCCAACACTTTGAAGCTGGATGTCATGGTTTACCGCAAATCTGACAAATGACTTTGTTGTTTCCACCAGGTGCTTGAGAGATTTGCTGATGGAAGCCTCGCCCTTTTGTTGAGAAGTTGTTTCTGCCACGATTATTCCCATAGCGAGAATTACCTCTTCCTCTTCCATTATTGTTGTAGTAGTCAGAGGAAACCGTGTTGAAAGCCATGTGTGGAGATGCTTCAGAACCACTGTTATAGCTTGCGAGACGGTCAGAGTAACTGGTAAGTCGTGACATCACTGCATCCAGAGTCAGCGTAGGCTGAGTGTCCATTGATCCTTCCACAGAGGTTTTAATAGGCTCATATTCCCTACCTAAACCTTTGAGAGCAGCAAAAATCTTCATCTGTTCACTAACTGGACTACCAATCGAGGCAAGTTGTTCACAAATGCGCTTTATCTCTCTAAGATACTCATCCATAGACTTATCTAACTTCTCAACAGTTTGCAGTTTATGTTGTAGCTCAAAAAGTCGAGAAGCAGATACCTTGTTGAAGTGTTGAGCTAATGCGTACCAAAGATCTTGAGCTGTGGAGGTATGGACAACATCACGCAGAATATCTTCAGAGAGAGATCCCAAAAGCCAAGCACGAACAACCTGGTCAGCACGATGCCACGCTAAGAAGTCTGGATTTGGAACTTGTATGAGTTGACCATCAATAGCAGGAACCGGGATCTATGCAAGAGGTTGCAAGAAAGCACCATTGACGAAACCCAGAAGATTTTGACCCGAGAGAAAAGACTCAAACTGTGTCATCCAGAGTAAGTAGTTCTTCTCTGTTAGTTGAACCGTGACGCAGTTAGAAATGTGAAGAGTAGGAGGAGTGTAGAGTTGGATAGCTTGATCCATGGCTCTGATACCATAAAGAGGTGAGCTCAGCGGCTCCTTTTAGGGTAAAAACATTTCTCTTCTTATTTCCTTAACTTGATATTGGTTACATCATTCTCCCTATATAGACATTACAAAATTAGGGTTTTACCCTTGTGACAGCTAAGGACACTCTCACTCTTCAGAAGAGTCTAGACACTCAAAACGGTTTCTGAGCTTTATTGGATCCGTACGTTCCACCTTGACCCTTGCTTTACTGACTCTGATTTCGTCGACTTGTGCAGGTGGAAGTGTCCGTTGAGAGTGTGAAGACTGAGGAGATAAGTTGGGCCTTTCTTCTATACTGGACTTCATTAAACTCTTGTTGGGCTTGACATCCTCATTGTGGTTAATGGGCCTTGAAGAGGAAATATCCATTAACCTGTCTTTTTCATTCCTTGGAGCTATCTCCTCGACTTTCATAGGAATCTCAGATCGTCGAGCTTGATCCGGAGAGGGTGACGCCGGAGCCTTGACCTGAGCTTTGACCGGAGCAGTTGAGTTGTTGCTGATACATTGTTTGACGTATTTCAAGCCGATTGTTATCTATGTTGCCAATAGATTTCAGTGATATTGTCGGGATGAAAACACATGAGGAAGGTCTCAGTCCTCTCTTGAACATGGACGCCAATGATGAGGTTCGTATAATAGGAATATGGGGAATGGGAGGCATTGACAAAACCACCATAGTCAAGTACATTTATGAACAATATAAACATAGGTTTTTACCTCATTCTTGTTTCATACCAAACATTAGGAGAATTTCTTCCAAACATGGTCTCTTATACTTACAAGAACAGCTTCTTTCCAATATTTTGGGTGAAGATCATTTTAAGTTGTGGAGTGTGGAACAAGGTGTTCACTGTATCAAGTCAAGGCTTGGACACCTCAAAGTTTTTATTATCCTTGATGATGTGAATGATGTGAACCAGCTGCATGCACTGGCAAAAGAGGCTAGATGGTTTGGACTAGGCAGTCGAATTATTGTAACAACACGGGAAAAGAGCTTGCTTTAATAACTCTTGTGGAGTAAGATTTGTGTACGATGTTAAGTGCATGGATAATGATACTGCCCTCAAACTCTTCGAGCAGGTTGCTTTTGAAGGAGGACATCCTCCTTCTCATTTCTACAAAGATCTCTCAATTCGTGCGTCAAGGCTTGCACAAGGTCTTCCTTTGGCCCTTGAGGCTTTTGGCTTTTATCTCCATGGCAAGTCCATAGTGGAGTGGAAAGATGGTTTAAAATCGTTTGAAGAAGCTCCTTACGAAAACATTACGAGTATCTTGAATATTAGCTACGATAGCTTAGACGAAGTTGGTAAGGCTGCTTTTCTTCATGTCGCATGTCTTTTCAATGGAGACCCAGTCCTACGAGTCAGTACCCTTCTTAATCGCGGTGAATTTGAGATAAGACATTTAGCCGAAAAGTCTCTCATTGACATATCAACTGATGGGTGTATAGCTATGCATGGTTTGGTAGAGCAAACGGGAAGACATATCGTGCGTCAAGAATCTGGAAGCAGACCTGCCAAACAACGCATCTTGTGGCATCCTGACGACATATATGCACTACTGGCAAACTATGCAGTAAGCCTCGCCAAACTTGTTAGATTTTGTTGTATCTCATTGTGCGCATATTAAAATGTTTGTTTGGGTATGCCATGGTTTCTTTTTAAACGTCACATTCACATATGTTTACTATTGTCAGGGTACAAGCAAAATTGAAGGCATCACACTCGATGTTAGTGCACTGCCCCATAGCTTTCATATTCAGTGGTTTGCTTTCGAGCCAATGAGTAATCTCAAATTTCTGAAGATGTACACACATTCTAGAGGTTCGGAGTCCAGGATACGACTCAATCTAGAGGAAAATCCTATAGTTTCTCGTCAGCTTAGACTACTACATTGGGATGCATATCCTTATACAACCTTGCCACCAATAGTTAGGCCATATTGTCTTGTTGAAATAAATCTGTGTTACAGCAAGCTCACAAGCCTTTGGACTGGAGTCCAGGTATGTTACTTTTGCAATCTCCTTATATATATACTTGCTAAAAAGTGTTTTTTTTTTCCTAAAACAATTTTCTTCGGCTATGTCTCATTCTTCTCAGAGTGTTTTGCATTTGAGGAGGCTAGATCTGACAGGCTGTAGGGATCTGAGTGAACTTCCAGATCTTGAGAAAGCAGTGCGTCTTGAGGAGTTAATACTTGAAGGTTGCATTTCCTTGAAGCTGATTCCAAAGTCTATATGGTACATATCTACAATGAAGAAGCTTGATGTGTCCAACTGTGATAGCTCATAATAAGGGAATCTGAATCTTTTGTCTTTCAAAGTAGCAGCTCCGAATTGTGCATGCGCGTTAGATTAATCCGCATGCAAGTACTTGATGCAGAACCATATGAACTCCGGGGAGTTTCCATTCCAAATCTATCAATCAGTGGCGAGATAAAAATCATGTTGAAGCATTTTGAAGGATACGCAGAGCATCTTTGTTCTATTTCTGAGCAAAAGTTACCCCATGAACGAATGACGTTGGAAAATGAAACACCTAAGTTCATGTCACCTCCCTACTGTTTTAAATCACTCGACATCATGCGGTTTAGCTGCAGTGGTGATGATCAGAGCAACGATCCATTCAAGTGTTACAGTTTTTCAGATTTTCCCTGGTTGACGGAGTTAAATCTAATCAACCTAAACATTCAAGAAATTCCAGATGACATTCACCATTTACTAGTTCTAGAGAAACTAGACCTTAGTGGGAATGGCTTCAAAGTGTTACCAACGACAATGATTCTTCTTACCAATTTGAAACATTTGACGCTTTGTACCTGCCGTCGACTCGAGTCATTGCCAGGCCTATATCAACTGGAGACACTCACGCTTTCTGATTGCACAAATCTCCAAGCGTTGGTGAACCTTTCTGATGCACAACAAGATGAGAGAAAATACTGTTTGGTAGAGCTTTGGCTTGACAACTGCAAGAATGTTCAATCCTTGTCTGATCAACTTACTAGGTTTGAAAACCTAACATATTTGGATATCAGCAGACACGATTTTGAAACAGTTCCTACAAGTATTAAGGATCTCTCGTCGTTGGTAACTCTCTGCCACAATCACTGCAAGAAACTCACATCACTAAAAGAAGTAGTACTTCCATTGAGCCTCAAGTATCTATATGCGCATGGCTGTATGTCCCTGGATGCTTCCATTGAGCATCATGTTCATCACAGTGATCTTAGGCCGTGCTTACAGTGGAAGCACGATTCTAGTCAAATTACTCGGTTTCCAGTTGGAAGATGTAGTGAAGAGGTAAATATGTTTTGCTAGCTAGTTATCAATTTTTGTTTACTGACTATATGCATTAATTAATAGCTAACTTGGTTTTGTTTCCTTTTATATTATTTATAGGTACCGATATGTTCTTGCTTCCAGGAAATGAAGATGCCGAGTCAAGTGACATTGAGTCCCTTATCAATACTGTTACAGCGTCTAAAGCCATTGTTGTTCCCTTTGGCTTGCTTAATCGTCATCGTTCTTGTTTGTAAATATGCCAAATCCTTGTTTCCCCATATCCCATCCTATCTCTCTTAGAAATTCTACGACCAGTTCAAAATTAGGAGGAGAATATATATCCTTTGAACCAAAACTTTAACCAAGTTGCAGACGAGCTTTTTCATCATATCTTTGGAGACTCGAATGTAATATATGTAACATCATGATTCCCATTCATTCCAGAGTCGCTAGCAAAATTTTTGTTTTGGGTGATTTAATTGATTGGTTTAGTGAACCGATAAAATCCAATTTCGTACCGACCGGTTCGATGGGTTTCTATTTGCTCTTCTCTGTGCTCTCTGGCCTCAAAAGGCTACAACACTTTGAAGTGCTGCCGCCGAAGCTTTTTGTCAATGGCGACGAACCCGACGTTTCAGCTTTTTTCTTCTTCACAAGGCTCTGGTCTAGGTTTAGGGTTCCTTGATTCGCCAGAGCCAGCTCTTCCTCCACCGCCTCCTCCTGTTGAAGTATTATCCTCCGAGGTATCGTCACTAGCTACTACTTCCTCCTCTCCAAAAACTCATCTCCAATTTCTTATATAATTTTCCCTCTTTTTGACTTCTGTGGATTTCGTCGCAGTAGGCGTCTTCCTCCGTTGATCTAGCAGTGGATAAAGTGACTATCGGCGATATCACTCTTTTGAAGGTGCGTTTCTGTTTTCACTTTTAGCCGATAAAATTCACTAAAATTTGAGAAAAGAAACTGAGAAATTGAGACTCTCAGATGCTTTAAAACCTCTAAAAATGTATAGTAAGCTCAAAGCTAGTCCCAGTTGAGATGATGATGTTCATGAAAATGAGTCATTTTAGTTTCTGGATTGGTGTTAGGGTCGTGTGAGCACTAAAGAGGTCTTTGGATTGCCTAATTCAGATTTGGTTCCTGGAGTCTATGAAGGTAAAATGGTTTTATTCTACCTATGGTTTGTGAGAGATGTGTGTATCTCCTGCACTATTTGCATTTCTTTTGTTAATCTCGAATGCGATTGAATCTAGGCGGGCTTAAGCTTTGGGAAGGATCAATTGATCTTGTCAAAGCTCTTGAAAAAGAATCTCAATCCGGCAACTTATCACTTTCTGGCAAACGGGTTCTCGAGGTAGGCTCTCTTGCCTTAGTTGTCAAAACGATGGATATCACTCGTTTCTTTACATCACTCACCTATGAATCTATTGTTTCAGCTTGGATGTGGTCATTCACTTCCAGGAATCTATGCGTGTCTCAAGGTAAGTTGATGCTTTCTGAGCTCTATATTATGCTCTGTGTGCCAAGGTCCATCTTTCTTAGATCTATGGTCTCTTTTGTTGTCCAGGGTTCAGATGCCGTTCATTTCCAAGACTTCAATGCTGAGGTCCTTCGATGTCTCACCATCCCGAATCTGAATGCTAATCTTTCCGACAAGTCTTCCTCTGTCTCAGTAGATGAAACAGAAGTACGCTTCTTTGGCGGTGATTGGAGTGAAGTTCATCAGGTTCTTCCACTAGCTAATAATGATGGTGAGGCTGATAAGAAGGGTGGTTATGACATCATTCTAATGGCTGAGACGATATACTCCATCTCAGCTCAGAAAAGTCTCTACGGATTGATTAAAAGGGTAACACTCTCGTTTTCTCCCGGACAGCAGAAACTTTTTTACAATCATTCTTAAAGATTCAATTCATTGGAGGTTGTTCGACACTTGGCTCTTTGCAGTGTCTGGCGTATCCTGATGGAGCAGTGTACATGGCTGCAAAGAAGTACTATTTCGGGGTTGGAGGAGGGACAAGGCAGTTCTTGTCTATGATAGAGAAAGACGGTAAGATGGCCTATTCGATGATGTATATAAAGCAAGGGTTGCATTGTTCATCCTCTACAATGAGAATATAACCCACGTACTAAGACCTCATAATTTTATCTTCATTGCAGGTGTACTTGCTTCAACGTTGGTGTCTGAAGTCACAGATGGTTCCTCCAATGTCAGAGAGGTATGGAAGCTTTCGTACAAATAAGTCAAAGTTCTATCAGGATTCAGTGTCGCTTCAATCCAACGATCCGACTCTAGTAGATTTGGGTTGCTCAGTAAAATGAGTTGAGAATTCAAAATGTCATCCACGTTTAGCTTATATATAGATTCTGTTGAATTTATAATAATCGCTTAGTTTTGTACTTTAATACATTCTCTGACTTTTAACGTAATCTGCCGTTGATTCTCACCGGACTAAAGTACCAAACTAAGCTTACGTGGGGATGACTCAAATCTATTGCGTTTGGCCAAATCAGATAAGTGCGTTAATTTTTGTTTTAACTTTCTCATTGATTAACTTTAACTTCTTTATTCGTAGAGACTTGTTTATCGATATTAGGACAAGCATAATTCCATGAGTATCCTTCTCATGCCTAAAATAAATATCTAACAACCCGTAAAGGAGGGGTCGGTCGTGAATATACAACATATTGTACCCTAAGTAACACAAACACAACAACCATACAGATCTACCCTTTGATAGTAAGTTACTAAGTTACCCGTCATTAGCCCTCTGTTACGCCCTGCAACCACACGGCTATGGATGTTTAAGCAATAGCCTCACAAGTCACAACGTCCAGTTACGTATGATCCCATGGTAGAATCATCGTAGGATACCCATTATTCTCGTTATGCATGCCATAGACCTATATGGCTATATGCAACAACACAATACATTAATATTTACTTAATACATTACATCAACAACACTAGTCTATGTTTTTACCTGGCTTGTAAAAGGTTGTCCTAATTAAGTCAACACTATGGTTGCCCATTAATCAGTAAGTGCAGCCCACACTAGGCTTACATGGTAATGTTTTGATGGTGATGGCTCGGATGATTATGTTTTGGTCTCCAATTGAATATAAGATAAGAGGCGTAGCAGTTGGCTTTGAGTCGACTGGGTCAGAAAGTCAAAATTCCCGACATGAAAAAGGTAATATCTTTTTCAGATTTTGATTTCGACTCAAATACTTTTTTTAATCTAACAAACGAAACCCCAAATTCACAGTGTTACAATGATTCAAAAGAGATTATACAATTCAAACCAAACAATTCAAATTTCACTAACAAAATAAAAAGAACATATATATGGGTATACAGTTACATAACATAAAGATTCATAAAGATGGCTGGTGAATGAATGGTCAAGAATCACGCCTGCAACGGTAATGCTTAGAGCAGCCTCTACTATAAGGATTTGACGGCGGAGGAAGACATTGTGTGGAGTAAGATTCGCCACGATTACCACCGTCGCAAGCAGGCTGGTTCCTCCTCAAAGCTCCATACGAAAGCTTCCGTGTCTGCTCCTCCGTCAGCCTCTGGCTTGACCAAGAATCCATTATCACCGTAACTTCCTCTGTCTCCACCACGCTGCTGCACTCTGCCACTGATCCATTGCACAGAGATGATGATGATGATGCCTTGGAGGTGACGTGTGCAAGAAGGTAGACGAAGAAGATGGTGATGGTCAAGAAGATCACAGAGGATTTTGTCTCCATTTTATTAGAGACGCCAAGAAAAAAGAGAGAAGAAGAGAGTGAATTGTGAAGACGAATATTTGGTTATATAATAATAAATAAGCATGGAATGCCACATTGAGACGATTTCCTCACTGTAAAGATAAACTTAGTGGGAGCAGCACTAGGAGGGGCCGCACTTCACCTAACACACTGCTTTACTTATAATTGACTACGAGTGTGTAGATTAATGTCGGACCACTCTATGTTAATGTTAAAACTTATACACTTCGATTTTTGTTTTCCTATAATGTTTTTTTTTTTTTTTTTGGTAAAAAGTTTGGATCCGGAGTCTTCTTAGTACTTTTATCAGTAGAGCCAAAACAAAAGGTACTTATGATGACAATGTAACCACCAAACGTTTTAAGTTAATTTAATAATCATGAGTTTTTTTTTGTGTGAGAGGGTATTTCTTATCTATTGAAATTCTCTGATTGCAAACTTGCTATTTAAGTTGATTTAAAATCTAAATGTAAGTTTAAGAGTTTTATTTGAATGAGTAGATAAATGCCACGGGTTGACAAACTACAGAAGCTGCAATGCCAACATATGGTAGTTGTTAATCTCAGATTCCGATAAGTGACCAAATTACTAGAACAAAAACTTTTAGTAAGACTTTATATATCTAGATCATGGTTTTCTATAAAATTATGGTTTGTAAACTTTCACAAAATTTTAGAATATTTTCATAATTTTGCGACATATATATGAATCGGAGCCAATGTAACTTATGTTTGTGTTGGCACGACAATAATTAATCTGTAAATCCAGGTTGCATGGAGTATGCATACTCAACTTATTATAAAACTAGAAGTAGGCTCGCGTGATGCGCGAGATATATTTTATTTATAGTTTTATTAATTCTTATATATCTTAAATCTAGATATATAATTTTAAAATTTTAATGTTCAAATTTTTTAAAAAATATTTAATATGTGTTCTTCATGTTTTGACGCAAAATAAAATAAATAGGATATCTCGGTAAAAAATTTTAGTTGAAATAATTAAGTAGTTATTTCTTATTCGTTATCTCATACAAAATTTATTTGATGTTTCTAAATTTTAATACATCATTAATTATATGTGTTTTATCATCATTTGTATTATGCAGTTTTTTATATAGGGGGTATATTTTTAAAAATAGATAATTAATAATACTTTAATTTAGGAAAACAAAATTTATATAATATCTTAATTTTTATGCAATAACTTTAATCATCAATTAAAATTAACAAAAGGATATAGTAAGAGTAAGACTTACCGTCTTAAATCACTGCTAACAACTTGTTCAAGCTTGTAATTTACACAAATCCACTTAAGTTTGTACACATGTCATCTTCTTTCTCTTGTTCAATACAGTTGATACTTTTTCCTTACTTTTTGTGCACATGCAATGTTGCTTACTTTTTCCTTAAATATTTGCAGGTTTTTAAATTTTTTCTGTCATCTCTCCAAAAGTCATATTTTCTAATACTTGACACAAATTAATATTATAATAATAAAAGATTAACTTAAAATTAATATTAATTCATAGCATCAAAACTGAAAAAAATATAGTTGTTTACATATACAAAAAAAATGTAGCAGAACACAAATATCGTGTGATTGTTTTAACATTAGTTTATCTAGAAATCAACTATATAGGATATATGATACAAAAAAAAACGTTTTCTTACTCTCCTTATTTCCTCCAAATAAGTAAAAAACGCAGGTCTCTTCTTTGATGTTAACACCATTTTCTCCAATTGAGAACAATCTCTAACAAAAATCACATACACTATTGTTCTTTAATCAAACACCCCATAACCCAAATAAAACCCATTTTCTATAGTTTTTCACTCTGATATATTTTAACTTTCCCACAAAACACATCAATATTTTTTCCTTATATATCTCTTAATATTTTTCTGTTTTCCCCCTTTTTCATAATTTGATTACCTTAATTTATTCTCACACATTAAAATTTGCTAATTTATTTTATGAAATCTAATAATTAATTTTAAATTACATAATATTTTAAGATTCTCACAAATTACATCTTCAATTTTTCTAATATATCTCTTGAAATTTTGGCAATTTCATTTTATCTCTAATTTCTATATAATTTAAGTTTCCTCAGTTTTTTTTTTCTTCGTAATTTTGTAACTCAGGTAGTAGTGTCTCCAAATAAGTGATCCACTTCCTTATGTAGCGAAGAAAAAATCCATAAAAATTACAGATGCTTTTTAACGGAGCTTCTTCATTGTTTTATCTTTTGTATTTATTAACTACATCTTTTAATTTTTAACTGGATAAACTAAGGAAAAAAAAACATAATACAATTGTTTACCAGATACTTATGAGCCACTTAATTGGTATAAGTAATAATAAAAAGAGCAAATCCACATAGATCTAAATACAATTACATACATACAATCGATTATGAAAAAAATACTATCGAATCAGAACCCCCGTCACTGGTCTCATAATTATGCTCATATTTAAAGCAGATTAGTGACAAATTTACGAAGAGTCCAAGCAAATAAGAAACAAATAATGATCGTAAACCATTTTCACTTGATAAGAATAGCGGATAAATCGATTATTTGTTTGATGCATCTTCATAACGATAAAAATCTAGAATATACATTTGCTGAAAATATCTATATTTATATATATATATATATATAATTTTTTTTGTCAACCAAACATTCTATATTTATATATTTATTTTTGTGCAAAACTGAAAATATCTATATAAGGAGATGTAAAAAAAATTTTGGTTTTGTGGGCCTATAGTTACTAAAGTCCAAACTACAAATAATTTAAGTTAATAAAGTCCAAATAACAAATTAATTAGATTCAAATAACAAATGAATACATGTGTTAGATATACAGCATGTCAAGTGTCATCTCCTTAGCAAAAGTTGAGGAAAACCTTCTCATATTATATAAGATATAGGGATTTTGAATTCGAAATTATTTTTAACTGCGGCGAGTTTTTCACTTCAACCCTGCAAGGCTCTTCCTCCACCAGCGGAACCGGAAGCTGCTGGAGCCCCCGTGTCATGTTTGAGAGCTCCATAGTTAAGATACCTCACCTTACTATACTAGTCAACATCATCCTCTCACCACTCGATGATGTCACCATATCTTTAGTACCGTACGTACGTGACTATGTGCGCTCCACGAAATGGTACTATATAATCACTATCTTTTTAACATAGAAAGATGCCGGCCGGTACTTAAACCCATACTCTCTTCATGTAAGCTTGAAACCATAACATGGTAAATTAGTTATTTTTTCGGTTATTAGTGTTCAAAATAACTATATATCAATTGAGCTGGCTATCAATAATAAAGTAAAAATCATTATTTGGTATCTTATATAATAGGGTGAGTTACTAGAATATTGCATAAAAGCTTCCTTATTACAAAAGTAACATACAATTGCTTGTAATGACTAGACTAACACATTGTACCTATACTACCCCTGAAACTAGTGTTGGAAAAAAACGTAATTATGGCTAATGACATTAGGAAAAAAAAAAACATTGGAAGTTGGGACTAAGTCTATCGATCCTTTGATGGTAGATTTATACACGTGGACTGATTAAAGGTGTACGTCAGATATTTTTGGTACACTTAGTTGTAGTCTTGGTACACTTATCGGTCACTGTAGATGGTACACTTAGTTGTAGTGTTGGTACACTTATCGGTGGACGTATATGAAATCGATTCGGTAAATTAAGTTGGTAGAGGAATTTCCCTTTGATGATAGACTTTTGTTTTTAGCGCGTGTAGCGGCAAAGGTAAAAGGGTGGAAAGATATTTATGGTAGACTAATGGGCTGTTGCGACAGATTTATGCGACAGCCTTCTCTCCTTACAGATATTTTTGGTATACTTTGTTTGTTTTTTGAAATAGTTTTCGTAGTGTTGTGGTAGGCTTCTTGTCCGTGGTAGATTTAGTAAGCAAGATTGACAGCTGTAAAGTCTTACTAGAATAACACGAATTTGTTTGAGCTGGCAAAGACAGTCGAGCGTTGCGATAGACTTATTGGAAGAAGATCTAAACACCTTTCATGTTCTTCCGATCTATGGTGTTCATGTAATAAAGTTTGTAGCAGATTCATCAATCGTGTTCTGTTTCTCTGCCGGAGCAAACGTCTTTTTCCCATTATATTTCGTTTATCTTTGATATCGGTTCATCCATGGAAGAGCAAGATATCGTATTGGCGTGTGGGAGGTGGAGGGTAGAGAAAAAGCGATGGTTGTTTGATGTTGATACTAGCAAAGGGTGCAGGATTATAGTTGCCGATAAAGAAACAAAATTTGAAGACTTTACTGCTATGGTGTACGATGACTTTGGTTTCTGTGAAAGAACTTCCGCGATAAAGTTGAGCTATATGTTAGATAGATATAAAATAGCGGATGTTATATGCCACCGGTGATTGTTTCGAATGGTCGGCAGTTTCAAAACTTTCTCAAACAGCATAGGAGTGAAATCATCCGGCTATGCGTTGAGATCGAAGCTAAATCTGGTGAAACCTTGTTCGAGGAAGTTAAACCGAAAACCCCAGAACCAACACCCAAGACCCCTGAAGTCGTTGTAGATGATTTCGTAGGCGTGGCAGAGGAAATGGGAGAGAAAGATGATGAGTATGAGAGTCGGAAGGAAGACGGTGAAGATAGTGTAGGAAATGATGTAGATGAAGATGAAGCAGATGACGAGGACAACAGTAGATTTGATTACTGTGACGACAACGATGGTGCAAGTTCAGGGGATGAAGACTATCTGCTGTACTCCAACTTCGCCCGGATGAAGCAGAGGAATCATTGGACGACGGACCTGGGGGTGGGTCTTGTATAGAGGATAATGTGTGTAACACAGAATCAAATAACCGTACCCGCAAGACTAACTCTGCAGCTGATGCAATTGAGAAGGAGGTTCGCAAAATAGAAAACGGAGGTGGTGATATTGCTGTGGGGGGTAAGTTTGATAGCAAAGAAACGTTGGTGGCAAGGTTGAGGGTGCTGAGTGTATTAGATAAATATGATTACAATGTTCGATATTCAACGCCCGTTTTGTTAATCGTTGAGTGTTGGGTAAAAGGTTGTAAATGGAGAATACGGGCTTCAACCATGGGTGATTCGCCGGTGTTTCATATTCGCAGATATTGTTGTCAACATACTTGCTCTGTTACGGAACGATATGGCCGTAGCCGTAATGCTAAACCACCAATCCTAGCTCAATTATAGAAGGATTATGTTGGTGGTGTGGGAGGTTCTGTTGTGCCAAATCTTGTTGGGGATGGGCTCAACCTATGATATGGTGTACAGGTTGGCTACTGGAATACTTTAATATGTTTGTTTTATGGTTGGCTCTGTGAGTGTACTTGTTTATAGGGTGTACAAACAGATCGTAGTTTAAGTTTGTTGGGTTTGTCAGAAATTAGTTGATTCTATGGCCTGCACTGCACATATATATTGTTTAGTGCTGATGTCTTTTACTGACCATTTTCATATAATAGCTTGGCTACTGGAAGGCACATCGTACACTTATAAAGGCGCGAAAGTATGTTAGGGGTACACCTGAAAGTGGATACGCTGAATTACCTGCATATTTATAAAGGCTGAGGTCCTCTAATCCGGGGACCCTTACTAGACTGGTCGTTGATGCAGAAGACAGATTCAAGTATGTTTTCATAGCGATTGCTGGATGCATTAAGGGTTTCAGGTATATGCGGAAAGTTGTAGTTGTAGATGGAACCTTTTTGAAAGGTGAATTCAAAGGGACTCTTCTGATAGCGACAACACAAGATGGGAATTTTAATATTTTCCCTCTGGCGTATGCGGTTGTTGATACAGAGAACGACGTGTCGTGGGAATGGTTCTTTACTCAATTAAGTAGTGTAATTCCTGATGATGAAGAGCTTGCACTGATATCTGACCGGCATAAATCTATTGGTAAAGCTATCGCTAAAGTGTACCCCCTGGCAAGTCGAGGAATCTGCACTTATCATCTTCACAAGAATATTATCCTGAGATTTAGTGGGAGCGAAACATTCCGGCTGGTAAAAAAGCAGCTGCAGCGTACCGTGTAGTTGATTTCGAAGAAATCTTCCAGCAAATTCAAGAAGCGAATCCGCAACTGCATGCTTACTTGGTTCGTGCAGATGTAACCAAGTGGAGCAGGGCGCACTTTCCTGGTGATAGGTACAACTTCACCACGAGCAACATTGCAGAATCGCTAAACAAAGTACTGAATCCTGCCAGAGCCTATCCCATTGTAGAGTTACTAGAAGCTGTTCGGAATATGTTGACACGTTGGTTTGCTACAAGGAGAAAACAAGCTGCCGCAATGCCAACTTTACTCACCAAAGGAGTTGAGAACCTGTTACAGGTGTGACATTCATTAACATATCCATCGATATATATGTTAACGAAAGGCCTGAAAAATGTTAGTGGATATGTTGTGTTGTTTTGGTTATATGAACTTACGCTTTGATTTACTCATAGGCACGTATTGAACAATCAAGGCGTCTAAAGGTTCAAGAAATTGATGAAGATCGATTTGAAGTAAGTGGTGTTAACTCAACGCATGTTGTCAATCTGAGGTATAAGAGGTGTTCATGTAGGCGTTTTGATCTAGAGAGGATGCCATGCGTACATGCTATCGCAGCCGCATATACGGCCAACGTATCAGTTATAAACCAGCACCATCCATACTTCCGCAGAGATAGCCTCTGCAGTGGGTATACGGAGGCGATAATGCCAGTAGATACATCCTGCATCGTTCCTACTGATATTACACCGTCCAGATGTAAACCGCCTTTTGTTAGGAATCCTCCAGGAAGGCCAAAGATGACGAGGAGGTAGTCTTTTGTCGAGGTTGCGTTGGAGACGAAGCGGCCCCGCAAACAGCATGCTTGTTCTCAGTGTCAACAGGTTGGCCACAACCGTACAACATGTTCAGTTAATACGTAGTGCATGGGCAACAATACACATGTTATATTTTCTTGGCGTGAGGATAATACTCTTTTTTCCTAAGTGCCAACATAGCTTTTTTGTAACATGTTTATGATGGCCTTTTTTAATTTCTAAGCCCACATTTTGGTGAAACTATAATTGTTGGAGAAATTTTTCCCGGCTGCCCTAGATGGGCCTATTACTCTTGTGGGCTTTTTAGAAATCTCAAGCAAACGGTTTTCTGTTTGAATAAGAAGCTTACAAAAGCGAAATATATCTGTTTGTGGGCTTTATATGGTCCATGAGAGAGGACATAATGCGATGGTTGGATAGTGTTGACATGTTCACTTTATCGTAGATAACTATTGTTATGTACGTACATATATTACGGAGTACTATATTTTATATTTTGTTGACAAAACATAACCATATATTATCCATAATCAGCGTAACATTGGGTTCACTCAAAAGTACAAACACACCGGGGAAAAAAAGTTAATAAATTGCATAGATCTGTGCCGGTTCTTTAAATATGCTAAACTCCCTGAGTTCTCCCTTTCGCCCATCTAGTTCCTTTCTTCTCAAGGTACTGCATTCTCCCCTACGTGCTCCATTATATGTTCTATATAGTAACGTGCAGCGTTTTCAGATCTGCAGTAAATATAGAAAGTGTATTAACGTATTTTTCAGTAGCAACAAATACAATTATATATTTTAATAGGAAAACAAACAGCTTACATCTCCTTGTGATGTTCCATTCCCTCGAAATCTGGTTTTATATAGATTTGCGAAGAGGCGGTTGTGTTGACGAGGCAAGGAGCATCTACAGAACATTTACAAAATTAGCTGTATATGGTTTCACAAGGCTAGTTTCCTTATCTGATCTATCAAATCGAACATACCTTCGTAGCTTCCAACCTTCCAGAACCGCAAAATACAAAAGACGGGTTCGGATGTAAAAGTAAGATGACACCCGAGTGCTTCCCAAGCATTTATGAAGCGAGCAGCATAATCATCTAGGGCACGACACTTGAGGGTTTCATTCCTACGATTTTCTCATGTTAATATTGAACGGGAATACGAAAAAACTTTTAATGTAAATGTATTGAAAAGGTAGCACAAATCTCCTTTACCTCCCATTCAGTAGGGTGAGGACAACTTCATTGGCCGCATTTGCCCCCTCGAGCAATCTTCTGTCTTCCACCCCAACTACACACCCACAAACATCTGATTCGGGGTAGACACATATTTTAAACGTTACGACCTATGTATTTTTATATGAAATTGTCTACTAACCTATTTATTTAGTAACAGGCCTAAAAACTAGTAATAATCACAAATATATCAATTAGCAATCGTTTTATAACGTTGTTTCAAACGATTTGTTTAATTTAAAATTGAAGATAAGCGTACTGAATGATATGGGATGGGTAATTCTCCCTCGAGATATATCACCCAAATCTTCGAAACGGAAGTAGTGTTTTTGATTCACCGGTGAGAGCAGGCGCATCGTCGACTCATCAGTAAATTTGATTTGGAAAGGATGATGTGTATTCCTCTCCCTAAGTGTTGGCTGGATGACCTTGAAATCCCTAATTTCATACCAATCACCATCATAGATATACTTCCTCATTTTCTTATAGGTCCCTGGTAAAAACGCCACCTCGATTGTGTCACCCTACAAAGTGCATATCAATTGTGTATAAGACTTAACAACTTCGTGCAAATATTTTACAAAGCAAAGTGGATTAACCCATGTATTAGCAAGGAGCAGAACCCGCTTCCAAAAGAACTCAGTAACATACCACGAATTCAAGACCTTCGCTTGGATAATCCAATTCGTTTTTCCTGGTATAAGATCAGCGATGGCATCAACTCTAAACTCCATGGTTTTTTCTGATAATATCCTGTTACTCGTTTCTACCCTGGGTTTGGAAAGGAGACAGGGTGATGCTATTTAAATAAAACAAAACGTCGCGACTAGTAGTTGCGTCTTTCTACCGACGGCGCATAGATCCTTCTCTACTAAGCGCGACTCTTCGCTTTCTTTGTTTTTCTTCGGGTTTATATTTAAAATTTACTTTAATTCGTAGTGTACATACAGACAACTAATTTACGTATTGTACGTGGTTTTATTTTATTTTTATTGTTGATGTATGCTTCCCCAGCCCCCCCAATGGTTTCTTAATTACGTTATGGCGCCCACCCACTACGAAAAAATTGATTCAATGGTTGGTATTGTAGAGTTATCCTAGTTTAAAAAAACCAAAATTTAATTGCCGGTCCAGCAACATTGGAGGCCCAATACGAAAAGAAATTGTATTGTTTACTTTTAAATTGTTTTTCTCAGTAAGTCCGATGTAATTTTGGAAATTTTTAAATGGGTCCTCAACTCAAACTCTAAAATTGAGGCCTTCTGATGTGCGTTCGAATGGGCTTATTAAAATTGAGGCCTTCTTTTAGTTAGAGTTTAAGAAATAAACAACAAATCCATACCGAATGGGCTTATTAAAATTGAGGCCCGATACATATGTATCATAGGGATGTGAACACTTCCGACTTCACCAACCGAATGCACACTAGTAACAAAACAATACATTTCTCGTACCAAACGTAAGGACCCATGTACCCACACACACTTTGTTGTACATACACAATTGGCAGATATATCTATTGTGTATAGTTCTTTTCCCAGATAGAACAGTTAAAAAAGGAAAGGAACCAACATCAAGTGGTACATGCTTAAAAATAAGTAGAAGAGAAAACCATGGAAACAAAAGGCCGGATTCAGTCCGCGTAAACCCTATGACGTAGATATTAGTACGGCGTTTATAACAGAAGGCATTTAGATGAAACGTTTAGGGCGAAACATCTAAAGAGATAATATAACTAAAGGATCTCGGATATAGATTTCGCCAACATCCAAAGGCCGCAATTGTTGCAGACCATGTCATAGTCTCGATACTTGAGAGAGTACAGACCATGCTCCAATAAACACAATTTAGGACATTCCGGAGAAGGGATCAAAGGGGCAATCGGATACACGAATGTATCCTTGTACGTGTTTTCTCGCGCCGTCTGATATCTACCCAGCAACATAAACAACTCCCTGCCCAAATCCTTGTTTGAGTTGTATTTAGTTGGTAGTGGTATGCAAAAAACAGGTAAAGATAATGACCCGCCATGTCGACGTTCCCATGTAACATAGAAAAAAACCCACATGCTAGTGTGGCATCATCTTCTGCGGGTACGTTACGAGTTAGAAGTGCAATACCTCCCTCAATGTCGCTTTCCTCGGCAACAACCCAGAGACCTTCGTAATAGATTGCCTTTTTGTTCCCATCGTCAACGCATTTTTCGAAGATACGCCGGTGCATCCCTTCCTCTTTCATTCTACGATTTCGATGATGTAATTTTTGGAACCAAGAAGGATGGCAAGTAATGCTGGAGATGTTAGCATCCTTGAGAACTTGATGCGTAAGCGCTGTGTTGACTCGCCAAGGTCCTGCCTTGACTATTGGAGCTAGGTAGTTCAAACCATCTAGTGCGATTAACCCGAAGATGATAATCAACATCTCATCTGGTAGATGAGGCATTTTTTGAGACGCAGACGCCAGCTTGCTGTGGTTTTCCAGTAGGAACTGCAAGTTTTAGAGAAGGGTGGTTGAGGAACTCAAAGTTCAGGTTGCACTCAGTGGGCTTTATATTATAATTTATAGAACGCTCACGAGATACTTATTTCGCTAACACCATACCCGTTCATTGTTGTAATGTGCCAAAACATACGTCACTTACTACTGTTTAATTAAAACTCGCTGAGATATAAATCACATCACGTTTAATGGCAACACGACTTTGGGGGTAGGAGTTGTCACTTCGTCCAACCTAATGCTGTCATGTCTACCCTAAGTAGAGCCTAGCGGAATTTAAGAGAAATAATTGTACAAGTAGTGTATAACGCATTTGACATCCGTTATTATGGTGGCGCCACGTATATACGTAATAGAAGAATCTGCGTCAGCGGATTTATTTATATTTAATTTGCATAAAGGGGTTTTACCCAAACAAAAATTGCATCAAGGGAGATAATGCCCGCACTATTCCTTCCCATTCTACGTACACGCAATTTGCAAACTGTAATACGTACAAGGCCTTAAAGTATAAACCTTTGTACGTACAGTAAACGTACTTACTCTTGTACGTACACTAAACGTTGTTATTACACAAACATCTTTCAGGCTGTGTACGTCTTACTAGTATTATATTTAAGTGGTTTTGCAATGGGAAGGTACGAGTTATATAGTTTTATATTCATAAATCATCTCTGATGGTCACATTTAGGCACCCAACCTCTTAGCTTTCGTAAACAACATATTAAGTAGCGATAGAATCCACGTTCTTATAATAATTATAGGCCGTACAAGGATTATAGAACATAGTAGAACTGCGTTGATAACAGGATATTCGTTACATATTACGTTTAGGGTGAAAATATTATGAGAAAAAATAACTACAGGATCTCGGACATAGCATTCACCAACCACCAGAGGCCGCAATTTGTGCAGACAATGTCATAATCTTGATAGTTGAGAGAGTAGAAACCATGCTCCAATAAACACAATCGACCACATTCCGGAGAAGGGATAAAGGGAGCAATAGGATAGACAAATGTGTCCCTGTATGTGTCTACTCGCGCCGTCTGATATCTACACAGCAACTGGAACACCCCCTTGGCCAGAAACCTTGCTCGTTTCGATTTATGTGGGTAGTGATGTGAATCAAACAGTTCAAGAAAATGTCTAGCCATCTCGCAGTTCCCAACTAACATAGAAAAAAACCCACAAGCGAGTGTCGATATAGGTTCTGCGGGAACGTTACGAGTTAGAAGTGCGATACCTTGCTTAATTTCTTCCACCTCTGCAACAACCCGGAAACCTTCGAAAAAAATTGCCTGTTTGTTGCCAGCATCTAGGCATTTTTCGAAAATACACTTATGGATCCCTTCATTTTGGACTCTACCATTTGGGTGATGTGGTGTTTGGAACATCGTCGGATGCCAGCATAAGCTGAAGAGGTTAGCAACCTTTAAAACTTGGGGAGAGAGCGCCGTTTCTACACCTCGATGACCTGCCTTCAGTATTGGAGCAAGGTACTCCGAACCATCAACTGCGAGAAAGGCAAGGATTTTAATCAATATTTCATCGGGTATATCAGGCATTTTTCCAGTTGCATGCGGCATTTTCACTAGCTTTTCCTAAAACAATATTTCGTATGTGTTGCAACTTGTGGAGGGTACTCTAAATAAAGGGAGAGTTGTAGTTGGGAGTTGTAGGTTCTATAATAATTTATGCCCATGAACGGCCCCACATGCATAAGTGCGGTTTGTAATTTTTTTTTTTTAAATCCGCGTTATGTTACCAATAAAGAATTATTTAATACTAATACAAGTTAAAAATCAGCACATAATTCGACATAGAGAGAGGTCAAACTATAGCCTAAATACGTAGTAATCATTGTTCCATACAAACCATGTGTGAATATATATATATAGAATGCTAACCAGAAACATATTTAGTTAACACTGTGACCAGATTTCGTAACTTAGTAATGATTACAAATACATCATATTAAACGTACTCATCAGTACACATCGATGAGATATTATTGTGATATCCCTCTACTTACATGTTAAACAACTCTTCTACGTCTGCGCATATAAGACTTTTGCGGGTATCAGTTGTCACATCGCAGTTGCCAACTGGTGTCATGTCTGCCACTACGTTAAGCTGAGCGGGTAGTGAATAATCGAGATTGAGATAGTAGATTATATTAGACTTCAAATCCGTAATATGGTTATGACACGTGTATACTAATAGGGGATGTGGGGGATAATATATTGTTATGATGTAAAGAGGCCTAAAATATTAACGGCCCATTACAACGACACTCCATCTATTTTGTTAGTGGATGTTTTAAAATATTAATAATTAGTGGTTTGTTGTCACCTCGCCATCTTGTCACGCAGTTATAGTACGTATCATTTATATCCATGCCAAATACTTCCCCAACCATATCAACAAGTTGGTATTATAAAATCGTTTGCATTCCTATGTGCACATAATACTGTTCGAGAAAAATATGGCCAACCCAAATCTTCCTGACGATCTGTTGGCGCGAATAGCTAAACTAATGGCAGCAAAACACTGGTGGTACATGCAGTCACTCTTACGTTCGGGAAATAGAGGTAAAACTATAGTTTACCGTCGCGACGTCTTGAAAGAGGCAAACATCTTCAACATGTGCAGTGACCCCGATGATATCATGTATGGTGGTCGACACAGGAAGTTTTTTGAAAGGTGCCTTGATGCGGATAATCCAACGGCCATATATTATGAAGGCCTTTGTCTTGCAACAAAAGATGGGGACATAGAAGGGGCCGTAAATTTACTCCAGCGTAACGTACCAACACATGCCGACGCTACTCTTGCGTCTGCCATGTTCTGCATCTGTAAAGGGTCCGGAGTCCAGGCGGGTCATTTGCTTCAGCTGTTTTCTATAAAACACTACCCACTTGACTCCGAAGAGGTTGGAGATATGTGTGAAGAACTCATCACTGAGCTTATTCACTATGGAGCATCACACAAAACAACTTATGGTGTGTTTTTTGACTACCCTGATGATGGGGAAATAACAACTCCTTCGTGCGCACTAAAATGCGCGCTCTCAATGAGGAAGAAAGACGTACGCAATATGGTGGGCCCTTACAAGCATCGTTGCAGGAAATGCACAATCTGGTGGTGCGCTCGCCGAATTAGTCAAATGCTTTGGTAGTTATAACGAAACATGTTTGCATTTCCTCGTTTCCGTGTACACCTTATCTCCTATCAAATGCTTTCCTCGTTTCCGTGGCCCTTACAAGCATCGTTGTCAGCGATGCACCTTTGCAGAAAAAGGCAAGCTAATAAAGGTAACCACGAACTTTGTTAGATGCGATAACTGGACAATTGATTTAATTTTGGTACACAAATATATTTAACGAAGTTGATAACACATGCACAGCATAGGGATGAAGCAATATGGTAGATTTTCAATACACTTTAGGTTGCCTTCCTATGCTCCACAAACTGAACATAGTAAAATGTTTAGTTCCATGAAAACTAATAGTTTATCGAATATTTTATTCTGAACGATACATGGCTAAGACCTACATCAACAGTTACATGCCCATGTAGGTTGAATTGAATTGTACCCTTTTATAGTTAAAATTGAAACCACTATATTTAATATATAATATAGGGAGGTTTACAATGTGTTTGTATCTATTAGTATTCGTATTTAATGCAATGACATGTTGCAAATTTTAATGGAATGGCCAACTGATTTGACGTCCATATAAGTAAATTTTAATCGATATGACTTGCAGGGTTGCAGATGTCAATTATCAGTTATGTAATTTTACTTATATACGTACAAGAGTACCAAAGAACCAACAAAGCTTGTTGAATACTTTTGGCGTGGCTAATAAACAGAAATAAATCATTACATTTTTTTATAAATATGTTCCTATACAATCAGTACATTTTACTGTTAAATACCATCGAGTTAATTACACACAGCAAATACCATCCACAGCCCATATCGTCTCCAAAAAAAAAAAAAAAAAAAAAAAAAACAATGAACACCCCTCCGAACGAGATATTCCTGGCCATCAAGCAGCCAAACCCCACAAGCCTCCATGTCAATTTTATACCCGTATCTGTCACTCCTATCTCCGCCTTGGTCGAGGCGCTGAACACTGTTGACCTCCAAACTGTTCAACTTCGTCCCTTCATCACGTGGCCACAGTTCATCACTATGGAGTCTAAGTTCAGGCCTTACTTTGAGCTTCTCCTCTACAGGGGCCACATCGTAGCGAACTATCTTGAGGGCGTCAGGCTAGCTTCAAACTCCCCCACCTTTGCTGAAGGTTTGGCAAAGCTACGCTATTTTGCACCAACGCATCCGTATGCGAATTTTGCTTATGTGCTGTTCGCAACGTTTACCGGCCAAGTGATGGAGGCCGAGGCGTTTGGCAATATTTTCTGGTTCATGGTCCCTCACATGAACACCACCGTTGAAGTCGCTGACCTGGTTATGTTCCATGTTGCAAACCTCCATCTCCGTGGTCCCCTTTTTGAAGTGAGCTCGTCGCCTTCTCTCCTCCACCACCGTAGGTGTACGTGCAGTAGCTACCTCACCGGGTGTAAGTTCTGTTTTTTCTACTGGTATGCACAGGAGTTGCGCTCGTTCTTTTAAGTTCCTGTTTTCATGTTCTTTTTTTTTTTTTGGCGGCTTAACTTAGTGACGACGTTTTCAACTAGGTTAATGTAGAAATATTATGTACTTGATGGTTGTTTTTTTCTTTTTGGAACCTCGAACCGTTATCCGGTGTATGCCGGAGTTTATTTTATAATCAACGTATGTTTTCTATTTAGTGTTATCCCGCCATCGTACACGGGGGCAAACCTATGTATTTGTGTACGTATAACGTGACAGGGTATCGTACATAAATACATAGTTCTGTTGTGTGTGACGTGTACGTACACATGGACTAGTCCCTTTCATATCGTTATGTTTTATTTAATAACATACCCTACAAATGGTCGAAGTACGTACCACCGCTCATGTACTTGCCAGACGTATACAACAGCACATTAAAACAAATAACTAAAAACTTTAAAGAGCAGCCATTGGAGATTATAGAACTAAAGGATTTCACATATATATATATGCTTCAACAACAGAGGAGGTAGGTTGTGAAATTTGTATATATACTGTACAATATAATTACTCTGCGTGTCCTTTTAGCACAATGCACAATGAAGAATAAGTTACAGTGTATTAGTTGGAAAAAGGTGTACGTAATGCTTACGCAACATCATACTGGTTCACACGATAAAGGTTGTTCTCTCGTCGTCTGGGAACCCAAAAATATATTTCGTTCAGATAATAAGTAAACTGTACACGTTAGGCAAAGTTTATAATTATTACTTGCTTAAAAAGTGTTCAGTAAACACTATGATGAAATAAAAGTCATTTCTAAATTTAAGTAAGAACGACTTTCCACAAAAGAAGATGTCAAACCCTTGCATGTACTTGTTGCATTTAATGCTATAGCTGTTGGCTGTTCCGGACGTGAAATTGGAAAGTTGTGTAGTTCGTATATAATATGACTCAAACCCGATTCGTAGAAAAAGACACGTTTCCGTACTAGCATATTTTACAATGATGGTGTTGAATAAATTTTTCAACTATTGACCTGTTGAATTTTTAAATAATTATAAATAATTATAAAAATAAATTTATATAGAAAATAATTAATTTGAAATTATATTAATTAACTTTAAATTGATAATTATTATTAGATATGTAATCATAAATCATAAATTAAAATTAAATTAAAGAAATATAAAATATTGGAGTAAGGTGTTGAATCTGTTAACCATTGTGCATAGTTTACACGAGTAAACCATGAAGTTTACACGAGTAAACCTTGAATGGGGAAAAGCATGAAGTTCTCTTATCACTTTATAAATCAAATATGTGGCTGTTCAAGTGCATATCAATGGTGAAAAGCACCAAGTCCTCTTATCACTTTATAAGTTACTATTGAAGATAGATATTATTTTTAACTGCTGTTTATTTATCTTTTTGTGGTTAATGCATGAGAAATACATGCATAAATTGTATACCTTTTTTTATGCTCGTCACCCTTAATCTGGACCTGAACAACTATATATTTGATATACCTTTATTCTGCATGTAAATCTGTAACCGCTAATAACCTGAACAGCAAAATATTTTTTTTTTGCTTATCGATGCTTGTTAATATGAAGGAGTTTAATGGTTAAGGTGTCGGCTTATCGATATCCTCTTTCCTTTTGGTCGGGATCTCGTTATTAATTTATGATTCCCGGTTATTTCTTAGTGTTGTATTATATACAAACTATACATATGAACGTATACTACATTGGAAAGGTACGTACATTTGGGGTCTTATTAAACAGAAACCATGGAAAGTCGCAAGGCCGCGTCGTTTCATGGTGTCGTTCTCCGTAAATATTTAAATTGGTCCCAACCTTCGTGCTTCCTAACACGGTTTAAAGTAAGAGAGATCCAAAATCTGAGATCACCATGAGCTTCAGAACCGATCGTATTGCTGAACTGGACCGCGACAGAAGGAATTGGTGTTGGTGTATCCACGCCAAGGTGTTGAACGCTTGGTCGATCCGCGAATGCTTTGTCAAACGGGTTCTCCTACTTGTGGATGAAGAGGTTAGTTAAGCATGTCTATCTTATTTCGCTAAATCAAACAGTTTTTGATGTAGGGTTCAACAATCGAAGTGGCGTTTCTACAGGGTCAAAACCCAAATATCCCGCCAAACCCTGAAATCGGTACCTAGTACGATATTCGGGAGTTTAAATTAATCAATCCAACTCTCAAGGAGAGGAATACTCATCACCCATACCAAATCAAGTATACGGATGAGTCAACCATGGATGTGATCCAACCTTTGAATCACAAAAAATACTTCCGCTTCAAGGATATCGATGATATAACTAGTGGGAGAGTTACTCATCCCGTATCTTTCGGTATCTTTTATCTATAATTTCTTTAATATGTATATATTAATGTCCGTTAAATTATGAACTTGCGATGATTGCTGAGAGTCATTTAGTGGTAGTTTGGTCAGTTTAGAACGTCGGTTTTAAGTGTATCATTTGCAAAATTACCAAATCAACAGTGACACCTAGAAATTTTGATTTTCCCGCGCTAGATGTTTGTAGGTGCATCGTAAATGTGGACGTCATAAGAAGACGCCTCGATGGCAGGTGTATTGAAGTTGTCTTCACTCTCCTCAATGGCAGGTTAAGGACCTATTACGCTATAAACATAGTAATATACAAATATATTTTTGAACTGCATAGAATTTAACTTTGATAGCAACTATGCGTTAATGCAGGAATGAAACTGTCAAATGTCGTCTCACAGACTTCTATGCCCATCAATTCATCTCTGATTGGGAATCACAGGGATGTCATGTTCTCCACAAAACCGAACCAGTGTTTTGTGTCTTCCGGTTCTGTAAGGTTGGGAGTTATGAAGGTACGTCAGAGTAAATTGATATTATGATAGAAGCAAGTACATGTAATTTATCTAGCAACTCAGTTACAAAAATGGGTGTAGGCGTACCATGTCTTGTACACACCGAAGCGTCTTCTAGAATCTTCATTCGAGCAGATTTCGATGGACTTGGACATCACAAGGATATGTAAGTTGATATTATATTAATATTTGGTTTTAAAGCGTATGTGTTCATATCTGTTCACAGTCTCACATGTACATTTTTTTTCTTTTTCTTATAGAAGTGAGTTTGCAGGACGTTACCACATTCAAAATGTGAGGGGACACGATAGGACAACAATTGAAACAATTGTCCAGGAAGGAGAAAGCTCCGGAACCCATACAGAAACAAGGCAGACGTTCGTCAGACTGGCCGGGGAATGAGGAATGAAAATATTACTAGAAATAGAAATCAAATGTTGTTTTCTATTTCAAATATTGGTTTAATTTCCTCAGACTATGTACAATGGTTTATTTTTTTAAAACTTACGCAATCCTTTTTATTTTATATTCTAATATTTATTGAAATTGAGATAGAAAATAAAAAATTAGAATTTTGAATATTAAATTAGTTTGGTGATAATCTATTTCACGAAAATTTTTAATTTAAAGATATAAAATGACATTCTTGTTCTTCTTTTTATAATGTCCAAATAAAATGTACTAAGTTCCTATTTATAAAGTTAAATAAATGACGAAATGCTTGTACTATCCCCTAATAATAAGTAGAATCTTTAATGTTGTATTGTTTTATCAGAAGGATAATTTATTCCCCACACCATAGTTGACGTACGTTGGGAGTCATAATATATTGTGGTACTCGTCTACGTACAGAAGCTTAAATAATCGTACAATCAAAACAAGTGAATAGCAACCCTTTGGATTGATCTCGTTGAGAGTAACTGGTTACACATCAAATAAACTTAATGATGAGAGAAAACTATCATATCTAAGCAACAATAATTACGACTCTCTTCGAAGTTGTCACATCAGAGAACCTACAAATGTCATAGTCTAGGCTTAGGGTTAGCTGATGCTTGAGTTACAGCCGATATTTAACGAATTCGAATATAATGAATTTGAAATCCGATAACACGAAACTGACACGTGGTTAGCACTACTTATTTGTTTTAGTAATTCTAATCAAGTAGGCGTGCATGAGAGCTCATATACCTAAAATGGGTTCCTTCGTAATTAAGTAGTTAACAATAGGCTGATTTAAAACGACGTCATATAGAAACTAGTATAAATTTCCAGGATTTTTGCCAAACTCCCCAACTACCTCTCACATCGTAGGTTTTATTAGTGGGCAGGCGGTAGTTTCCGTCTATTTGGTTCTACACATATTGCTATTAGTTTACTTAACTCTCAAAAAATGGCGACTTCTAGCCGTAAGAAGATTGATCTGCCAGACGAGATCTTGATAAAATAGCCAAGCATCTCGTAATTGATTGGTTCTGGCGCCTTGGCCCATTATTAAAGGCTGGTCGGCGAGGATTGGATACGGTGCTTGCCCCAGAAGTTCTGAAGGTTGCCAGCATCTACCACATCTATGAACATCCTTCTTCATTCCAAACGACAAGGAATCCAAATGGTGAACACCATGAAGAAGGGATTCACAGGCGTATTTTCGAAAAATGTTTGGAAGCAGGGAACATAATAGCAATCTACAACGAGGGCTTACGGATCGTTGCCGAGGAGCGAGACATTCAGCGCGGTATAGCACTACTAAAAAACAACGTTCCCGAAGATGCCGAGTCCACTCTTGCATGTGGAATTTTTGCTATGTTATATGGGGACGAGCAGATGGCGGTTCGTTTTCTTCACCAATTTGATGCACATCACTATCCACTCCAATCAGAGGGAGTACGGCTTATCGGCGAAGATCTGTTCCAACGGTTGAGTATGTTTAAGACGGCGCGTAAAAACACGTACAAAGATTCTTTTGTATATCCATCCAGTTCGTTGATCCCTTTCCCGGACTGTGCCATGAGTAGTTGTTTGAGATGGGGCAGGTTATCGACTGACACACGTTATTATGACATAATCTGTGTAAATTGCGGAGTGTGGTGGGTGGCCAAATCTATTTTTGAAATCCTCTAGGTGTATCGTCGGTTCCCTTCTGTGTTGAGTTTCACCTCGCCACGTATGTTTCATTAGATAATTAAATTACTATGTAATGAAGATGTTAATTAACGTGTATGCCAATATCTGTCGTTTTGGCCGTTTTGCTCCTTTTAATCCAAAAATGTCTAGTAGATGTCATATTGCTCCTTATATTCCTAAATAAATATCAACAGTTCCGTATACACGACGTGTACTTAGTTTCACCGGGCAAACACACCAACAAATATCAACACTGCCGGCCCAACCTATTTTTACCATTAACAAACATTAGAAAAAAAAAAAATAACAACTTTACAAGGCCTCGAACTCGTGACACTGAAGGACACTCAAGGCCAATCCTACCACTGTACCACCGCACCGTTTTTGATATTGAATCCCCTAAAATCGCTAATATAATCTGTAGCATAAAGCCCTTGATATATCGGCACTGTATCAAGCTTACGACGCCGTTCGTAACTATTGGAAAACGACACAACTTGGAAAACTTTATGTTGTTTTACAATACAAAAAACGACACAATACAGAAAGTTCTATAAAAGGCCAACCGAATATAATAAATATATTATAAGATTCATGGAAATTAGGGTTCATTGAACTGATTTGGGGGAAACAGAGAGAGCCGCTGCCATAGATGTTGGATTAGATTTTGAGAGTTGGATATTCGGTTAATAGTTTAAAGTTCCTCTTTTCTTTATTTTCACTCCTTCAATTACGTTATCAGTTTTGTTCTTAATGTCTGCTTTGGCAAACACGAGTCCAGTCGAGTATGACGATGCGGAGTATGGGATCCCGGCTGTTTGTTACTATGGTGAAACGCCAAACCTACAACCTTCTTTTACAAGGACAAACCCAGGGAGGCTCCACTACACTTGTAGAAATAGAGAGGTAAGTGACTTACAGTTTCCCCGAGGTTAATTAAAGATCAGATTTATTTGCATAACTTAAGTTTCGTGTAAAAAATTATTTTTAAATAAATGCAGGATGGGGACTATCACATTTTTAAATGGTGGGATGAAGCTATGATGGAGGAACTGAAAACAGTGAAGGAAGATCTTCTAAAGTTAACTAGTTTAAATCAGATGCGTGAAGCGCTTCAGGCACAAAAAGAGGACATTGCTAACATCTTAAATATGCACAAGGAAAATCAGATGGAGTTGGAAAGGATGAAGGCGTTGATTGCGTACAAGAGTGATGGATTAATTATGGAATTAAAACTGACCAATGTGTTTGTTGCGACTTTGTTTATACTAGCAACAATGACCTATTTCTTAATGTAGTTTGGTCGTTTTATTAGAGTAGTATTTTGGGTTGTGGGTTAATTGTTTGAAATCAAGTTATAAACGTTATATTTGGTTTAGTCACATATTTTTCGTCTAAAAAAGACTGTTTGAAACCTTGTCGTGTTAATATTATCGACCAAACCCTTCCAATTAAACATAAACATTTGTACACGTTTGTACACATACGTCTAACATTAAAGGTTGGCAGTATTAGGAAGATGCTTACCAAATTAAAATAAAAATATATAATTAACCATGCGTATTATAATATAAAGAGTTCAGCAACGTGGTTTAGAAGTTTGTAATGTAAGCAACATTGACAAATGGAAACATAGGCTACGAATCGTCTTCACTCCCCTCGCGCTGGTCGAAGTATTCCAACCGGAGTTTGAAATCTCTAACCTCAGGGAAGGGTGGTTCAAATATCACTTTAGAAACACCCGGTTGACTAACCACTTCCATCCCTCCTGCGGTGTGGAAAAATAAGGAAAAAGGGTAACCAAAATTAGTTTTATGCAGTAATCTTATATTTAAAGGTGATTGAATTGTTTTAAATACGTTTGCCTAATCCGTACATCCATCTTTAAACTTGGGCCTCCAGAATCGCAAGACTACAACTGGTTTGCCTCCGCATAGCCAAAAATTGCGGGCGAAATCATCGACCATTTCATCATAAGCCACACATTGCAAGTGATGACCCCTACCCAAAGAGACACATTACGTTAATAGCACGGTATATCTTTAAAGTGTGTGAAAGCTAATAATCGCCAAAACGACTCACTCGAGATTCGTCAATGAAAACCGTATCAACCGGGTTCTCTCGGCAAAACGTGGAGCAGTTGGATCGTCCACCAATATTCTTCGTTCGATGTGAGTAACTTGCCCCATCGTCTCTATGGTTTCATTTCATTAGAATTATGGTATTGGATATGATATTAAAAAACGGAACAACACAATGCAACGTTACCTAAGCAGCAGTTCTGGGTCCAAGGAGGACATCGTTCGTAAATTTGGTCGAAGGGGACGTAGTCGATGTAGTGATTGGTCGACAAGCAACGAATGTTGTCCACAACCGTGTCAGCAGTGAATTTGATCCGGTAGTTGGAAGCCACGACCTTCACAGCGGATGTGTCGTCAGTGACGACGAAATTAGAGAAGGTTTTCCACAAACCCTCCTCAATCCCCGCACAGAACTGGGGCAACAGGTCCTCGCTGATTGTTGCCTGCATCTTATCTCCCTAAGGTTGGGAAAAAAGTTCAACCATGATCTACATGAATCATTTAATATTAAGTGCATATAATATGATGATGAGACGAGTCACTTACGAACACATCCGAAACAACCATTTCGAAGGTGACGATGTTCGCTTCTCTCTTTCTCCACTTGCGGATGATCTTAACAGAAACCTTCCAATCAGAACGCCACGTCTGGAGATCGGATAACCTGTGGAAATGCACCATGACTTTGTTGCACTTATGTTTACTTAGTGATGTGATATTTTGGTTTTTGAGAGACGAATACATACTTCATCGGGTGTGTATTTGTCTTCTTATATAATCAGCGAAGAAACACAAATGGATTATCCATATTGTGGTTTTTCAAACGTCGTGACTGCAATCCAGACAGATACATAGCATTTAGATAATTAACACGTGTAACTGCCGGTTAAGCGAAGACGATACATCGCATGCACCACTTAATTATGACCCTATAGTCGACGTTATATATAGCCGGAAAATATATTGGTTCATTTAACAAACCAATTCAATGTAAAACTTTATAAAACATCAAGGAATAGTGAATGATGGTTTAAACTCACAAATAAAGGCTGATATATAGTGTAAATGAACCAATAACGTTGAAGAACTGTATATTATGAATAAAAATATTTAAAGACAAGCTCAGCATTGCACTGTTTATAAATAAAAAATTATTTTAAAATAGTTTAGTAGTAGAGGCAAAATCTTCTTTCTTGCTAATAGACGGAAAACTGAGGCCTCAGCTGCGACGGCGGAATCTTCTGTCCGATAGGGTTGTTTTACCTCCCAATTTCTTGAATCAAGGTATATAGATCTGGGATAAGTACTACAAAACGACACTCCCTAGAAGTCGGCGACGGAACATTTAAGGAAGAAGAGATTACAGAGGTCGGGTGAAATCAGAAAAAGGCGAGTAGCTTCGATCCCTCTATCATCACCGGTGTTGAATCAGAAGGTAAGTGTTTGTCTTGACTTCTTACTTTAAATTGCAAGAGAGATTGTTCCCCCAAATTCTATATTACGTTGGAAGAGTATATAGCAAATACAATTAAGAATCGATTTGAGTAGCCCAGGATGTGAAATCAATGAATAGTTGTGTATTTGCGGCGGGCAGAGGCTAAATAACCCTAATCGTCAACAGAATTGAAAATTGGTAGACCTTGGTATTAGGGTTAATTGGTTTAGTGTACGTACATATTAATATGGTATTAGGGTTACTTCGTGGTGATAGGATGGATCCCGAGGCTGTAGAGATCGTTCCTCGATTGAGCTTGGATCTACCGAGGAGGTTATTTGCTCTTGACTGTTACCCTCTCAAAACCAAGATAAATGCGTATTCAAAACCGGAATATCTTTCTACAATATCGAGGGTGCTGAGTGGAACAAAGGAAATGGAAAACTTGTTAGAGTCTCCATTTGGGCAGCTTTTTCGTATCCCTGCTAACAAGATCTCGTTCTCCGGTAAACTAGTTCATGGATTTGTTTGCCGTCAATTGGTGACCAAAAAGCGGCATGAGATGTGGATTGTGTTTGGTGGCAATCCAATCAAGTTTGGATTACAGGAATTTGCAGAGTTGACAGGGCTCGAATGTGGAAATTATCCTAAAAAGAGAGATGTGGAAAGAGCTACAAAAATGGATAAAGGATGTAAAACTGTTTGGGAGGTTCTATTCGGGGAAAACATAGAACCAACGATCTCCGAGTTGGTAAAAAGGTTGGAGACTGAGGAAATGGAAACGTGGCAGAAACTAGCTTTAGCGCTGATAACAATAGTTGATGGAGTTCTAACATGCGCCACACAACCAGTAAAACCAGATCCGAAGACAGTGGAGATGACCAAGAATATTGATTTTTTTTTCAAATATCCATGGGGAAGGTTGTCATTTGAACGGACGCTGGAGACTATAACAGGATTTAAATGTCCAGCAGACGTAGACAGCTTAGTAAAAACTTTCAAGCAACAATCAGTTGCTGTTCATGGATTTCCTCTAGCACTCCAGCTGCTGGCACTACAACAAAAATGAGCTTCGGTAGCAGACCTTTGTAGCACAAATTTACGAACTGCTACTAAAAGTACCAAAATCGGATGCCAAGTATTTCGTAGCATTATATTAACGCTAGTATATAATTTCATTTAGCGGGAACATAAAAATCAGTATTATAGCCGGGAAGGTATATTTTGGAGGCAAACTATATGGGTTTTTTCCCGCAAACTAAAAAAAAATCTCGATTCTTTGACCAAAAAATTAAAGACAGTCTTTTACACTTAGACCACAAAACAAAAAAACCCAGAAAACAAAAAGCTTTCAGATTCTCTAAACTTTCAGATCTCTTATCTCAATCTCAAAGTTTTTTTTTTCCTTTCTTGAAATCTCAATACCCATTCCATCTAATCTCGATTCTCATTGTCAAGATTTCGTTTCTCAACTAGAAAATTTTTCGACATTCTCTGTGTAGCAAAATATCCGTTTAGATCTGTCCCTCTTACCGGTATCCATCGCTCTCTGTCTCCGTCGTTCTCTGTGGCTCCGTCAGTCTCTGTCTCCGTCGCAATCTGTGTCTCCGTCGCTCTCTGTCTCAGTTTCTCTCTACCTCGGTCTCTCCGCCTCTGTCTCTCTCCGTCTTTGTCTCTCTCCGTCTCTCTCTCTCTCCGCCTCTGTCTCTCTCCGATCTCAGTAGATTCGTTCAGCTGATCTCATCCACTTGAAAGGTATAAGGCATTCAATAAATGTATTATAGTTCTTTACTCTGATTTTAATTTTGACCGATTTGAATTTTGTCAGGTAATCACATCTCATCAGCTGGATCTTCTGCCTGCTTGCATCAGAACACAGAGGCTAGTTCTCTCAATGAAACTGATACTTCGTTTTGATAAATTGTTTAAGAGTTGAACGAATTGGTTGTTTGATATTTCATTTTAATAAATTGTTGCTGAATGTGTGAATATGTTTGTTTGGTGTGCTTGTCTAGTGTTTGTTTGGTATTTGTTTGGTGTTTGTGTTATTCTTATGTTTTTGTTTTGTTTTCTTTATGGGTAAGGACATATAATGGTTATGGAAAAGACATGGGTTCATCTTAACAGGTATGTGAAAACGTTTTTGTATAGTTGAGTTTATTGGTTTAGTTGTTATGTTTAAGTTTTTTTTTAAAGTTTGTAATTTGTTTTTTCCTTTGGTTTTTGCTTTTATCTTCATTGCAGAACGGATCCTGGTTATGAGAAAGGTGCTTGGGATTTTGTGAGGTCTGTGGCTGCAGGTTTAGGAGACAATTCAATTATTATTTGCCCGTGTATTGACTGTCGCAACGTATATCGCCACTCAGCAGCTGATGTTGTTGATCATCTTGTAACAAGAGGAATGGATTGGAGTTACAAGTCGAGGGATGACTGGTTTCATCATGGAGAAGTGAAATCAGGGACTGAGTGTAGAAAGAACAGAAGCCAGTGGAACGAAGAGATATTAGGTTTGTTCAAAGCTGCCGAGTTTATGGATGAAGAGCTTGTTAGTCATGGTGATTTAATTGATGTTGATGAAGGGTTTGATAAGGTAGAAGATGAGTTCTTAGCCAAGCTAGCTGATGCAGAAGCACCACTGTATCCAGGTTGCACAAACTACAGCAAGCTATCTGCGATTGTTTCACTCTTTCGGTTAAAGACTCAGAGCGGTTGGTCTGACAAAAGTTTTGATAGTCTACTTGAGACTTTAAAACAGATGCTACCCAAGGATAATGTATTGCACACGTCCTTGTATGAGGTGAAGAAATTCTTCAAATCTTTTGATATGGGTTATGAGAAGATACACGCTTGTGTGAATGACTGTTGTCTGTTTAGAAATCAGTATGAGGAGCTCGATAGTTGTCCTAAATGCAAACCTTGTGGTCCAGGATCAGTACCCTTTGCATCATATTTAGGTACAATAGTACAGGAACATGTTCCTTTCACAATCCCGGATTGGAGAAAAGTAAGTGAAGATATCAAAACTGTTTTATGGAAATCTATTGAGGTATTCTTTTAATTACTGAACCATGTTGTTCCCTTTAATTATAATTGCTTTGTGTATAATTGTTTTCTGATTTTTTAAAACTTCATTTGAATCAGGCAAGGTTTGATCTTGACCAACCATGGAAAAAAACTGCTGCTTTTGGTCAGATGAGAGATCTATGGAGATCCGCAAAATCGCGTCTTGTTTCAAAGGTCAGACTAGCTGATAACATGAAAGTTAGGATGGGTCTGCGACCACCTAATATAAGTATTCCAGAATGGCGTAAGTTTGTCAAAGAGAAGACTAGTAACGCATTTAAGGTAATAAGTGATTCAGCTAAGATGAAAAGAAAGAAGCAGATTCCTCATTGCTGTGGCCGTAAAGGAATGGTCAGATTGAGAGAAGATTTAATCCAGAAAAGCTCAGACCCATCCCAGGTGACAAGAGCAAAAGTGTGGATCGAGTCACGGACTAAGAGGGATGGTACTCCAGTAAATGTCGAAGCAGCTGAAAAGATTGTATGTTATGTTTACTCTTCTTAAATTACTTTATATATTGGAGATCATAATTGATTGCTGTACATTACTTTGGTATTTATTTGCAGAGAAAGGCAGCGGAAATAGGTATTGAAGGTACTCAGGATTCAGCTACAACAAATCCAAAGGAGGATATACTGAGTCAAATTTTGGGACCTGATAATCCAGGAAGACTGCGGGCAATGGGCAGAGGCATGAGCTTGACCAAACTTTCTTGTTTCCAAGTCAACAGCAGCTCTATGGCTGCAATGGAAGCAAATCAGGTTCAAATGAAGAATCGAATTCAGGATTTAGAGCAAATTATTGAAAAACTTTATGATCAGGTTAGTATACTAAATACAAATTGTTTATTCATACATTAGTTTTACTGTATGTTGATATGTTTCTGGAATTGCAGAGACAAGAGGGTGATGTTGGTGAAAACTCTATACATAAGAGTGTAAATACGAGAACACTCCCCAAGTGTAATTTGGTTGACTGGACATCCGATGATAATGTTGCAGAGGGCCGCATTGTTTCTTATGAATCTGATGAATTAGTACATGGGATACCTTTAGGGCCTAATGCAGTTAAGGTTTTCATTGAATCTGCTACAAAGCCAGAAGCTCCACTATGGAGACCTATACCTGAGATGTCTACTATTGAGGATGTCCTTGGAGAAATGATTGCATGGGATGCCGATTTATGTATTGTTCAAGGTGAAGGTGGCATTGCAGAAGACATTGCACCTAAGGTTTAGTATCTTCTTTTAATTTTTTTTGTATGTAGATTACACTTCCTGAGATAAACCTTTTTACTGATTTGTACCTTTGTTCTACAGAGTCCTATCACAAGTTCAAAAAACAGATGCAAACTCAAGGCTTTGGGTAAGAACGATGAAGTTGTAGCTGAAGGCAGATGGCTGAGCCGAGAACCGAAAGCGTTGGTAAATGGACTTCCAATTGGTCCAAATGCATTCAAAGTTTATGTAGATTCGGTTTTAAACACAAGTGCATGGCTATGGAGGCCAACACCCGAGATGAGAACTTTGCAGGATTCTTTGAACTCATTTATATCATGGCCTGCAAATAGAGTTGTGATTGAGACATCGAATGAATCCCCTGTTCTTCAGAAATCTACATCTAAGGGAGTAAGCATAAGATCTCCTAATGAGATGTCCACTGGAATTGCTAAATCTCCTAATCTTCCTGTATCTTCGACTAACTCAGCAAGTCCAAGTTACCAGAAGGACAAGTCTCCAGAAACTCCAAAAGCTCCTTTGAAGAAACCTTTATTCAAAACAAAACCATCAGAGGTACATAATTGGTTGTGATTGTTCTTGTTGTATGGATTTATTTTTTGCTGGTTGCTCCTTTCTGAAATTATTTTTGGTTTGTTGTTCTTGAAGCCATCTCTGACAGAGGCATCTCCTCGTCGCAAATCAAAGGTACATGCTTTTAATAACTTAAGACATAATTGCGGACCTGATTTTATTTGTTTTTGCTTGAGGTTGATTTCTGTATATATTTTTTGTTCCTTGTTCTTATAGCGTCTTGCATTAAAAGAAAATCAAAAATGCAAGTTGATGGATATATCCGGAAGGAATCGTGTTGTCGCTGAAGGACGTTGGTCGTCTAATAATCCTGACCAACAGGTACATCACGTTAAGTTGGGGCCTAATGCTTGTCGAGTATGGGTGGATATTGTGATTGTTAAAGATGCTGCAGTTTGGAGGCAAACTCCTGAAATCGAATATATGGAAGATGCACATGGATCTTGTCTTGCCTGGCCAGAAGATAAAATTGTAATGGTGGGTATATGTTTTAATTTTACATGTGTGCAAAATATGATGACAATAACAACTATTGACCAATTTTTTTTTTTTTTTGGTTTTCAACAGGAATGAATTAATTAATAAGGAGTAGTGATGTTTCAGAGTGGGGAACGTGTTTTGTAGTTGACAGACATTAGTACTTTCTGTTCTTTTGTCTCATACACTGGTCTTTGTCCCTTTTGTTTTTATTTTTGGATTATAAAGTTGAACCATAATTTATATGTTTAAGATATTAATTTAATGGGACAAGTTATTTAATGTTTCTTTTTACAAGTTTTCGAAATATTTAGGCTGTTAAAAAAAAACCCATTATGTATAGTCGTTAGTTATATTAACATCAATAGATAAATAAACGAAATAGTTTTGAAAAAATTTAAAAAAATATATACTAAAATTAAAAATAAATAAATATTGATAACACAATTATTAATTATTAATATAAATCAACAATAAAACGAAAACTTTATATCATGTATATAGTGATATAAGATATAAACCTCAAACCCTATACCCTAAATCTCTTAGTTGAAAGCATTATACACCAATATATGAAACATGAAATTAACAATGTTAAAATATAATTTTATGTATATTTGTACATAAATATGAATTATTAACATTATTATAAATAAATCTTTATATCAGATAGTAATATAAGATATAAACCCCAAACCCTATACCCTAAATCTCTTAGTTGGAAGCATTATACACCAATATATGAAACATGAAATTAACAATGTTAAAATATAATTTTATGTATATTTGTACATAAATATGAATTATTAACATTATTATAAATAAATCTTTATATCATATAGATATAAACCCCAAACCCTATACCCTAAATCTCTTAGTTGGAAGCATTATACACCAATATATGAAACATGAAATTAACAATTAATGTTAATATATAATTTTATGTATATTTGTACATAATTATGAATTATTAATATTAGTTACCATTATAAATAAATCTTCATATCATATAGTAATATAAGCCATAAACCCCAAACCCTATACCCTAAATCTCCTTCTTGAAAGCATTCTACACAAACTAACAATGTCTAAATATAATTTTAAATTTTAAATAAGACAAGCTTTACCAAATGAAACATTAATTTTTATTTAATTGTTACACCATATTCCTAAATTAATTAAAAAAATAACAAAATACTATACTAATAACATATAAATCGTGTAACAATTATCTCATTGGCTAATTGATAAAGGTGTGGATCACCAAATTATTGATATCTACCGTCGATTAGAATACATCAAACGGTCAACAATCAGCTCTTCTTAATAATTTTTAATCATCTCAAAGGAAACCCAATAAACTCAATCTCGAAGCTTCTTTCACCATCGCCAAACACCAAAAAAAAACACAGATTGAATCTAAAGAGGAACTCATATCATCTCTTTCATCATCGACTTACACAACATAAAATCATCGCCGAATCTAAAGGTTTTATCTTCTCTTTCTATTGCTTGTTTCTCGAATCCCCATATTCTATGTTTTTTTCCTCTCGCAATTTTGCTTTCTCGAATCCTCTGTCAGATATGGCTAATTGAATCTTAGTAGTTTTTGGATCTGCCTTTAGATATGTTTGATGAAATAGATCTGCCTTTAGATATGTCTATTGTGTAGTTTTGCAGATTCTTGTTGATAGATCTATTCATTTTAGGTTTTCGGATCTAGATATAACAGGTTCTACAACATTTTTTTTATGTGGTTTCGGATCTAGAATTATATTGTTTTCTTTTATTTTCAGGTTTCAGATCTAGAATTATATTGTTTTCTTTTGATTGTTGTGGTTAAAAATAAACATATCTTAACAATATCATATTTGGTTCTGCAGAAATGGAAGGTAAAGGACTCATATGCGGCCTTCCGCTAAGAACGTTGTACCAAAAATCAGACAACAGCCACAACAACAAGCAATCAACATTGATGAGGACATTGAACAACAAACTGATGCGGATGATGAACTGAAGGAGATAACAAGGCTAGAGTTTAGAAGGTCTTGTGCTCACCTAGGCTACTTGATACGCATCGAACTAGAGGAAGAAGACATTGATCCACTGTACAAGAATGTTTGGAAAAAAATGCAACGGGATACACGCAACAACACTGGTAATAAACGCCCAAAAGTAGAAAAAGGAGAGACCTCAAACCGCAAGACTCTTTGAATAATAATGGCATGGTAGACCACTCTTAGAGCGAGTTCATGTTTTTTTTAGTTCATCTGATGTTTACATTTTGGAAAGTTAACTTTATATGTAATATGATGATTTGATGAGTCATTGTCTTCCATAAATTAAGCAATTCAATGTTTCAAATAACAAATGATTATGCAACTCAATATATATATATATATATATATATATATATAAATAATTATTAGTAAATGATAAATTATTATTCAATATAAACACCATTTTCTCAGTGCGTGTCATGATAAATATCACAGTACAAAATAAAAGCCAAGAAATCTTATATTATAGCACGAGAAAAATGCTGGATTAAATTATTAAACCGCATATTATAAATGCTATTGTAAACGATGGTATAGCAATATATAGTTGCTAGTAAAATTTACACAATAGCAAAAGGAAACCGCTATATAATACTTTCTTATAGCGAGTATCTTGTGCTACTATAGTGTAGAATTTGAGCACCATAATGTCAGGAAACAATATCCACCAGCACATATAACGTGTTATCATTACAAGTTATACAACACGAAATGTTAGCTATAAAAACAAAGATAATAGCACAAAGAAAGCGCTAGTTAATAATAAGAAATAGCGGAGTGTTATCGCTATAATAGGCCAATCTACCATAGCGCGAAAAAACTGCTATGGTAGGGGGGGTCTACTATAGCTCCTCATTATACAGCGTTTTCAAATGCGCTACGAAAGCCCTTTAGTAGCATTATCCGTGTGCTACCAAAGCTCATTTTTGTTGTAGTGTGGCTTTCCAATCTGTCCCAGCAATTGCAAGATTAGTACCATCTGACGTTCAAGATCAGGCGTTTAATCAAAGATCGATCCACAATCTGGCTAAACTGCGGCCAATCAAGACAGCAGACATCTTCGCATGCGAGGCTGCTAAAGAGGTATGTACTTATCCCTTGTCTATCAGATATAATACGTTAATGACCTGAATCTATAAGTTCCGTAAAATGTATATATTTTTGTAATAATATTATAGGTGGTTATTAGACGGATGGTTGGTAGTGGGGAGCATTGTGATAGTCGAGAATTGGTGTGGCGTGACGAAGAGGAAGACCATCAAGTTGACAACATTGAAAATCTTATTAAAGCAGGCCAAAAATGGGATGAGGCAATATGGATAGGAGGTGATGATAGGTGTCCAAAACAGACACGTCCCGAACAGAAAGATATTAAAAACATTTATACATTACAAAGGGATACACTATAAATTTAATTTTTTTAAAAATTAATGGTTAATTAGTGATATAGTTACAATTGACTGTCGGAAGAGGAAAAGAGCAGACACCGCAACAATTGACAATAAGAAAGAGAAGAGCACGAGAACTGATGCGCGACCGGGGGGTACGCACATTGTTCATGAACGTTTGGACGATGACCAATTTGAAAGGTTTGCGGCGGAACTAAACCGGTTCTACAAGAATCAAGAAGCTCTGATGAAGGAAAATCAGGCAAACATGGATATTTTCGTACGTACAGAGATCCGCAAGGAGATAAGAGCTGCACTATTAGAGGTTAAAAGAAACGAACATGGGGAACCTTCTTACGCTTCGCATACAGTTTCAGATAAGAAGTATTCAAAAAAAAGAAGAGGGAAAACTATAAAGTTTCGAAGAATGAGTTCAGTAATGGTTATGAAAAAAAGGGAGAGAAGGTCAGAAACAGGGGATGCGCTGCCACTGCTAAGGTTGATATGACAAATAGCTTATGGGTAGTAATTTTCTCACTACTTACATATATTAAATTATGTTGCTATTGTGGTGTGCACAAGATGATCGGAATAATGATGGTTCGAAGGATGCCATAGATGGTCAACACACTGTCAGTGGTGACTCTTTAGTTGGAGGCCAGGTAATGGACAACAAGATCCTCTTTAGAATACGACTCAATCAACGTAATGGGGGTGTTTATGCTTATGCACCTATCATATACGCTTTATATATTTGACCGTAGGATACAACCCGTACTCATATTAATGAGTGGGTAACCGATAATAACGACTGTGGCATGAACGAACCATCCCCGGACAATGGAGTTAATGAGTGTCGCCAAGATTATGACGCGGGGGACATTGCTGTGGACCTATCACCAACTAAAACCGTACCCGATGTAAGTATTTGACACGGAATGGAGATTACAACACCATTTTGTAATAAAGCATTGTCCACCTGTAATTGAACAAATATTGCTGCAGCTGAATACACAAATGGAACTTGATCTGCATTTTAACAAAATGGTAGGTCAGGAAGTAACCATAAAAGGGATAACCATCTGTGGGTTTCATATATATTCGGTTATTTGTTTATCTCCTCTAATCTAAACGTGTGAAAAATTGAGCTTGTACCAAGTTAATACTACAAACACGCGTCTGAAAAGTTTCAATATTTTTAATAGGAGGATGGGGAAGAACTGCATCAAGAAGGCGGGCAAATCGAGTGGTTTAACAGTAACGGAGGGGACATAAGACGTCAAGAAGGCGAGTCAGATGAGGGTTGTGACAAAACCGAAATACCTGTAGAAAATGAAACTGCAGTTGACGGTCAACAAGAGGCAAGTGTCTAACTTTGATGATTTCGATTATTTGTGACATTCGTGTACGTCAGTATGAATCTATGTACGCACATCTTATTAGGCCGAAGTCCAAGCAGAACTACCGGAAATCGATGGCGAAGAGGGCTGTAACAAAACTGATGGACAAGTACAAATAGAAACAACAGTTAACCTCCAATAGTGCAGACTTATTTTTTATTTCGAACATTTGCCATATTTATAGTGTCTACTTAGATGGTCCAGTGTACGTCACAACTAATCTATGTACGTACATCTTATTAGGCCGGAGACCAAGCAATACCCAACGAAAGCGATGTCGAAGAGGGCTGTAAAGAGACTAGAGGTCAACCAGATCAAAGTCCCGGGGAGGAATGTATTCCCGGTGACTCAGAAAATTTAGTGCCGCGGTCGGTTATTATTGTGGATGAAATAGGACGCGCAGAAGAACATATAATGGAGATACGTGCGAGTCAACCATCCGAAGCCATAGTGATAAAAGCAGGGTCGGTTTCATACGACCCTATGGAAGATGTTGCTGATGGGAAATTCCCCAAATTCACCGAGTTGATAAAACAAGATAATGTGTAAGTGTAGTATATATTACTCCGATCACATATTGATATGCTCAATCATTGATATAGGATATTCATAATTACAAAATTTCACAGGGTACACACATTTTTCGGATTCCCCAAGGCAGATATCCTATTCTTCTCTACTCTTATATCGTCCCAAAAATGGGTCCATAGTCAGGTACATATTTTAAACTTTAACTACATGATTTTGGTGTGTTCATGGTTTCTTGTTGGATTTAAATCCAACCGGTTTGCGTTTAACTGCATCTGCAGCACATGGAGATGATTGCCCTAACGCTGTGGCACAAAAACGGAGAAGAAATGATAAAGAAGGTTCCAAGCATTCAACAGGAGCACGGTGAAACGGAATTTCAGATGGGATAAAGTACTCATTGACATCGTCAATGGGGAAAGGATGCACCATGAACCAAGGTTGAAGTGGGTTACAGATGTCGACGTTATATATGCTCCAATGAACTGGAAATCTAAGCACTGGGTAGGAGTGGGCATAAATCTTATAAAGAGACATGTTTCCATTTACGATCCTTTCATGGCCTCCTCCAGAGAAACTCTTGCAATGTCCCGGATCAAGCCGGTGTGTGAGATGATACCGTACCTACTTCAGAGGGTTATCGATGTCAATTACCCTCTCGATCCATTTACCGCTGAAAGGGTTAGCCAAGTAGGACAAAACTTGAGGACGGGAGATTGTGGACCTTTTACTATGAAGTTTTTAGAACTGTTGAGCATGGGCAAACCGATGACTGATTGCTTGAAGATCACCGACAACAATATTGACAATTTCCGAAAGAAGTTCGCGATGGACGTCTACGAAGCTGGTATTGGTCCGATAAATTAAGTAGCGAATAAACATTCTTCCTGGTTGTACTTATTACTTTCACGCAGGTGGTCCATATGATCCGTAACAGTCTGTTAGGATGATTATGGTTCGCTGAATTTGCCTACTGAATACAATTTAATTGCCTCGCTCATCATATCATAGGATTGCCAGTTGGGACAAGTTAGTGTGCTCAAAATGGATAGAAACTAAGCACCAACCATCCACCTAAAAATAAAGTCTATAACGTTAGAAAATCGATTATACGTACACTGATGAATATACGTACATGTGTACACAGACCATAAATATACGAACGTGTGTACACAGACCATAATAAGGCCGTTACTTATTTTATGGTACGTACACATATGAATATACGTACGTCTGTAAACAGAACATAATAAGGCCGTTACATCTGATAAAGGCCTAACATATACTAATACTGGTTAGAAAGACGTCATAATGATACATATCTAGACCCTCCAATATACAAAAAACACTACACCTGAAGAGGGTTTACAAACAACCGATAGGAGCTATGTGAGTGACCAGACCTCGGAAAATCTAAGAACGACATCCTCAAATCCCACATGTTACCAAAAAAATGACCAAACACGCATCTTCTATTAGCAACACGCGTAAAACCAATCTTCAATTTTGCAAAATCATACTGCTCCGGTAATGTACATGGAACCTCTTCAACTTTTTGATCCCGAGTTGAACTCAGCTTCCGGATAATCTACTGTCTCCGACGTAGCATCTAGTTGGAGAAAGCAGTCTCGGTCTGGAACCTCATCAAACACGTCTGCAGCAAGTTTCATCCTAATAGAAGGCATGGCCGCATCACATAGGCCTGTGTAATTTACTCCAAGAGCTATACACTCTAAGCATTTCAACGTGTACACACCACAGTCACCTTGTTGATAGTTATGTGGGAGTGTTTTCACCCGGTTGTAACTAAATGCCGCCGCCCCGATATGCTCATCTTTGTACCTCCGGTTATATGCTTGTATCAAGCGTGGGATCATTTTTGCGAACGGTTTGCACTTCTTTTGTAGACTCTCATCGGTTCTACCGTTGTTTATGCTATCGTAAACTCTTAGCCTCTGCTGGACTAAGTCAGCTTCGATGGCTACCCAATGGTTGTTATCGAGGTTGTATGGGAAGAGCAGGGTGTCTACATCGTCAACCCACACCTTGTTTGTCATTCCGTATTTTGGCAGCCTTCCCACGTACGTCTCAAAATAACCTTCTCCAAAAACCCATTGATTAGAGGCTTCCATTTTAGGGAATTCGAATGCCCACATACTAACAAACAAAGGATCGAGAAAAGCAATACGATCTGTTTTATATGGGGATGGCGTTTGCGTCCCCCTAATACGGAACATATGCATACATGTAACCATGTGCTGCAACACGAGTGACATCTATCAGGCATTAGTATACTATAGTTAACTGTGGCAAATGTTATGCTACGAAGCTTACCGCATCCCATAACCAGCCGAATGTTGTAGTTGGCCACAAATTTTTAGGGGTCAGGAGGCGAAAATAAAATTCGGCATTTCCAGTGCAAGGTACTTTAGCCCTGAATACCAAAATTAACAAATCAGTTATAGATCGTAGTCCTCAAATCCGAATATAGACACTAATTATATACAACTCTAAATGAAGACTTACAAATCATCAGTTAGGAAGGACATCAGCTTTGCAATTTTCTCAGGACTTGCCTCACTAAAAGGATCGTACACTGCGGGAGATAGGACTACAATGTGGCTTTCACGTCGGGTCATTAATGCAGCTCGCATTGATTCGTCATTAGGGTTTAACCCTTTGTTGGTGCCCACTGGATCTACTAATAGAAGATCAAGGTCTTTTGATGGAGGAAACACCTTTTGTAACAAATATGCAAAATACCTGGCTTTCTCCTTATCTTTCACTATATGAGACGATGTAGGAGTGCTGGTCACCTTGGTTAAATCCACAACAGATTCGCACTTTCGATCCGACGAGCCAGGATTAACACCACTTACCGGATGGATAACATTAATAGGAACGGGTTGAGCACCTGCTCCATCAACTTTGTCATTATACTTTGCTCTTTCATCACCTTCCTCTGTCTCCCAACGCTGTACTCTTTTGCCACGCTGTACACTGTCTACCATCTGCTTTGGAATTCGCTCTACACTGTCCTCTGGTTCGATTTTAATACTCCCAGACCACATGACCTTATCCTTAATGGCTAACGGATTCCTAACACAACTAGCAACTTTATAACCATCCTTGTCCGAATGCTTTATCTGATATAGCCATGACTTGAAACAAAAGACATGTATTTGACGTTATATACAAGACATTTGAAATATAACATGACGCTGTTAAACTAGAGACAAAGTATACAAATTGCTAAATTGTGTGTACGAAAAAAAATCATATATCAAAATAATTACAAAATTATACAACTTCACAAAACTGAAATTGATATTGTTTCCTCGAATAGATAAATACAAAGACTTCATACTGAACAATAGATATATAATAACAATTTTATCAATACGGTACGCAGATCATACCTCCTCTATTTTTTGTGAGTCATTTCTTAATGTAAGAGGTCCTTGCGTATGCGCTCCTCCATCCGTAGTGTTGATAACAACTTTCTTCAATAGTTGAACGTCACTCTCAAAGTTATCCATCCTACTCTCCATACCTTGAAGTTTGAACACAACTTCCGCTATTGCTCTAGAAAACGATATCTGAATATTATCCATTTTCGCCCCTAGTGTTTCAACCATAGTAAATAACCTTCCACTACCATCTTCACCCTGCACACCTGAATACTTATCTCCAGACGCCTTCTCTGCTGAACATTTGTCCCCAACACTTTCTTTCTGCTCCTTCGCATTATTGGGGACATTACGGATGCTGGTTGGGGCTGTTTCTAGGAAATCATCGTCACTTACCCCTGCAACATGTTGCCTCCTCTCCCTCTTATTTGTATGTTCCCCTTCCTTTTTTTTACACAATCCCATTCTCTTTCATCCACTTCGCCATTGATCACGTCTAACAGCAGATTATCCAGTTTCTTCTTCAAACCTTCTCCTACACCATACACACAATACTGTCCTGGCCAATCTGGATATATGTACTCCAAAGGTTTAGGTACTAAATGCTTCACCTGAAGCTGCATTTCAGATAGCATAACTTTTAATAATCTATCTCAAAGAAAAAATGCAGACAAACAATGTATATTGAAGGCATACCTCCCCATTATTAAGGAGTTTGCTCCCGGATATGAAGGCTTCGATATCCTTTCTTGGCCTCCCTCCTCTCCACCTTAACAGAGGCAAATCTACACCTTCTCTTACATTCCCGTATCTAGCCCCCAGCACCTTCACGCTCTCAAATGCCCATATCAGCAATACATGGACACATCCATGGAGGGTATAAGCATTGTTAGGTAACCCAAGGACTTTGATGGAATCAACTAAACTCTTGAATCCAACCCTACCCCATTGAAAACTCTCAAATGCTTCTTCATTCAACGCCCTTTTAGCGTATTCCAGAGGTATCCGACTGTTCCTTGATAAACCAAGTACTCCAACATGAACAAGATACAACCGAACAATCTGCGTCTTCATTTCATCAGACCACCCACGGCAGCTTCTCAAACCCTCAACTAGCTCCTCCCAGTTGGGTCCATTAAAATCTTCCACCTTTAAAGCCGCCCATAAAGGTGTATGATCGACTTCAAACTCTGTTTCATCAATCATCTCACAATTCAAACCACTAATTTCTTCATATTCATATAGAGAGAACCTCAGTGGCTTTCCTCCAACCAAAAACCATACCTCCGATGGAATGTTTATTGCCAATTGATTGGACAATAGATAATGGATGGTCTTCCCACAAAACAGGTAGTCAGATTCGGCTAGATCCAATAGAACTCCCAGCTGCGAATTCTTTCTTATTTTGTCATACACCTCATCACCAACAAAGCCTTTCAAACCGGCTAGATTGGACAAACTACAATCGTGGTGCATGCTTCTCATCGGCAGTGGGAAATTACCAACCCCATACAACCTACTTGGATACCTCTTGCTTGACCCCATATCTACGACAGAAGCTTTAGTTTAGTTATTATTTCAATATCACAAAACATTTGTTGCTTAGATAAGCAACGAAGCAACATGAAGTCACACAAAAATCTTCCGAAAAACAGAGCTCAACAACATACAGAAAACTAACATCAATTTCGTCAGAAATTACCTTCCACAATATACAAGGCCTACTATGTAATACTCGAAATATTAGAAAACAGTAAGCAATAGAGACTAAACCACGATATAGAAATTTACCTCAGAGCAAATCGCTATATTTCCCTCCTCCTCTACTTCAAACCACCTCGCCGTCAACTCGCCGTCAGTGGTCCTCCAGCCAAACGTCCTCCACACAGATTCTTTTCACGCCGCAAGCTATCTAAAAATAGCTGATCTCAACCCAACTATCGTATGACAAACAACACAAAGATTCAAGGGATCGACTTAGGTTTATGATCTTTTTATTTTCCCCTTTTAAGATATTCGTTTTAAAAGAGAATGGCATAAATCGTAATAAAACACATAACTCAGATATAGAAGTAATTTGCAAACTTTTATGTGTTATTCTAGTAAGACAGAAATCTCAACGTGTTAGTCTAGTAATAAACCTACTTTTATGTAATATTCTAGGTAATTTCCCTATATAATATGAGAAGGTTTTCCTCAACTTTTGCTAAGGAGATGACACTTGGCATGCTGTATATCTGACACATGTATTCATTGGTTATTTGGACCTAATTAATTTGTTATTTGGACCTTATTAACTTAAATTATTTGTAGTTTAGACTTTAGTAACTACAGGCCCACAAAACCAAACAAATTTTTACATTTCCTTCTTATATAGATATTTTCAGTTTTGCACAAAAATAAATATATAAATATAGAATGTTTGGTTGACAAAAATATATATATATATATATATATATAGATATTTTCAGCAAAATGTATATTCTAGATTTTTATCGTTATGAAGATGCATCAAACAAATGATCGATTTATCCGCTATTCTTATCAAGTGAAAATGGTTTACGATCATTATTTGTTTCTTATTTGCTTCGACTCTTCGTAAATTTGTCACTAATCGGCTTTAAATATGAGCATAATTATGAGACCAATGACGGGGGTTCTGATTCGGTAGTATTTTTTTCATAATCGATTGTATGTATGTAATTGTATTTAGATCTATGTGGATTTGCTCTTTTTATTATTACTTATACCAATTAAGTGGCTCATAAGTATCTGGTAAACAATTGTATTATGTTTTTTTTTTCCTTAGTTTATCCAGTTAAAAATTAAAAGATGTAGTTAATAAATACAAAAGATAAAACAATGAAGAAGCTCCGTTAAAAAGCATCTGTAATTTTTTATGGATTTTTTCTTTGCTACATAAGGAAGTGGATCACTTATTTGGAGACACTACTACATGAGTTACAAAATTACGAAGAAAAAAAAACTGAGGAAACTTAAATTATATAGAAATTAGAGATAAATTGAAATTGCAAAAATTTCAGATATATTAGAAAAATTGAAGATGTAATTTGTGAGAATCTTAAAATATTATGTAATTTAAAATTAATTATTAGATTTCAAAAAATAAATTAGCAAATTGTAATGTGTGAGAATAAATTAAGGTAATCAAATTATGAAAAAGGGGGAAAAGAGAAAAATATTAAGAGATATATCAGGAAAAAATATTGATGTGTTTTGTGGGAAAGTTAAAATTATATCAGAGTGAAAAACTATAGAAAATGGGTTTTTATTTGGGTTATGGGGTGTTTGATTAAAGAACAATAGTGTATGTGATTTTTGTTAGAGATTGTTGTCAATTGGAGAAAATGGTGTTAACATCAAAGAAGAGACCTGCGTTTTTTTACTTATTTGGAGGAAATAAGGATAGTAAGAAAACGTTTTTTTTTTGTATCATATATCCTATATAGTTGATTTCTAGACAAACTAATGTTAAAACAATCACACAGTATTTGTGTTCTGCTACATTTTTTTTGTATATGTAAACAACTATGTTTTCCTCAGTCTTGATGCTATGAATTAATATTAATTTTAAGTTAATCTTTTATTATTATAATATTAATTTGTGTCAAGTATTAGAAAATATGATTTTTGGAGAGACGACACAAAAATTTTAAAAACCTGCAAATATTTAAGGAAAAAGTAAGCAACATTGCATGTGCACAAAAAGTAAGGAAAAAGTATCAACTGTATTGAATAAGAGAAAGAAGATGACATGTGCACAAACTTGAAGTCGATTTGTGTAAATTATAAGCTTGAACAAGTTGTTAGCAATGATTTAAGACGATAAGTCTTACTCTTACTATATCCTTTTATTAATTTTAATTGATGATCAAAGTTGTTGCAGAAAAATTAAGATATTATATAAATTTTGTTTTCCTAAATTAAAGTATTATTAATTATCTATTTTTAAAGATATACCCTCTATATAAAAAACTGCATAATACAAATGATGATAAAACACATATAATTAATGATGTATTAAAATTTAGAAACATCAAATAAATTCTGTATGAGATAACGAATAAGAAATAACTACTTAATTACTTCAACTAAAACTTTTTACCGAGATATACTATTTATTTTATTTTGCGTCAAAACATGAAGAACACATATTAAATATTTTTAAAAAAATTTGAACATTAAAATTTTAAAATTATATATCTAGATTTAAGATATATAAAAATTAATAAAACTATAAATAAAATATATCTCGCGCATCGCGCGAGCCTACTTCTAGTATATATATATATACAGAAGTACTCTTTGGTGGTGAGTGGAGTGGATTCATCAGCTTCATCATCATCCAATAATGACGGCGAAATTGATAAGAAGGATGGTTATGACATCGATCATTCTAATGGCTGAGACAATAAACTCCATCTCCGCTCAGAAAAAAGTCTCTACGGATTAATTACAAAGCGTAATTAACACTCTCATTTTCTCCTGGATATAGCAGAAACTTTTTACGATCATTCCTAAAGATTCGTATATTTATACTCTTACTTTATAATAATCGCTTAGTTTTGTATGTTAATACATTATTTGACTTCACTTAACGTAAGGCTCATATATCTGCCTCTGCCGTTGATTCTCACCAGACCAAAGTTCCAAACTATGCTTGTTAGAGTGACTCAGAATCTCAGATGATAGTGTTTATTCGTACATTCTCCTTCATCGACTTAAACTTGTTTATCCCATAAATACTTTTCAAATCTGATAGGTTTCCGTATGTTAGAATTCCGAATAATGTCCTGTTAATTAAACAAAGAATAATTTGGATTAAAAAATGGGAATAACTTGTGTATAAAGTATTCTAAAGAAAAACTGATATACTATACTTTTCTTTCTTTCGACAAAAAAAAAGCTGAAGAAAATAGATAGTTAATATGTGCAAAAATTCGTTGGAGACTTGTGGTTATCAATATGAGGACAAGCATAATTCTATGAGTATCCTTTTCATGTAAATAAAGAATAACTTAATCTATATATATATATATATATATATATATATATATATATATATATATATATATATATATGAAAGCTCTCTCTATTAATTTGTGAAACAAAAAACATCAGATATTTTATTAAAAAAATACTAAAATACATATAAAATAATTATATCATCTATGAAAATACTATTAAGGAGTAATCCTTGGGATATGATTTCATTACAATCTCTTGATTAGAATCTCCTTTTATGTAAAGTGTATATTCATCATAACTCTCCTAGAATACCCTAGTTGCTCTGCATATGTGTATATATTCTGCTTCTCTGTAAATGAATAATATCATCGAATGATACAACATTGATATGGTATCAGAGCAGGATTAATATCAAACACAAAAAAAAAAAAAAAAAATCGCTTTTCTTACCTTCTTCTTCTTCGGTTTCCCTATGTCTTCTGCATCCTCTCCTACGATGACTGACACCATTGTCACCAATAACCAAACAGTCCTTCACGTCTATATGACGAACGTCACAAAGCTCACTCAGACAAATTACCTCATGTGGAAGCTTCAGGTTCGTGCCTTGGTTGACGGCCATGGCCTTGTTGGGCATCTCGACGGTTCTTGCCAGATCCCGCCATCCACACTCACCACCAATGATGTTGTCTCTGCAAATCCAGCCTACATCGCCTGGAAATGACAGGACCAACTGGTCTACAGTGCTCTCCTTGGATCCATCTCCCTCAACGTTCAGCCTCTTCTCTCTCGCACAACCATGGCTTCTGAGATCTGGACTACCTTGGCGGAGACGTTTGCTAAACCGAGTCGTGGTCATGTTCAACAATTGCGTGATCAGATGAAGGCATGGACCAAGGGTAATCGCACCATTGATGAGTATATCCAAGGACTCACTACACGTTTTGACACTCTAGCAAGTTTGGGCAAACCTATGGAGCACGACGACCAGATTGAGAACATTCTTGATGGATTACCAGAAGATTATCGCCCTGTCATAGACCAGACTGAGGCTCGAGATGTCTCTCCCACAATTGCATATGTTCATGAGCGTTTACGCAATCGTGAAGCGAAACTTCTCTCCAAAACGGCTTCCTCCATGCTTCCAGTCACGGCTAATATGGCCACCCAACGTCATGCCAACCATTCTCGTGGTGGTCCATCCAACAAATCTCGTTTCAACAACAACAACTCTCATCAATCTTCCTCCAACAATTCATTCCAGCGGCCGTCTCGTCCATATTTGAGGAAATGTCAGCTTTGCAACATCCAAGGTCATTCTGCACGTCGTTGTTCTCAACTTCAGAACCATTTCTCTTCTTCCAACTTTAATCCGCGCACTCCCTTTACCCCGTGGCAGCCTAGGGCGAATCTGGCACTCGGCTCGGCTGTCAATCCTGAGGAATGGATGCTCGACAGTGGTGCTACGCACCATATTACCTCGGACTTGCGCAACCTTGCTCTGCATCAACCGTATGCTGGTGAGGATGTTGTGGTGATTGGTGATGGTTCAGGTTTGCAGATCACACACAAGGGTTTAACAACTCTTTCTACTGATTCTCGTTCTCTCACCTTACAAGATGTTTTATGCGTTCCTCTCATTCATAAAAACCTTGTGTCGGTGTATCGTCTTTGTAATTCTAATAATGTCTCCATGTCATTCTTTCCTGCTGCTTTTCAGGTGAGGGATCTGATAACGGGGGGCATGTTGCTCCAAGGAAAGACTAAGGATGAATTGTATGAGTGGCCAGTGACGAGGTCTCAAGTTCAGGCTCTTTACGCTTCACCAACCTCTAAAGCATCACGTATGTCTTGGCATGCTCGTCTCGGACACCCTTCCTCTGCAGCCTTAAACACTATCATTTCTAAGTTTTCTTTACCGCTTTTATCTTCTGCTTCCGAGAACATGTCTTGTTCAGATTGCTTGCTTAATAAAACCCATAAACTACCTTTTTCAACATCTACTCTTTGCTCCACCAAGCCCCTTCAATATCTCTTTTCAGATGTATGGACTTCACCCATACTATCTCATGACAATTGCAAGTACTATCTTATATTTGTTGATCACTATACTAGGTACACTTGGCTCTATCCACTAAAACAGAAATCCGATGTCAAACCTACTTTTATTGCCTTCAAAGCGTTGATTGAAAATCGCCTTAACACTAAAATACAAACCTTATACTCGGATAATGGGGGAGAGTATATCGCTCTTCGCAGCTATCTCACGTCTAATGGCATCGAACACTATACCACTCCACCACATACACCGGAGCTCAACGGGATGTCCGAACGTAAGCACAGACATATTGTCAAAACGGGTCTTGCTCTTCTCTCTCGTGCCTCAATGCCCACTACGTATTGGCCTTTGGCCTTTTCGACAGCCACATATCTTATCAATCGGTTACCGACTCCAGTCTTGCAGCAGCAGTCTCCTTTTGAAAAGCTTTTCCAGATCGCTCCCAATTATGAGAAGATGCGAGTTTTTGGTTGCTCATGTTATCCTTGGCTACGACCGTATGCATCACACAATTTGGAGAATCGATCAAAGCCATGTGTCTTCCTTGGGTACTCTCCGTCTCAAAGTGCATATCATTGTCTTGATCTTGCCACTGGCCGCCTATATGTCTCGCGACATGTTCAGTTCGTTGAGAATGACTTCCCTTATGCTCGAGTCTCTTCTCCATCAGAAACTCCAACACCGGCCTCTCCTTCGTCCTTGGTCACTCCTCTCCTCTCTCCGATATTGTCCTCTCCCGTTGTTCTGATCCCTCACTCTCCATCGCCTTCCTCTATCACGCCGCCGGTGTCGACATCCCAGGTAAGTTCTCCTTCTCTCCCCTCGTCGCCATTAATTTCCAATGAGTCCACTGCTCACACTCAAAATGGGCCGCAACCCACGACCCAGAAACACTCTCACAATATTGATCCAGTCCATCAACACCACCTCCATACCCAAACACCAAATATCACGATTCAGCCCCAACCTTCGGTCCAAATTGATACCACACATCCAAATCAACCACACAAAACACCCGAACCTACATTGTCCCCGTTACTATCACACGATGATCGTTCTCCGTCTCTGCTGCCGTCGACATCAACACCACTACCATCTTCCTCTCCGTCACGTTCAATATCATCTTTAAGTCCTACATCTGTGTCGTCTTCACCATCTCCGTCTCCTTCACCATCTCCGTCTCCTCCACCACCTCAGCCGGCTCTGTTGCCTCCGCCGCCTCCTGTTAATCGTCATACAATGGAGACACGATCAAAACTGGGAATTCACAAACCAAATAAAAAATATGGATTAGCTGCTCGCCTCGCACACTTACAACCTCGAACAGCTCTTCAAGATGACCGATGGCGATGTGCAGTCAGCGATGAGATCAATGCGCAACTTCGAAACCGGACCTGGGATTTGGTCCCTAAACCTTCACATCTTGTCACCATAGTTGGTTGTCGCTGGGTTTTCACAACAAAATACAACATTGATGGCACGGTGAATCGCTACAAGGCACGTCTTGTAGCCAAGGGTTATAATCAGTAATCGGTTATCGATTATGATGATACTTTTAGTCCGGTGGTGAAGTCTACGACTATTCGGGTCGTACTGGGTGTTGCTGTGGCTCGAGATTGGCCTATTCGTCAACTCGACGTGAATAACGCCTTTCTCCAAGGTATTCTGACCGAGGAGGTATACATGTCTCAACCGCCAGGGTTCATTGATGCGGATCAACCTGATTTTGTATTCAAGTTAAACAAAGCCATTTATGGCTTGAAACAAGCACCGAGGGCCTGGTACTTGGAGTTACGTATTTGATCACCGCTGGCTTCGTCAACTCGGTTGCTGATACCTCTCTGTTTATTCTTCGACGTGGTGCTTCTATTGTTTACTTGCTTGTCTATGTTGACGATATCTTAGTCACTGGAAATGATAAACCTCTTCTACTTAGTACTCTCAGGGACTTGGCTGATCGATTCTTGGTTAAGGAACATGAAGAATTATCCTACTTCCTTGGCATTGAAGCTTCTCGTGACTCCATTGGTTTGTATCTCACTCAACGCAAATATATACTTGATTTATTAACGAAGACAAAGATGCTCCATGCGAAACCGGTTCAGACTCCGATGGCAACAACACCAAGTCTCACTATTCACTCTGGCTCACCTCTCCCTGATCCTATAGAGTATCGTAGTGTCGTTGGTAGTCTCCAATATTTGGCCTTCACACGATCGGATGTTTCCTTCGCTGTTAACCGGTTATCACAGTACATGCATCGTCCCACATACCTCCATTGGCAAGCGGCTAAGAGGGTGCTTCGCTACTTGTGTGGCACGCCTTCTCACGGCATTCTTCTCAAGCATCAAACACCACTAACACTTCATGCCTACTCTGATGCAGACTGGGGTGGTGACAAGGTTGATATGGTCTCTACGAATGCTTACATTGTGTACCTAGGCTGCAACCCAATCTCTTGGTCCTCTAAGAAACAGAAGGGGGTTGCTAGATCATCCAAAGAAGCTGAGTACCGGGCTGTTGCCAATGCCTCATCCGAACTCATCTGGGTCTGTACTCTCTTAAGTGAACATGGCATTCGGTTACCTGCTGCTCCCACCATCTACTGTGACAACATTGGTGCCACAGTATGAAACACATTGCGATAGACTACCACTTCATAAGACAACAAGTTCAAGATGGGTCTCTACGTGTAGTTCATGTCTCGACTAAAGACCAACTTGCCGATGCCCTTACCAAACCACTCTCGACTGCTGCCTTCATTAACTGCTCTTCCAAGATTGGAGTTACGCAAAGCCCCTCCATCTTGAGGGGGCGTATTAAGGAGTAATCCTTGGGATATGATTTCATTACAATCTCTTGATTAGAATCTCCTTTTATGTAAAGTGTATATTCATCATAACTCTCCTAGAATACCCTAGTTGCTCTGCATATGTGTATATATTCTGCTTCTCTGTATATGAATAATATCATCGAATGATACAACATTGATAAATACTTAATAAACATTATTCATTAATGCCAACGCGAGGATTAAAATGTGACGGCTGTAATCTTGGTAAAGACTATTATAGTGATGGGTTTCGTTGCTTACGATCTGGAGTCTTCTTTCACAAAGAGTGTGTCATTTCCAATTTAGAGATTTTCTGCCTCTATCATCCACAACATTCTTTGCACATCAAAGTACTTGCACAAAGTGAAGAAGTCTATGAAGAATGCAAGCTTTGTAGAGGTAACTTGGCAAAGATGTATTACTATTGTTCAAAATGTGATTTTTTCATCGATTTAATATGCGCAAGAAAACAATTTGTAGTAACAATTGATGGTCCAAAGAACCATGAGCATCCTTTATCCCTTGTTCCAATGATGATTACATTTACTTGTCATTTATGTGGACTCCTTGATGATCGGTTTCCTTACACATGTAACTTATGTGAATTGAGTTTTCACAAAGATTGTACCGAATCTATACCAGAGATCAATTACTCTTGTCATCCTAAACACTTTCTCAAGCGTCTCACGTATGTTCTGAGTTACACTGATGGAAATGTTGTTTGTGTGGTAACAAACTTCATTATTTATTATATCATTGCTCTATTTGCAATTTCAGTATGGATGTTAATTGTCAAAAGAATCCACCCCCTTTCACTCTTCTCCACCCTAAGACTCATGAGCATTCACTCATCATGATGCCGCAACGAAGTTTTATATGCAGCGCTTGTGGAATGGATGACGATCAAAATCCTTATGTATGTCCTCAATGCAATTTCATGATTCATAGAAATTGTATTGATATACCACGTGTTATAAAGATCTATCGTCATGATCACAATATTTTTTACAAGTATTGTCTTGATGGCGGAGATTGGAAATGTGAAATTTGTCATAAAAGGATAAATTGGACATGTGGGGCATATACTTGTTTGAAATGTCCGGATATTGCCATTCATTTGAGATGCGCCACAAGATTTGGGATATGGGATGGAATTGAATTTGCAGGTATTTCAGATAATACTTTAGAGGCTAAATCATACGAGGAGATAGAAAAAGGAGTAATAAAGCATTTCAGTCATGAGGAGCATACTTTAAAGCTTAAAGACAAGAGTGTTTATAATGATGAATGCATGCGGTGTAAAGCATGTAATTATCCAATATTTTCTAGTTCATTCTATAGTTACATGGAATGTGATGATTTCATCCTTCATCTAAAATGTGCTTATCTCCCAAAAAAGAAAATAGATTCCTTCTACAAGATGTCGATCACTCTAATTTCTTATTTCGAGACTAGCGTAACAAACATTTGCGCTGTTTGTCAAAACCTTTTTCATGGTTTTAGGTAGTGATGATAAGAAAATTCTTTTGGATGTGCGATGTGGTTCTATTTCTGAACCTTTCTTCCATGAAAGTCATCCTCATTTATTATATGTCAAATACTCAACAGGAGGCCGATTTTGTAATGGTTGTGGAGATAAGGCAACAATGGTTTTAAGTTGTGAGGAATGTGAATTTTTTAGACGTTAAATGCTCAATTTTGCCAAAAATTGTTAAACACGAAAATGATAAAGATCATTTGCTATCTCTATGTTACGAAAAAAGAAAAGGTGGGCAATGTTGGTGCGACATATGCGAGGAAACAATAAATCCAGAGAAATGGTTTTAATTTATTCATGTGATCATTGTAGCATCACTTTTCACACCAAATGCACACTCGGAGACTTCATATGGTTAAAATCGGGAGGAGAGACCAAATCATCCATGGTTGATGTGATTCTTAACAATCGTATAACTCGACCATTTTGTGCTTGTTGTAATTGCCGCTGTCAATACCCATCCATTTTGAAATTTTTGGGAAAACATTGTGTTCCTGAAAATGTTTCAACAAGAGATTCAAGAGATAAGAGATTCAAGTTATTTGGGAAATTTTCTGATTATATTTTCAATTATTGTATAGTATTGACATACAAATTCTGATTTTAAGTTTGTCAAATTATCGTGTTATGCTATAGTTATATATTTACAAATTAAATTATTAAATACTGCCAAGAAGATTATATCTACGTGTTATGTGTCTTTTAAGCATCCTGCCATTCCATTGTTGAAGATGATTACTTGTAGTCAATTTTAGATTTTACTTTTTTTTGCCATAGTTACTTTTGGTTTAGAAATAACAGTGTTCATATATATATATATATATATATATATATATATATATATATATATAGTTTTATTTTTCCACTATAACTATAAAATCTCGAATTTGGTGATAGAATTGTACAATTATATTTTTCCGTCAAATCATAAAATCATGATGTTGGTCAAATATGCAGAATACTTTTTCTCTTTAAAACTACAAATAATTTAATAAGAAAAGAAATGATCAAATTTAAATAAGTTATGAAAATACAATATATAATTTAAATCATAAAACTATAATTAAAATAAATACATGTCTATTTTTAAAATTGGACATGCACATTGTCTCTATGGTCACAAATTTTAGAATACTTTCGTAATTTATGACATAAAGAATTATTAATCAGTAAAATATAATATACTATTAGTTGATCCGCTGCGCGCGAAGTTTTATTACTTATTTATAATGTTTTTATATACAATTTTTAAAAAAAAAAATTGTTTGTAATTTTTTGATATTGTGCTTCATGGGCTTGTTGGTTAATAAATTAAGTCTTTTTGTGTTGTGTTTTTAAAGAATAAAGATGAGAAGTTTGTTTTATTATGTCATTGTAGATTTATAAATGGTTATTGTTTACTCCAATAGTAAATTTAGGTCCAATAGAATCCATGAAACATATTTGTAGAAAGCCCTCTATGGCCGAAACCCAACATTGTGACTTGAATCCACTGAGTTACACACTTTATCATTTTCTTTTATTCGTTTTGAAACCCATTTTTCGTGAAAATGTCGTTGTCGTCTTCTCGCCGTTGTCGGTAGATTCATGTAACAAAGATCAAGACCCACAACTGTAGTAGTTGTTGCCCAAAAGTTGGAGTGTTATATCGATTTGAGGCGTTTCAGTTGCGTATTGTATTTGATATGTCAGCAAAGGATGGCGTTTACTGTTATTGCTCGAAATGGAAATCAGCACAGTTCTAGGCGGATGGCAGACCAATCATATAGCGCCTAGATGTCTATGCGGAGGTATGCACTAGGCATGATCACACATGCCAAGTATAATATTGTATCCTCAACTACACGGAATATATGTATTGCATGGCCACATGTATGAACTATATGACGTTATGTGGTCAACACCATAGACATACAATCTGGTACACCGGTCGAATGATTCCGACGAATACCAACATTGACTCCGGCGTTGACAAACATTGACCAAAAAAATTATATTTTAATTTTTTTCTATTAAATAACAAAATAATAAATTATTATATTAAATAATTATATTAAATTATTTATGGTTTTTCCTGATTAGAAAACATATTCTATTCAATATCTAATTATTTATATATCTCTAATGTATTCGTTTTTTATAATTAGTTACTTTTTATTTTTAAAGCTAAACTAATAGTTAAATAAAATCATTAATACTTATTTTCAAGAAATATATATATATATAACATATGTAATTATTAATGATTTTATATATATAAATCTCTGATCATCATATTATTTAAAATTTTAAATACTACAAGAATCAATAAAATCAAATTCAACTATTTTCATTAGAAAATAATATGCAAAAGATTTAAGTATTTGACTCTTTACTTTAAAATTTGCATGATAAAAAGTATACAAAATTTTAGATACTCTTTGGTATAAAAAATTTACATACTACTAATAACATGTAAACAATAACAAAAAAATTAACACTAATTACTTTTAACAGATAAAATATAAAGATACATAATTATTTTCAATATATAATATAAGGGCAATTGCAAAAATCCTCTTATTCTATATCCTTTTGCAAACATATCCTAGAATCAAGATAAAATTTATATACATCTTGAAAATAATTATTAATTATTTTTATTTAACTATTATTTTAGCTTTAAAAATAAAAATTAATTAATTATAAGAATAAATACATTAGAGATACCTAAGATATTTAGATATTGAATAGAATGTTTCCTAATCATGAAAAATCATAAATAATTTTTTTATTTTGTTATTTAATAGAAAAAATTAAAATATAATTTTTTGGTCAATGTTGGTCAACGCCGGAATCAACACTGGTCTTCGCCGGAATCATTCGACCGGTGTACCGGATTGTATGTCTATGGTGTTGACCACATAACGTTATATAGTTTATGCATGTGACCATGCAATACATATACTTCGTGTAGTTAATGATACAATATTATATTTAGCATGTGTGACCATGCATTCTCCTATACTTCATGAAGCTAGCCATCTTTTTCCGTATAAATATTTAGAGTATATCTAAATTTATTTAGTATAAAATATTACATATGCTAATTAAAGCTTATTATTAAATAATAATAAAACTAAGTGGGGGTTATTGGTTTAAGATTTGAATAGAGTTTTAAAGATTTGAAATGTTATGTAGAATCTGTTGTTATTAGATCAAGATTTTGTTAAACTCTGTTAAAGTTTAGTGTTATTAGTTTGTGATTTGTAAAAAGTCATTTAAAATCTTAACAAATCTGGGTTATTGGATTCAGACTTTTATAAAGTCATTAAAAGTTTTGTGTTATTCAATTAAAACAAAAGAATCTAAGATTGTTAATGAGTTCAATTATTATGTTATTGGTTCATGATTTTAGACACTTTCTTTAAAAATAAAGTCATGGAAAGTATCACAAAAATACAGGGATTGTTTGGAGGACTTTACAAGATTTTAAAAAACTAATTAACAAAACTCTCTAGCAATCTTTCACTTATTCATTTTTAATGATTTAGTTGAACTCTTCAAAAATCTTCATAAATCTCAAACCAATACCACCCCTAAAATTTATGGGAAAAATGTATTTTAAACTAATATTCACTGCAGAGGCGTATGTGTATATAGATAAATCTGTATTTTATTTATAACTAATCTATTGAAAAGAACTAAAAATAATTATTAAAATTTTAAAAATACTAAAAAGAAAGATATTAACGTAAGCCTAAGTGGACTTTTAAAACGTTTAAGCCCAATAATAACTCAAAAATCGAGTGTTTTCATTGGTCAAGTTATCAAATTTGACTCATAATGGACTTGATTCTATTAATTCAACCGAATTGGAAAATTCGCTACGGTGGTTTTAAGTTCAGCGTATAGACAATGTTTATATGGGTGTATTGTCCTAATTTTAGAACACTGGAAATCAGTAAGTTTAAAACGGTAATTGCTTCTTGTGACTTCAAAGCCAGAGATAATGTAGATTGCCCCATCACGCAGAGAATTTTCAAGAATTTGAGAGGTGGAGGACGTTAAAGGACCCTTGCATCAGAAAAAGCAAACAAAGAATCTTATGACCAAAACAATATGCCAAGTTAAGAAACCTCTATGGCTGATGCCAGTGTGTGTTCAGTACGCAAGATTCCAGTAACATTCGAAGGAGGCAGCATCTGCAAGAATGGCGTATATATGAAAATTAACCAAAAACTAAACAACTCTGTAGACTCTAGAGTCTAGGCTAGTCTTAATAGGTCAAAAGTAGGTGCTTACAATAACAAAAAACTGGTTTGGAACTCTTACAATCAGCCTTGAAAAAGCCAGATTGCTCCCACCATTCATACAACCTAGCTAACCAAAACCACAAAAAGATGATTATATTAAACATTGGAAACAAATCATGTTGTTTGGTTGGTTATAGTCACAATATCTTCTTTCATAGTTACGATTTTCAACAGTAGCAGGACTGTATTGTTTAGCCATGAGTGGAGTTAACCTTTTTATTCTCTCCAAAAGAGTCTTTGGATTAACAAAATTCTCAGGATTTTCTTCTTAAACAAACCGTTGACCACTCTTCTTCATAGTGTTTTTACAAGATTTAGTTCCACCTTTGTAAGGTTTTGCCTAGAATAACAACGTGACAACAACAATATATAATCTGTATAAGATACAGTTGTCTAACAACAAAATTCGATGATGATGGTCAGTTCCATATACTTCCATAACTGGTTGTTCTCTTAATTAGTCTACAAAAGCGGGAATAACAAGCACATAGATAACTTTAACAACAAAAAAAGCACATAGATAACACACGTTGCACTTTCATGGAGTATACATACTCAACTTATTAATTATTTATACAATAGAGGGTTTTTGTATTCGAAATTATTTTTATCTGCTGAGAGTTTTCACTTCAACCCCTGCATCTGTAGTACTTGGGGTGGCCACGGTGGTACCTGTTCGACGGAAGAGGCAAGGCTCTTCCTCCACCACCGGAAGCTGCCGGAGCCCCCGTGTCATGTTTGAGAGCTCCATAGTTGAGATACCTAACCTTACTCGTCAACATCATCCTCTCACCACTCGGTGATGTCACCATATCCTTAGTTTCTTCATCTTCCTTTAGGATAAGTTTGTTCACCTCTCCGTCTTCTTCATCGCTCTCGTAACGTTCTTTCACCCACGTGTTCTTCACGTGATGATTTCCCGATACACGTTCTTCGTCGTTTTCGGTAAATGTGTAGTACTCCATGCTTGATGATGTTGTTTGTACGTTGAGTTATATATTTTTGTTGGTACTGGTAGGGGCTGCATCATTATTTATAGTGGTAGATTTGGTTTGTAACTTGTAGTGCTTAAGCATATCTTTTTTTAACTTTCGTATAAAGAAGGATAATTCATTATCATATCGAATTTTCACCTTTCAAAAAAGGGTATTCGAGAATAATTAAAATGGTATCGGATGTCCCCGAAAAATAATTAAATGAAGTAGTAGTACCGTACGTGACTACGTGTGGTCCACGAAATGGTACTATATTATAATTACTATCTTTTTAACTAAGAAAGATACCGGAACTTAAAGCCCATACTCTCTTCATGCAAGCATAAAAGTAACCATAGTATTTTTTTTTTTTTTTTGAATGAAATTAACCATAGTATTGAGTTATTGATATGCTCAAATTAACCTTAGAGCTACTCTCCCAAATTAAGATATCACTGTAATACTTAGGGGTCGAATTCCACAAGGACTCAAGATCAAACACAATAAATTATAGAGTTTTTCAATTATACTAAACAGATTAAATTAAATTAAAATAAACAATGCAAAAAAAATAAATAAAACTGTTGTAAATTCAGAAGATCAAAAAGCTAAGTCTAGGGAATTTCTCAGGAATTTATGAAATATTGAATCAGGAAATAAATAGGATTCAAACAATTAAGAACAGATCTAGAACTCTAAACACTTTTGTAAATTAAATCAGTTCTCACTGCAAATAATATCTAAATTTAAAACCAGAAAATCCAAATCTCTTTGCAAAATTCTAGGTTAAAAATCAGCAATAAAATCAGGTTTAGATTGTTCACAAAATTATTAAATCAAATCTCTTTGCAAGAAATAATTTTGCTCATCAAAGGTTTTATCAGGAAAATCAATTATATTCTCATATGAATTTATTTTCCTAAAGTATTAATTCTAGATGGCCAATCAAGGATTAATATGAAGAACAACCTAAGATGAAGATCTAGCAAGATAATGAATCCTAAATAAACATATCTAATAATTCATAAAAACCATATGTCTTTTTGTTTTTGGATGTGTTTTTCACTAAACCTCGAGTTTTGGTTTGTAAACTTTTTAGGTGTTGGATCAAAAATTGGAGCAGGGGTTTATATTCTTGTGGGAACAGTGGCGAGAGAGCATTCAGGACCTGCTCTAGCCTTTTCATTCTTTATAGCTGGTGTTTCTATAGCACTCTCTAGTCTTTTTCCTTCAGCTGGAAGTGCCTATCACTATACTCTTACATTTGCATTGGTGAAGGGTATCATTTCACTTGCTTGTTTAGTTATCTAGCAGTTTGTTGCGGTAAGGATTTGGAGCTTTTGAAGTTTTGTTTATGAATTTTGTGGGATTATGCAAAGTTGCGTGGTTAATTGGCTGACACTGATTCTGGAATACACTCTTGGTGGTTCAACTGTTGCTCGTGGCATATCTCTAGATCTGGTATTATGATGCCCTTTGACTAATATATTCTGCAAACGATTATGATGGATTTCTCTTATTTTCTTGGGCAGATTAGTACCTGCAATGGCTTTTACTGTGACCAATTCACACCTAATTCGCCAGACAAACCCAAGATTTGGACTGAGAACTGGCCTAGATGGTAAGTAGATTGGTCTTTGGTTCCGCTAACATTTCCTTGAATTCAGTTTCCATACAAAGTTGGAGTCTTTTGGAGATTCTTGTTCATTAGCAGGTGAATCTGATTTTCGCGGTCTGAAAAGACTTGTTCTTTTCTTCTACGTTTAAAACTTTTGGAGGCAGAGACCCTCACAGACCAGCAGACGATGAAGTTAGTTAGCTCTGTATCATTTTGTAATCTAAATGGATTTTGGTTGTATGTTAGTATCACGGAGGAACGAATTTTGGACGTACTTCAGGAGGACCTTTTATCACTACGAGCTATGACTATGAAGCTCCGATTGATGAGTATGGTGAGTTTGTACTTTGTAAAAAAGAAGATCACTATGTAATGAGATAACTCTTCAATGGTTCTAACTAATGTTTATGTCCTGTTCCTTTGTCAGGATTGCCTAGATTACCAAAATGGGGACACCTTAAGGATCTTCACAAAGCTATAATGCTCTCTGAAAACTTGCTGATCAGTGGCGAGCATCAAAATTTTACATTAGGCCATTCACTCGAGGTACACCTTTTTGTTTTCAAACCCCCACGAAAGACTTTTGTTTCTGTCAGAATGTTCTTTCTGATGATCTGTTTTCGACTTTCAGGCTGATTGTGTACACAGATTCTTCGGGAACATGTGCTGCGTTTCTGTCAAACTTGGATGATAAAAGTGACAAGACGGTGATGTTTCAAAACTCGTCATACCACTTGCCTGCTTGGTCGGTTAGCATTCTACCTGACTGCAAGAACGAGGTTTTCAACACAGCAAAGGTAACAACAATAACTGGTTTGGACAATGACATAACACGAAAACACAACTTAGCAAAAGGCTGAACTTACATTTTGCAACTTCGAAGTCCTGCAAATGTTTTGAGTTGGTTTCCTCAAATTATTTTCTGCTGATGAGATCCGCAAAGCGACCAACAATTTCAGCGACTTGAATCATATTTCTGAATTATCTGATTTTGGCTACGAATGGTATTCAGGTAAAAAAAATTCTATGTAGTTTACTTTTGCCGCGACATAGCAGTTTCATCGATGGTGAGTGGTCACAAAAGCTTCAGGAAATCGATTGGATGTTGTCTTGAGTTTGCTGGTCCAGTTACAGTTCTTTGCCTACATTGGATTTGATTCAGTTGCAAATATGGCAGACGAGGTGAAAGATTGTGATGCTAGAAACAACTGAACTTAGATAGAATACTTGCAAGAATGTGGAACGAATTGGGGACTTGTGAGAGTTTATTATATGAGACTTCTGAGTTGTGACAATTTTTATTATATTTAGCATTTTGCAAATTTTTATAGGAAATGTATTCTGAATTATGCAAATTTTATACTGCAAACGGTTTGTGATAATTCAATAAGTTATAGATTTTCTTTTTATCAATCTCTTAACATTCTCCAAAATCACTAAATTACATTATCAACTCACAACAACAAAAAGAATTCATGATATTTGATTTAAAGTTTATGAAATAGGATTTAGGGTTTATCTAGGGTATAGAGATTCATATGTAGAATATTTTTCTATTTCATAATTAAGAAAAAAATATAACGAATTATTATTTCATACTAAAAATATAAAATAAAATAAAAATTATTACAAAATACAAATAAGGATAAAAAGTTAGTTGAATTTTTGAATTAGGATTTAGGGTTTATGGTTTGGGGTTTAGGGTATAAGAGTATATAATGTTTGAAGTATATATAAATCTACTTATAATATAAATACAAATACTAATGTTTTAATTGTAAATTATTAAATTTTCTACTTATAATAGCAATGAAAATATAGAATATTTTTATATTGTTTTATTACAAAATAGAAATAAGAATGAAAGCAATGGAGTATTTGATGTTAGGGTATAGGGTATAAGGGTTGTGATTTAGGGTATAGGGTTTGAAACTACTAACTCTTAACCATAAGCACTAAATTTTTAATTGTAAATAATTTAACACCAATATCATAAAATATATCAAAAATAAAAAAAGATTCAAGTATTAATCTAGTAATTAAAAAAAAATTATAGATTTCAAGTATTACAAATTTTAAAATTAAATAGAAAAGCTGGTTTCTGATTGGTTAATCTGTAGAGTTAAGGACCACCCCTTGTTTAATATACACCGTTGATTTTATTAAAATCAATGGATTAGCTTCCTTCTTTCTGATTGGTTAATCCGTAGAGTTAAGGATCACCCTTTATTTAATATACACCGTTGATTTTATTAAAATCAATGGATTAGCTTCCTTCCTATGAAAAACTCTGAACCTAACAAGCAAATTACTCAGACATGTTAAATAAAGAACAAATCATAATTCTGAATAATAAGCAATTGAAATTAAAAGAGTAAAGGAGTTCAAGAAATTCTTCTCTCAAAGTAGATCTCTCTCTCTCCAAAAGCTCTCAAAATCTCACAGGGTTGCAGGAAAAATAAAACTCTCTAGAAAAAGACTTCGAGTTTGCAAAACCTAAAAACTATATATATATATATATATATATATATATATATATATATAGGTCCTAAAACACGTCAGGGACTTATGTTGCAATTATGGAAAACTTTGGGGCAGATTTGTAAAACTTCCAAATTTTGGGTCTTGAGTCGGCAGAGAAGGGTGTCGATCGATGCCCATCATCTTGGTGTCGATCGATGCTCCTTAAAAGATCAGACTTCAAATTGATTTCCTCCAAACTGATGCTCCAAAATGATCCAAATTGCTCCTTTTTGCTCTTTCATGCTAAAAACCTGTAAAGACTCAAAAACATCCTAGAAAACAAATCAAAAGACTCTAAAAGACTCCTTATATCATGGTTAAAAACCATAAAAACCATGATATATCAACTCCCCAGACTTAGCCTTTGCTTGCCCTCAAGCAAAACATAAACTTAGACCGTGAAAGAGGTTTGAAAACAGGGAACTCACTCAATTGCATAATGATTCTTATTCGCACTCTTCATTTACCTGACTCAAGAACTTACTTCTTATACTCAACCATGATAAGCATCAACATTCCTTACTCAAATCCCACAATCTTTTGGAATCTCTGATATCTCCATTGTCATCTCATTAGTCAATATTAAAGCAAGTACAGGTGAGTTCTTACCTTGGGTGTATCGAACAGTGGCATATGGACTCTTTTCAGGCCAAGACATTCTTCTTACATCTCCTTTCCTCTCCCTTTTCTCACTTCCAACTTCTTTTCTTTTCTTATATTTTTTTTTCTGAATCAAAGGTGTAAGCGAATACCGGGGTCATCGGTAATTTACCTATCCCTCGCTTCCAAGCTTTGTGTGATCATTTGACTCAAGAGTAGAATAATAAGGTCACAGGTAATTTACCTACCTCTCTAAACTGATCAAAATCATCTCATCTTTATTCTTTTTTCCTGATCTTTTTTTTTTTAAGTACTGAAGGGAAGAGAGAGGGGAGACATACTTTGAAAAATTGCACTGTCTTGTATGGCCCGAAGAAGAAGTCTAGTCCACTGATTTCCAACCCCAAAGTAAGAGATGAAGTCCGGTTAAAATCCATTGAATAAGGGCTTTCAGGATTGTTGATAAGGCTCATAGTCTTTCTAAGCTTCAGTTCTGAGATCAAGTATAAACAAATAATCATTAGAGTGTTAGCCAAATAAGAGAAATCATTAATCAAGATCATAATTCCCAAAGACAAAAAGAAAAATTTTGAAAAATTTTGAAAAATTTGAAAAATTTGACTCAAACTTTATGGTTTTGACTGACACAACTGAAACTCAAAAACAGAAAACATAGTTAGTACTAACCTCCCAGACTTAAACAACACTGTCCCTAGTGTTATCAAGTAAGAGGAAAGCAAAAATAAAAATAAAATAAACAAAAATCAAAATCAAAAGAAAAAGAAAAACCTACCAGTGGGTTGCCTCCCACTAAGCGCTTGTTTTCAGTCATTAGCTTGACTGTGTTGGGCTCAGGCATCCGGTGGAGCAGAACATGGCATTGAAATCCTCTTCATCCAAGGTGGTGTATAAGCTTTAGGTGCATGAGGCTTGCCAAGGCTGTGTGGAACAGGACCAGGGCGGGATTTAGGGATGGGTTTGGTTCTTTTAAGCCCTGCAAAATCATCAACAGAAGAAACAAGCGCTCTACGATAATCTCGTGGCTTGGTTAACTGTAAAACAGTTTTTGTACCTTTGAAATTCTTGTTGATGATAGGAGGAAGTTTAGGAGAAGAAGATGCATACCTTAGCCTTACCTGAGGACTCTAGAGTGTGGAGTGTGGGTTTTCTGTCGAGGAACAGCTTTCTGACTTGAAGCATCAGTTGTGGACAAGTTCAGTCTCGGAGGTGGAGGGGTGTCGACCGATGCTGAAGGGGTATCGATCGATACTAAGCCTGTTGCTGTAGAAGAAACTTTTTCAACAGAAAAGTCTGTCCATCAATGGTAGGGGCTCTCCTCAGCTTATCCATCTCAAAATTCATACTCAAACCATCCACAGTCAGTGCTATTTTCCCCTTCTGCACATCAATGATGGCACCAGCTGTAGCCAAGAAAGATCTTCCTAAGATGAGAGGATCTTTAGGCTCTTGATCATACTTCAGCACCACAAAGTCAGTGGGAATCATGAAGTTGCCAACCTTAACTGGAATATCCTCTAAAACACCTTCAGGAATTCTTCGGGAGCGATCAGCCAAGATAAGAGAAATCTGAGTTGGCTTGAATTTTGTCATCCCAAGTCTCATAGCAACAGAATGTGGCATCAAGTTGATGCTAGAGCCAAGATCACAAAGTGAATGAGCAAACCTTCCTGTGAAGATAGAGCAATCAAGTACAAAGCTTCCAGGATCTGGTAACTTCTCTGCAGTCTTACATTGAATGATTGCACTCACTTCCTTAGATACAACCACCTCCTGCTTCTTTTCCTTCTTCCTCTGAACAGGCTGGTTCAACAGAATTGCACTAACATCCTTAGTTAGCAAGGCTCCTTCCTCAGGGCTCAAACCATTTGACAACATTCTTTCCACATAGCGCTTAAGTGGTGGTGAAAGCTTCACAGCATCAATCAAAGGCATCTCAATCATCACCTTGTCCATCATTGCCTTGCATCTAGCTTCCTCCATCTCCTGCTTAGACTTTCGTGGCTTAGGAAAAGGCACCTTTGGCTTGTAGACCCTCTCAACTGCTGGAACCTGAGATTTTGCAGCTTCTGGTTCCGTCTGAGATGAGTGTCGATCGATGCCTAGGTGGTGTCGATCGACACCATCATCTGAAACCGAGAGGTTTGACGATTTTTCTTCTTTTTCTGCAGAATCAATTTCACCATCATCTTCATCTCTCACTGATATGGCATTGCAAGCATGTCTGGGGTTTGACTCAGTTCTTGCGGGAAGAACACTCTCTTGTCGTTTAACAGACCCAGCAGTCTGTGCAACTTGAACCTCCAGCTTCTTAACATGAACATTCAATGCCTCTATCTTCCCATTCAGCTCAGTGTAGACATTGTCAATCTTTCCATTGAATGTCACTATCTAATGCTCCTGTCCTTGCAAAAGCTGCTCAAGCATAGCTTCCATTCTACTCTCTGAAGAATTCTTAGGAGGTGGAGACTGATAAGATGAGTTCCCATATGTCCTTGTATACCCATTGTTCTGTTGTTGCTGCTGATACTCTGGCTTGGAAGTGTAGCCTGAAGAGTTACCACTGTAAGACCTATTTCCTTGCTGATTTCCAAACCGCTGTCCCTGATTCCCATACACATAGTTCACATCTTCTTCTTGGTGTCATTGATCAGGTTCTGGCTCATATGTCTCAACCTCAGCAGCAAAATGAACAGATTTCTTACCCATAAGAAGATTGTGCACTGAATCCAGCTTGGCGTTAACAGAAGCTAACTGGTTTGAATCAAATCCTCCATGCAATCTCTTCCTTTCAGCATCTGCTCCCTTAGTGCTATTGCTAGAAGCCACGTTCTCAATCAACAATTCAGCATCTTCTGGCATTCTTGTCTCACTACAAGAAATATGGACTTTACTAGCACACGGAAAATGCTACTAAAGGGCTTTCGTAGCGCATTTGAAAACGCTGTATAATGAGGAGCTATACTAGACCCCCTCTACCATAGCAGTTTTTACGCGCTATGATAGATTGACCTATTATAGCGCTAATACTCCGCTATTTAATATTATTAATTTGCGTTTAGTTCGTGCTATTATGTTTGTTTTCATAGCAAACATTTCGTGCTATAAACTATTGTTTTGTATCATTTTATTAGTGCTGTAAAATATTGTTTTGTATCATTTTGTTAATGCTGTTGTAATGTATAATATTATGTGCTATATTTCAATTATTTGAAACCTATATTGCATAAAATAATAAAATATAAATTACAAATTGATTCATAAATAAAATTAATATTACATTGAATTTATAAAACATACATTTTACATAGAATTATTCTATCAAATACCCAAAAGAATACAAATGTTTGAATTACCAAACAAAGTCATAAAAAAAAAGACAAGTACATTTCTTCACCAAACCAAGTCATAAAGAAACCGAAGCAGCTCTAGTAAATCGCCAACTCATACCATTTAACAGCCAACGCCATTCCATCAGCAGATGACCTTAGAGCCTTTGGCTTTGTGTGAACTCTCTATTTCTTCATAAGAGGCATAACGCATATGCATAGATCAATAACAATTGCCATGCCTCAAGGATCTTGCTGAACTCAAGCTTGTCTTCGTTCTTGACAGTTGTCAAACACAAGCAAGAAGCAGTTTTTTGTTGAACAACCTGAAATCAAGAAACCGAAATAACATAAGCAGACAGACATATGGTCCCAGGATCACCAGCTGGATTTTTTCTCTGCAAAGTTCACAACGTAAATAAACAAAACGAAATACCAAACACAAGCTATTAGAAGGATCAGAGGAAGAGGAACCAAGAACTTCACAAGTCATGAGGAAAACTGAGTTATATACATGTGATGTCTCCGTTTCAGCTCCTACACACACATAAATCAGATTCAAAATCAATCTGAGAAAAGCCATACTAAATCTCATCTTCGATCTTAATCAATAACCTAAACGAGAAAGAAAAAAAATTAGCAGAAGATTCAAGTCATTAACCTAACCGAATATCACAACAACAAAAGCTAGAACGAAACAAATCTGACCTGAAGAGAAGGGGAGAATTCAAATTAGAAAGGCTTTTGGTTGAAAATCCAGAAAGTGAACCAGCATCTGTCTCTGGGAAAAACAAACGGAAACCAAAATCAGTCACAATCTGACAATAATAGAATGATACTGAGTGTGTTTGATTCCGATGAACAAGTAATTTTTGGTGGTGGTATTGTGATTTCGCTTCCTCCGATTGCTACGATTGATCCGATTTTGCCTTGGGTTTGGTCTTTGGTTGCGTCTATACAGATGAGAACGGTAGCTCGAAGGCAAAGAAGACAAGCTAATGAAAAATCGTGGACATAGAGAGAAGCTATCGACGAAGAGAAGAGGAAGAGTTTCTCTCACACAAAAAAAAAAAAAAAAAAAAAAAAAAAAAAAAAAAAAGAAGAGAAAAGAGGAGCGTGAGACAGCAAAGGGCGGTGAAAAATATTTATTATCATATCGTACATAAGGACAAGATCATGAGTAAAGTAATAAACAGCTAAACAATATTTAACTTTCAGACAGCAAAAAAAAAAAAAAAAGTTACGACTTTATAAACCCAGATATTACAGACACAAAATCAGATTGAGAAATTCATTGACTTACAAAGAAACATCGATTCCTAAAAATTTGTATCTTTGAGAAGATTGATTAGTTCATAATAAGAGTACCAATTGTGATTAAGTGAGGAAAGGTCAAGGATTTGGCGAGTTTCTGGTCATGAGACTCAGTTTGGCAACCCCGTGAATGGCGACCTCCGGTGACGGCGGCTGAGATGATGGAGGAGAAAGTGGTGGCGGCGAAGGAAGAGAAATTGCCGACGAGCGGACGTGGAGAGACGGAGACTGGGACTGAGAGGGAGAGTAGATATCGGAGAGAGAGGAGAAGTGGAGAGAAGAGGGAAACTTTTCTTTGATTTAGATTAGGGATAAATGAATTGAATTTTCTTTTTTTGTATAAATGTTGTTCTTAGAGGAAAAAAAGATGAGCTAAGTTTTAATTTGGCGGACAAACTAGAAATTTGGTTAAGTGTTTTGCCTCCTCAATGATTTTCCAGCTACAATAATGATTTTTGGATTCCCGCTTATTGAAAATCTTTCCAAATGCTATAATAGCGCTACAATAATGCTACAATAGAGTTCACATCCGATTTTGGTACTTTTAGTAGCAGTTCGTAAATTTGTGCTACAAAGGTCTGATACCGAAGCTCATATTTCTTGTAGTGTCTTGAAATTCCCATGACTTGCAGCATCCAAAGCTAACTGATACTTCCAGTCACACCCTCTAAAGAAGATACTCAACAGTTGTACCTTTGAAAAACCATGGTGTGGACAGTCCCTCTGATAAGCTTTGAATCTCACCCAAGCTGCTTTGAAAGCTTCATCATGTCCTTGCTTGAGTGAAGAGATCTTGACTCTCAGCTCATCTGACATTACATCATCATAAAAATAGTTGAGGAAGGCCACCTTGACGTCATGCCAGTTTGTCAAAGATCCAGCTGGCAGCTGCTTCAACCACTGAGATGCCTCTCCTGCAAGTGAGTGGGAAAGGGTTTGCAGAAGATGTAGTCCTCAGTCACCCCATTAGCCTTGATGCTTGTCACCAGATCCTCAAAATGCTCAATATGGTCCAGAGGCTTCTCATTGGGCAAAGCAGAGAAAGGTCTCTGCCCAACTAGTTGAAAGTATGCAGGTTTCAGCTCAAAATCATTCCTCTGGAATGGAGGAGGAACAATAGCAGACCGGTTCTCATACACCAGATCAGCCCGGTTGTTCTCCTGTCGTCGAACGGGGTTCTGTACGTGGTTGGCAGCTCCACGCACATCTGCAGGTGGATGTCGATCGATGCCACCTGGTTGGTGTCGATCGACACCAAGATCCGGATCATCAACGACACCAGCTTGCTGGTTCACAACAGCCTGCTCGTTGACAACAGGTTCAGCAATCACAAGGACTCAAGATCAAACACAATAAATTATAGAGTTTTTCAATTATGCTAAACAGATTAAATTAAATTAAAATAAACAATGCAAAAAATTAAATAAAACTGTTGTAAATTCAGAAGATCAAAAAGCTAGGTCTAGGAAATTTCTCAGGAATTTATGAAATATTGAATCAGGAAATAAATAGGATTCAAACAATTAAGAACAGATCTAGAACTCTAAACACTTTTGTAAATTAAATCAGTTCTCACTGCAAATAATATCTAAATTTAAAACCAGAAAATCCAAATCTCTTTGCAAAATTCTAGGTTAAAAATCAGCAATAAAATCAGGTTTACATTGTTCACAAAATTATTAAATCAATTCTCTTTGCAAGAAATAATTTTGCTCATCAAAAGGTTTTATCAGGAAAATCAATTATATTCTCATATCAATTTATTTTCCTAAAGTATTAATTCTAGATGGTCAATCAAGGATTAATATGAAGAACAACCTAAGATGAAGATCTAGCAAGATAATGAATCCTAAATAAACAGATCTAATAATTCATAAAAACCCTATGAAAACCCCGAACCTAACAAGCAAATTACTCGACATGTTAAATAAAGAACAAATCATAATTCTGAATAATAAGCAATTGAAATTAAAAGAGTAAAGGAGTTCAAGAAATTCTTCTCTCAAAGTAGATCTCTCTCTCCAAAAGCTCTCAAAAATCTCACAGGGTTGCAGGAAAAATAAAACTCTCTAAAAAAGACTTCAGAGTTTGCAAAACCTAAAACTATATATATATATATATATATATATATATATATATAGGTCCTAAAACACGTCGTGACTTATGTTGCAATTATGGAAAACTTTGGAGCAGATTTGTAAAACTTCCAAATTTTGGGTCTTGAGTCGGCAGAGAAGGGTATCGATCGATGCCCATCATCTTGGTGTCGATCGATGCTCCTTAAAAGATCAGACTTCAAATTGATTTCCTCCGAACTGATGCTCCAAAATGATCCAAATTGCTTATTTTTGCTCCTTCATGCTAAAAACCTGTAAAAACTCAAAAACATCCTAGAAAACAAATCAAAAGACTCTAAAAGACTCCTTATATCATGGTTAAAAACCATAAAAACCATGATATATCAGTTATCAACGTTGGGTTATAGTGTATGTAGTTTAGATTTATTCGGTGTGGATGGTAGAACATCATTTGTAATATATACACACATTTTTTTAAAAACGACCTTCTAATGATATTTTATCTATGTTATTTACAAATGAAAAGATCTATAATCAGACCCAAAAAAAAATGCAAAGCTAAAAGTTAAAAGTATATCAATATATTAAATAACTTCATAAAACTTGCGTTATCGTTTTCCCATTGTGTAGCATATAACAAGGCCTAGAAGCTCATGTAATCAAGGAGAGTAAAATAACTAATTATTAGCAAATTAACCTTCGTAAAATGTATATTCATAAGCAAAAAGAAAAAACTATCGTAAACTGAAACTGATTTTCAATAATACTTTGGCAAATTCGGATTGTTTTGATGTTGCGACAATATCGTTATCTCATAGAATCTTATTCCAAAATATGAGGTGAGACGACGACTCACGATTCTTAGCCCCTCTTTGCGCCTACTTAACTGATGTCTTCAGCAACGGCCCACGTTGCAGCAGGTGAAAAGTATGATAAGGACTAAAGTTATGAAAACTATATTGTGAAGGTGAAGGGAACGGTGGAGACCTAATCAACAAATTTGGTTAACGCCAAAAAACGAAATATAATAAAAGACGGATACTTGTACAATTTGGGTTTTTTTTTTTTGTCAACTTGAACGTTTTACTGAATTATGTGTGAAAATAACATGAAAAATTGTGTAAATTTTATTTTTCAGTTGTCAATATAAATAAACCAATAAAAAGATTCTTTTTAATATATAAACAACCAGGATTGTACATCAACAACAACACAATGATTCTACGACCAATCAGTTAACAGCTGGTTGGTAAACATTTTACCGTTGAGCTACTGAGGAACAATGGGAAATTAGATCTCATAAAATTCAATTCTCTTTCTCAACTCGTTACCAATATAAACTTGAAGTTTCCTTCGTAACTCCTGAAAGTTTTTGTAATGGCTCTGTTCCATGCCTAAAATGCCTAAAATCACAGGAAACCTCAAAGCAGCTTTATTTCATTATATACCATCTGTATTCCAATTCCTTTTATTTAATATTCATTTGGTATTATTGACATAAGATATGTCTTTTTATTTTTTGTGCCGACATAAGGGATGTCATTTTTAGTATATCTCTTTCTATTTCTATATAATAAAAGTTACAAAATCATCATATAATAATCTAGAATTTGAAATAGAAAAGAAAAAATTAAGGTATATGATGGTTCTTCAATCTTTTATACTTCTACTCTATTATAAATTTCTGATCACATTTTCCATAGGACCCTATTTTCTTCATTCTTCGATTGCTTTTTTTTTTCCTTCCATCATATTCTTTTATATGGGGTGACACACTGACACTCAAACGTGAACAACAAAACCGAACAGAATACTGAAAACAAAAAAATGGAACCGGAGTGTAGAAATGTAGAAATTTTTATTAGTTTTATAACATAAGAGAGACAAGGAGCCTAACTAAGTGTACAAACAAGTGCTTTATCTGGATCATCTAATGACCGCTTCTTACTCCCTTTTTTATTCAACTTTTACATAACACACAACAACCAATAAAACTCATTTTAAACTTCACACACATAACTCACTCTTTAAACATGCCAAATTCAAATCCAAATATCTGAGGTGCAGTCTCCACCTGGATATCTCATCTCATGGGCAAGCGCAGGACCGTCTGGTTCATCACCAAAGTCTACAAACAAGTCAGGGTTTAAGGTGAGACCACCTTTGTCTGTATCAACATCAATTTGAATTATGTGTGAGCCTTTCTCCATGATTTCCGGGTAAAACTGACGATCCCATGCGCTGAACAGCGAGTTTGTTGCATACAAACGTTTCCCATCAAGGCTCAGCTGGATCATTTGAGGTCCTCCGCGTAGAGAGTTACCCTGGCATCCACCAAAACAGAGCTTCTATGTTATGCAAAATGTGAAACTTAATTAAATCCTCAAAAGATTAAAATTTCTGGCACAAACCTTGATCTGAGGAACATCAATTTGATAAGTGTTACCGTCTTCTCCAACCACCTTAACAGGACTGCCCTTTTTTAGTAACCCTCCGACCCAAATTTGTCCTGTTAAGACAGGGTTCTTAGGGTCCTCGATGTTGTACTGACGAACGTCTCCATGGAGCCAGTTCACAAAGTAGAGAAATCGGTCATCTAGGGAGATCAAGAAGTCGGTGATAAGCCCAGGCATCTCTGGAAGAATCCAGTTTTCTACTTTCAGGGGTTTAACTGATATTACCACCTAAAACAAGTTGGTACACATTGCTTGTTAGTCATAGATTTGTAAGAACCAAAAAAGAGGTAAAAAAGAAGATTCAGAAACTACACTTGCCTCATGACTCCAAGTTTCATCACTGTTCTTGAAAAATCTTATCATATTACTTGACAAGGCACTCCCAACAAACCCTGTATCTTTAGATGGTTCATGCAAGAATCTAATCTGCAACCACATATAAGTTTAAGAGAAACAACCGTTCAAGATTAGCCCTTTCATATATCTAGTTTAGATATCATGTTCAAAAGAAATGTGTGATTATGTTACCTCCAAAGGTAACATACCAGTCGGTCCAAGATCAATCAATTGTTTCATTTCACCACCTGGCCAACTATAAACATGTAGATGACTCCCGTACAAGCCATCAGCAACATGCTGGAGATCGAAACCTTTAGAGAAGGCTTTAGGTGCTCCCCAAGATGTGCTGATCATGGTCTTGTGCCGAGGTTGGTACCAAAAATCATACCCATACAAAGGACTATGCCCTGGTTTCTCCCACCTGAAACATCCCCAAAAAAAACATACACATCAATTCTAGTTACATGCTTCTAACTTTTGTCTTATGTCTAGACAGGAACATAACATGGTATCACAAAGTAAGATACCTATTCTTGATGTTAAAATCAGAATCAAGAAGAAGAAACCCATTCCCCTTGGCGTTCCCCTCTTCATCACCAAGACACGACACCAAGATCTCCCCGGTAGCAAGGCAATGAGCCGTATGTGGAAACGCCAATCCAGTCTTATCAGCAATCTCTTTAGGATCTACATACTTATACAAAGACGGAGCCCTCGGGTTTTCCTTTGTGTCAATCGCATAAATGCGACCAGATCTTCATCCCACAATCAAGAAAAGACAAAAAAAAAAATCAATTTAGTAAACTATTAGAGATACTGTATATAAGAGGGTAAATGGAAAATGAAAAGGCAGAAGGATCTTTTACACAAGAGATGGTAAGACAAGATAACGTCTATCAGCAGAAGCATCACCATGACAAGAACTACAAGAGTTCCAACCAGAGTGATGAAGCTCATCACCAACAAAAGGCATTGGTAATCTGTGAATAACACTTGAATACGAAGGCGAGTCTGGATCCACATCCACCGTCGCCAAATAATCCGGTTTCTCTATTCCAGTTCCTTTTTAATAAAAAACCAACCAATGAAAATTTATCAGAATACAGAGAGGAACCAGTATTTTTCCGACATTCTTGTTCAATTTAAGTAAAAGACATAAGAATTCGTTTCTGCTCAAAAAGGTCTCAGGCAAGGAGACCCAATCTCATCTCTGCTCTTCGTTCTTGCAATGGATGTGTTATCTAAGAAGTTGGATAAGGGAGTTGGTGAAAATCTCTTTGGGCCTCACCCCATGTGTAAGGATCCGCTTATCACTCATTTGAGCTTCGCAGATGATATTCTCATCTTCTTTGATGGAAGTGAAAGGTCTCTGCGCAATATTCTTCAGATACTGGATGAGTTCAAAACAGCTTCAGGTCTTGGCATTAACAGAGAGAAAACAGCGTTATTCCTGGATGGAGATCAGTACCATGATAATCAAATTCTGGCAGAGTCCACTGGGTTACAACAGGGGTCCTTTCCTATAAGATACTTGGGAGTTCCTTTGACCTCGAAGAAGATGTGTAAGCAGGATTTTCAGCCTCTTTTGGATCGTATCCGTAAGCGGTTCTCTGCGTGGACTGTCAGGTTTCTCTCTTTCGCTGGCCGTTTGCAACTCATACAGGCGGTCATCTACTCCACTATTACTTTTTGGGCCTCTATATTTATCCTTCCCAATCAATGCTTAGAAGAGATTGAAAGCATGTGTAATGCGTTTCTATGGAAGGGAGTTCCTAACTCAGCTAGAGGGGTCAAGATTGCTTGGGAGTCAGTTTGTACTCCTAAAGAGAGTGGTGGCCTAGGCCTTAAAAGACTCACGGCTTGGAACAAAGTTTTGGGTTTGAAGCTTATCTGGATGATCTTTGCAGTTGGGGGTTCCCTATGGGTTGCGTGGGTGAAAAATAACCTTATCAGGCATCATAACTTCTGGGATTTGGATAGTACAGCCTCGGGAAGCTGGATCTGGAGAAGTCTTTGCAAGCTGCGGCCCTTAGCGAGACCCTTCATCGTGTGTGAAGTAGGAGCTGGTGCGATCTGTAGTTTTTGGAAAGATAATTGGACGTCTTTGGGTCCCCTATTGGATATAACTGGGGAATTAGGCCCGCGTGTGACAGGCCTCAATCAAGATGCCAAGGTTTTGGATGCTATAAGAGACGGACATTGGTGGATTTCCCACAGTCGTAGTAGAAGTCCCATTATTCAGTTACTTCGTCAGTGCCTTCCTCTTCCCTCTGTGGTTAATATGCAGGGTGATGCGAGAGAGGATGTGTACCTTTGGAAGATTGGTGATAGTGTGGCATTGGATCATTTCTCTACAGCGAAGACTTGGGAGTATCTTAATCCACCGGGAACACGGGTTGATTGGTTTCAAGCGGTCTGGTTCAAAGGGAGAATCCCTAAGCATGCTTTTATTGCCTGGGTGAATTCTAGGCACAGGCTCCATACTCGTGATCGACTGATTCGATGGGGCCTCAATGTTCCTGCTCTGTGTATGTTATGCAACTCAAATGACGAGACTCGGCAACATTTGTTCTTTGACTGCCCTTACTCCTCTGAAATATGGTCCTTCTTTACCTCGAGAGCCCATGTATCTCCACCGTCTTTATTTGAGGCTGGAGTTAGATGGCTGAAGAATCCTTGCCGGGATAAAAACACGGCTGTGATTCTTCGCTTAGCTCATCAAGCCTCGGTCTACTTAATCTGGAAAGAACGCAATGCTCGTCTCCACACCGCCACCTCCAAGCCAGCAAGTTCTATCCTCATCGAGATCAAGAGCATCCTTCGATGTCACCTTGACCCTTTGTCTAGAGCTCAACGCATCACTTCACCTGGAGACTCCTTTCTAATAACTTGGTTTCGTTTATTCCAGTAATGTTATGTAATCTCTATTTTCTTCTATTTGTAGGTGTATCTCGTTTGGAGACAACTTGTTGTAAAAGGGTTCCAACCCTCTTTGGATTAATTTGAAATGAAGGTATGTGTTAAAAAAAAAAAAAAAAAAAAAAAAAAAAAAAAAAAAAATTCGTTTCATACATCAAGATCAGATCCGGTAATAGAAAAAAAAAAAAACATTAGTGATTCGATCTGAAGGTTCCATAGGACCTACTAAAAATCTTGTATGAAAGGTAAAGATTCTAACTTTGAAAACATTCGATCTAAATTCTTGAACATTATCAAAAAAAAATTGATCTGTACGTACCTGCGTAGACGGAAGTGACATATATGAGCTTTTCACGAGGACCAGACATGGCAGCGAGAGGCGTGGCGTAACCAGGACCACCGTACTTGCAACATTCTTTGCCTCCGCCGTTGCTCACCGGAGCCATTACTTCAGTTTCCGTCGCCATATCTCTCTCTTTCTCTCTCTCTCTCTCTCTCTGTGAAGTCAAATCTTGAATTGTATTATAGCAGGGGACAGTGGTTAAGCTACACGTCTCTTAACGTGCCTTTTTTTAGTGTAACGCCAACACACGGGAAGCTTTTGGACGTATGCGAGTGAACGTTCTCTATATAATGACTCACCCTATTCCACGTAATTCATGTTAGGCATGTGAAGGAGAAACAATATCCAATTAAAAAATCAGATTACTGCAAAATTAGTAAGTTGAATTATTGTATAGTGATGTATTTATGATTAAAATACGTCTCCATGCAACAAACAGATTAGAAAAAAATCAATTTAACCAGATAACGTCCGTTGACAAACTTGATAAAAGATAATTCGTCACAAATGTCTACATACGCTGTATCTGAAAGCGTTTACTTTGGAAGTATCGTTAACTTATCTATAATCCAACCGGTTTTGATCGGTTCAATTCGGTTTAAATCGGTTAAGTTTTCTTATCACGGAATATAATAAATAAGCAACAAAGGAGTAGTAGTAAGTAGTAGTAAGTAGTAACCAACTTTAATGATATGGAATCACGAAAATAGCCACCACTTGTTTATTACAACACACTATATTGAAACATAACAAACAGTGAATCACACAAATCCAGCCAGCTTCACTCTTTAAGAGAAGCCAAATTATTCAAATCCAGATATCGGAAGTGCAGTCTCCTCCGGGATACCTCATCTCATGAGCAAGTGCAGGACCGTCTGGTTCATCACCAAAGTCTACAAAGAAGTCAGGGTTTATGGTGAGACCACCTTTGTCTGTGTCAACATCGATTTGGATTATGTGTGAGCCTTTCTCCATCATTTCCGGGTAAAACTGACGGTCCCATGCGCTGAACAGCGAGTTTGTTGCATACAAACGTTTCCCATCAAGGCTCAGCTGGATCATTTGAGGTCCTCCTCGTAGAGAGTTACCCTGACATCACAACAAACAGTATCACTAGAATGTAAACTTCGGTCAAAACGTTCCAAAGATATTAGTGTTTGGTACAAACCTTGATCTGAGGAACATCGAATTGGTAAGTGTTACCATCTTCTCCAACAGCCTTATAAGGACTACCCTTTTGTAGTAATCCTCCAACCCAAATCTGTCCGGTTAAGACAGGGTTTTTAGGGTCTTCTATGTTGTACTGACGAACATCTCCATGAAGCCAGTTCACAAAGTAGAAAAACCGATCATCGAGTGAGATCAAGAAGTCGGTAATAAGCCCCGGCATCTCTGGAAGAATCCAGTTTTCGACCTTCAACGGTTTTACTGATATAACCACCTGAAACAAGACCAGTTAATCATATATTTGAAAGAACAGAAAAAGAACATTTAGAAACTTCACTTGCCTCATGACCCCATGTATCATCACTGTTCTTGAAAAATCTTATCATATTACTCGACAAGGCACTCCCAACATACCCTGTATCTTTAGACGGATCATGCAAGAATCTAATCTGCAACCACAACAACAAGATTAGATTACATTCTTGGTTACTAAATACTAACATAGATCGTCACACTTATGTTATAGTGTTACCTCAAGAGGTAAGAGTCCAGTATTTCCAAGGTCAATAACTTGCTTCATTTGACCTTCAGGCCAACTATAAACATGTAAATGACTTCCGTACAAGCCATCAGCAACGTGCTGGAGATCAAAACCTTTGGAGAAAGCTTTAGGTGCTCCCCAAGATGTGCTGATCATTGTCTTGAACCGAGGTTGGTACCAGAAATCATACCCAAACAAAGGACTATTTCCTGGTTTATCCCACCTGCTTTTCACATTGAAGTCAGAGTCAAGAAGGAGAAACCCATTCCCTTTAGCGTTTCCTTCTCTATCCCCAAGGCAAGACACCAACATATCCCCCGAGGCAAGGCAGTGAGACGTGTGTGGAAATGCTAATCCTGTCTTCTCAGCAATCTCCTTAGGCTCTACAACCTTATACAGAGAAGGAGCCTTTGGATCGGTCTTTGTGTCGATTGCATAAATACGACCAGATCTTCATTCAAGAAAGAAGAAAGAAACACACATTTAATTAGTCAATTCATCATCTAGAAATATGATGAGAGGATTCATCAATGCAAGGATCTTACATTAAGCCTGGCAAGACAAGGTAACGTCTATCAGCAGAAGCATCACCATGGCAAGAGCTGCAAGAGTTCCAACCAGTGTGGTGAAGCTCATCTCCCACATAAGGCATTTTCAATCTGTGAATGACGCTTGAATAAGTAGGTGAACTTGGATCCACATCCACCGTTGCCAAGTAGTCCGGTTTGTCTCGCCCCGTTCCTAGTTACCCCCATTCAAACAAATCAAAAGGTATCAAAATACAGAGGAGGAACCAGAGAAAGATTCAGTTCAGTCCAAAAATAGTATTGAATAAAAATAGGTAGAAGATGGTATAAGAACCAGAGTAGAGGGCGGTGACGTAGATGAGCTTTTCCCGTGGACCAGCCATGGCGGCGAGAGGCGTCGCGTAACCTGGACCGGACTTGCAGCATATTTTGCTTCCGCCGTTGCTCACTGCCGTCGCCAATACGGTTTCTGTAGCCATCTCTGAGTTTATCTCAAACGTATGAGTACGAGAAGCTTTTGGCTATAAGAGTGATGGTGACGTGTTCTTGTTATCTATTTGATTCTATTGCATATAAAGCATGTGACTAGAAATAATATTCTTGCAATAATTCTACTTTTTGCTAAAAGGGTTTAGTTGTACATTAAGGAATCTAAACAGATTTATGCAGCTTTTTGTAAGTTCTAACCAAAGTATATATAGATGTGTTTTAAATTACTCTCTTTATGTCATTCTATTATTCATTAATTAGCATAAGTCAATGCACGTGTTGTTATTATATTCATGAGTTGGTGAGTGAAGTTAGAATAAAAACGTTACTAAATTCGTGAGTTGGTGACTGGTGAGTAAGTGCAATTAAATAGTGACTCTTTTGTTGTTTTATCTATAATGCATGTGAAGTGAACTGGCCCATCGTCTTGTTCTTTACTGAAGATAGATACAACTCGATGTTGCGTGACCGTCATCATTCATCACAATACGCAATTCAAGAAATCTTAGCAAATTTCAGATACAAAGTGTTACAACAGAGAAGCCAAGGACTTACCATTTACCAGAAGTCATTGCAGGAACATTTCCCTCCCTTAAAATGATGATATCTAGTTGCATCTCTAACTATAACCTCTCTTTCTGTAATTTCACTTATATGTTTCAGAACAACATGACAATCTCCACAAACCCTTAGATTTTTCACAATTCGTATAGGAGTTCCCGGAACAGCCTTAAGCAATCCGTATGCAACAGCGGATCGTTCACTGTGCCAAAACAATAGCTTCTCTTTCTCTTGCTCATCCATGTCGTGTAGGATCCAACTCGTATCAGGAACATAACCATTTCTTCTTCTCATTTCTTCCTCTAACTTCTTAAGCAATCTAAATATGTCATCTTTTAGAGGATGAGATGTTTCTCCTGCATAAAAAACTTCGGTTTCTTTCCTGACCTCGACACTACTGTACCCTGGATCTTTCCTGACTTCCATATCTCCTAGTTTCCTTCTTGCTTCTGATACTTTCCCCCATAAAGAAGCACTTGCATAGATGTTTGATAAAAGTATATAAGTCGATGGATCTTTCGGTTTAAAGCAGCTTACAAGATGATCAGCGATTCTTACACCCATCTGACCTTGTCCCTGGCGCTTACAAGCGCTAAGTAAAGCAGCCCAAGTTGGTTCATCTGGAGGAAACGGCATTGTATGTATCAAGTTCTCAGCTTCATCAAGGAGTCCAGATCGACCAAAAAGATCCAATAAGCATGTATAATGCTGCAGTGATGGACGAATTCCATATTCCTTGGTCATTGATTGGAAAAGCGCACGGCCTTTCGCTACAAAACCGACATGGCTACACGCATATATCAACCCAACAAATGTCACCTCATTGGGCTTTACACCGTGAGAAACCATGTCATCATACACTGCTAATGCCTTCTCAGCTTGCCCATGCTGAGCCATTCCAACTATAAGCGATGTCCATGAAACTACATCTCTGTGGCGCATTCTACTAAATATATCCTTTGCAGCTATAACATCGCTGCATTTAGCATACATATCGATAAGGGCGTTACTAATAAACACACAAGAATCAAACCCTAGAGCTATAACCAACCCGTGAACCTGCCTCCCCGCAATCGAAGCTGCCAAATTAGCACAAGCGCCAACAATGCTCGAAAGGACCAACGGATCCAAAATGTCAACTCTTTCTCTCCTCATTTCAGTGAATACAGAAAAAGCCTCAAGCCCTTTCCCACTCTGTACAAAACCAGAGATCAATGCAGTCCAGGAATACAAATTCTTGACTGGTAACTCCCTAAAAAGCTTCAAAGCTTCTTCCTTTCTTCCGCTTTTAGCATATCCAGATACCATGGCAGTCCATGAAATGGTGTTTTTCACTTTTATAGAATCGAAAACTGCTTTAGCACTATCGACCAACCCACATTTAGCATACATATCAACCAGTGAAGACTTAACAACATCATCATTCGAATACTCAGAGACTATAAAATGGCAATGAACTTGCTTTCCAAGCTCAATAGATCCTAAGTTAGCACAAGCCTTAACAAGTGCCGAGAACACAAAACCATCCGGTCGCAACCCATCCCTCGAACCCACTGAAGAAAAAACTGAGAGAGTCTTACCAGAGAGATTCGCTTGATTAAGAGCTGTGAGAACTGAGGCCCATGCGATGTGGTCTCTCTGAGGCATTTCGTCGAACAACTGGAGAGCATGAGAAGCAGCACCGCATTTTCCATAGACATTGACAAGAGTATTAGCCAAAGGGCAGCATTGAACGATCCCGAGCTTGACGATGTGGGCATGGAGGGCTTTGCCAGTGGTTAAGGTTCGATTCCTCGCGCAGAGCTGGAGCTGATGAAGATAGTGAGGGATAAGCATTCATCAGCTGTTGGTCGCTTTATGGGTTTCTATAGATTATGTGAACACTACTACTAATAATACTAATATCCAAATTATTTACACTTCAATATATGAATTGAAATAATAATAAAAAAACTTTGAAACAACATTTAATTTTACAAGCCGTAAAATGTTCAGCTAATAATTTTTTTTGCTAATTTAAGTTCAGCTAATATTAACAACAGGAACAAGACTAATACAAATGTCTTAAGTGTAGAGTTGATCAATCTCGTCTTTGTATTTAGCTACGACCTTGTCCCGTCTAATCTTCATTGTTGGTGTCATTAAGCCGTTGTCTATCTGCAACATTGTAATAAAACAGTTTTCTTCATTAGGTTTTTGATCTTTTTGGATCCTGAATAAGCCAAAAATAAGAGAGGAATGGTTATGTAAAGTTACCGTGAAGGGCTCGTCGATGATCAAGACCGGTCCGACTTGAAACGAACACTCTGAGGTCCTGTAACATTGTTTAAACATAGTAAATATAAGCTCTAATTTTTAAAGTTTATAAAGTATTTATTACCATTTCCTCAGTTCTTGGTAGATCAAGCTCTTTAGTTTTTCTTTGGATATATCAGGATCTACTCTTTGCGCTTCCTCTTTGTTTGGGATAACGATGGCTCCAAGGCGGCGTCGATCCTGTAAAGGAGAAGTCAATTTGAATAACCAATACTAAGATTTCTCATGTTTGTAACAGTCTTAAAAAGATGATTCAAGCACCTGTCCAATAACAAGGATTTGTTCAATCAAACTGCTTCTCATGGCAGCTTCTTCAATTTCCAATGGTTCCACGTTTTCACCTATAGCGACGATGATGTTATCAATATCCGGACCAATTTCTCTTGTCTAATCGATTTTGGGTTCATTTATGCATTTGAACATGTTTGTGACTTGGCTTATACCTGTGGATAGTACAATTGTGTCCTTGGCACGACCTTCAAGGACAATGACACCTCCACAGCGGCGACTCCGCCCTATTGAGTGATGAGGAGCGATCCAACCTGTATCTCCTGTATTGAACCATCCGCTCTCATTTAGAACATGCTTTGTGGTCAATGGATTCTGAAGCACACAAAACCAGAAAGATGAGTTAAACCCAATTTAATCTTTGATGCAAAAAAAAACATATTGACTTGATGAGTCAACAAACATAAATGTGAGGAGACCATAAAGTTAGAAGAAAAATATGCATTATTTCAAAGCCAAGTAAGCCAATATATATATGCTTATTAGTAAACTATTCAGAAGAAACTCAAAACTTGTGTTTCTGTCACCATTTTTTACAACTTCGTAAGTTATTTATGGAACATTACCTTATAATAACCCTTCATAACCTGTGGACCTCTGACTTTGATAATGCCTTTTGTACCAGGAGGAAGTACATCATTAGTCTCAGGATCTACAATTTTGAATTCTGTACCATGCATTGGATGCCCAGCTGAGCCAAGAACCTTTAACAACAACAAAAAAAAAAAAAAGAGAAACGAAATACTGTAATAAGTCGTCGAAAAAGGCAAACGATGGATCAATGAACTGACAGTTATATATTAAGACGAAAAAATTTATAAGGAAACAAAAACAAAGTTGTGTTCTATTATTTCTGTTTTCGGTTGATATGGAAGCTCAGTGGGGAAAGAGATAAATTTGACTAGCTTGTCAAGTTGAGTTTAATACTTCTACAACATTAAATTTCTCAAAACAAATAAGGATATGGAAGCAGGAACGACTTACATTATAGCTAAGCGTCCGTGCACATACAACCGGCGAGGTTTCTGTCAAACCATAACCATTTTGTAGAGTCACCCCGATGGCCTGCATAATTTTGGAACTAAGTCGTTTAGATATCGAAACTTTCAATGCCAAACAAAGAGAAATATAGATGGCTTAACCTCAAAAAACTTGTCAACATGAATGGGTAAACTACCACCTCCGCTAATACCAGCCTGTGGAAACCAAAATCATATCAGTATTTCACTATAAATATAAATCTAACAAAAAATAATAATAGGAAATAGAATTTGTGTACTACCTTCGATATTCCAATAGACGCATGTATTTTCTTGTAGATAAGCATTTTGGCCAACATATGTAATGGCCACAATAAGGCAGCGACTACTCTTGCAAACAACCAATCCACCAAAGCAACAATATACATTGGAGGCTTTTGCTCTTTCGTCAGACACGTACCCTGTAAAACAGACCAAAGACCATATCAAAACTTCAGGAACCACACAGAGGGAGAAGCAGAAATGAAATCTTAAAACAAACTATGCAGGCTATCATGAACCTCATATATCCTTTTCATCTCCATATATGCCATACTGACTTTGATCAATGTAAGTGCTAGAAATTTACGGGCAGCAGAACTTGAAGAAATTTGCTTTTGAATCCCACTGAAGAGCTCAAAGAGGAAACAAAGAAAAGAGTGAAAAATTGTTTTACAACCAACACATAATGAAAATTCTGAGTAGTTGATGAGTAACAAAATGGACTATTTTTCATAAATATGGAACGATTGAGCAGAACACCCATTAGAAGTGTGCTTCACCAGGCTTGCCCAGAAACAAGATTAACTAAAAGTCTCTTACCTGTGAGAGATGGATTTATAACTTATTGAAACAAATTCATACAGAACTTCAGTATTAACTATTTATAGAGTCCATCATCAACAGAATATGAATACTGTGCAAACTTTTAACTCGAATAATGACAAACCTGTAAAGTGTCTCATATACCAACGGAACGGAGACAATATAGTTTGGTTGATACCGCTTTAGATCATCCTGTACCAAAAGAAAACAAAATAAAATTGAACTAGAGCCAAAAGGAGCAACCGTTAAGAAAAACAATAAGGTGATTGATCTCGGAATGTTAGTGAAGTATCACACAAACACAAACTCAATATAAGTACAATGATTGCAAAAGATACTGACTTAACAAAATCGGATGATGAGAATAACCTTTAAGTATCTTATAGACGTATACATTTGCTCAATGCCACAAGTGAATATGAAGTATTCACAAGCACGTTCATAGGCATGCCATGATGGCAGCATGCTTAGAAATTTATCGCCAGCTTGAGCAGGTACATATTTGGATAAATGTTTTATCTGGAAAGTGTTTAAAACATTACAACACTATTATTTCCAGAAAGTACACAAGGAAATTTTGATATATAACAGAGACAGAAACCACCAAAACGGTTGCAAAAAAAGTATCTTGTTGGCACGACAAAAAAAAAAAAAAAAAAAGTATCTTGTTGAACCTGCTGTAAGAGATTCCGATGTGTAAGCATAACGCCTTTCGGATTTCCCGTGGTACCACTGGTATACATAATTGCGGCTACATCATCCGAATTGATGAAATTATAGTTCCCTGCAGTCATCAGTTTGTTAGCATCATGAGTTTATTCTTTTAGGACGTTGGAGAAAAACATAGTAACGTACTGGTATCATTAGATCCTGATGATTTCGCACGACTCTCCTGTCCTAGGCTTTTAATATCTGCATAACTGTAAACTGGAACCTGCAACCCCTGTGTGACCAATGATGATTTCTCACCCCAGAGAAGAATCAAAAATCTCAGAGATGCCTTGGAAGTAAATGTCTCAGCAATGCGGTTGAAAAACTCAGGATTATCCACAACAAGGGCTACACTGCAATACAGATCACTTGAAATTCTTGATCTCTGTATTGCAAAAAAATATGGCATACATAGTTGAAGAGACACAAGTATATGGAGGTACGAAAGATCTGCTTTCTCATCCAAGAATCTTTTACAATTTTACATGAGAGTGATGGAACAAGATAAATATGAATTCAAGAAGATGTTTAATTAGAACTACACTTAATCACAAAATTCCTAATCAGGCACCAAAACTGTCAATCATTACAAAAACCATGCATACTGCTCCTAGACTCAACAGCATCAATACATGCATCTGAAGACAGAGAACTAAAACTGATTCATTATAACAAAATACACAGGATGATGAAACAACCGGTACAAAAATGAGGTCAGTATACAGTGACAAAAATCCATATTGTACTTATATAAAAGCCAACTAATTACTTTTCAATAATAGGTATGCTAATTATGTCAAAAAAAAAAAAACCCAAAAAAGAAAGTGTTGGCGCACCTTTCAGAATGACGGTATATCTGCAGTAACTCTTCAACAGAGGACCTAGATCCTCTGACAACATTGACTGCTCCTGTGGCCATTATACCTGGCATAAAGTAATAAACAGACATAAAGATACAAATAACTGTGGATAGAAATGAAAGAGCAGTGCATATTAGAACTATTGCACCAAGAAGCGCAGTTAAAATAGCTAAGCATAAACAGAAGCCCTACCGCTTGAACTTCTGCCCGTCTAGAACATCTATAGAACAGAGAGGAAGGATATTTTTATGGTGATTGGATGTGTGACCAACTAGAAACTTAGAAGGAAGAAACAAAAAAGAGCAGAAACATCTCAAACGTAGCTCGAAGTTTAATAGTTACGAGTAAGGCAAGGCAAGCACAGCTTGGTGATGCAAATATTAATGAAATCAATCCCCCTAATGCTTTACGCTCTTCTTATTGATTAATGAGTAGCAGACTGGTTCCCACACTTTATTCTAGTGTGTACATACCTTGATCTGAAACAAGCCATCTGCAGGAGTTATCAGCAAAAAGTCCAATCTTCTCATTTGCTTTCATTCCAACAACTCTTAAGCCCTCGGCAAAGTCCAAAATATCTTGTTCCAGCTAAAAGTTATGTAAGCAAGATGAAGGCTTCAGTTTTTAATAAATAATTAAATATCTTAATCGCTGGAAATTTCAAATTCTCCACCTCTCACAAAAGACAGTACAATGAATTTGCAATAACCATGGGAAGACTAACTGAAATAATATTGGTTCTAGGATCTTAAAACAGAACTCCACCAATGGGAATGCCCAACTACAAGCATTAGAAAAGCATCCATTAATTCTTCAAAAAATCCAGAATTGGGATCATCATCAGGAACTGAAAAAGCATGTGAACTAGCTACTCTTCCCTCACCAGTCACCACCATCATCTTAACAATCTACTAAGAATTGATTTTGGTATATCCTCACACTCAGTAGGCAACATATTTTGTTTAATAGTACCAAAAACTGGATGATATCTAGGAACATACTAGAATATTTTTTATGTTATTTAAAGTGACTGGACCCTGCTTGTCTTAATAAATAGCTACTAAATAAAAGAAAAAGTGCTGGGGTGGGGTGGAAAAATTTAAAGGACTGGTCTCTCTCCATTTTCTTCTTTGCAACAATAAATATTGATGAAAATAAGCATATTAATAAGGAACCTACCTGTTTGTAGGTCAGTTTCAAAGGAGGATCATGATAAGGATCCACTAATGCAACTCTATCACCATACTTTTCTGCAGATGATCTCCAAATATCCGGAACAGCCTTCCATTCATTAGAACGCAAAGCAGCATCTCCGGACAGTGACGAGCTTTCAAGGACTGGCGAAGACGTCCTCACTTCTTTTCCTGAATCGTACATATCAAAAGATTCAAATCCAAGGCCTTGTTTCATCTAGAGGACAGTTGGGGACTTGGGACCCATTGAATCCACAAAAAGCTACAAACTTTGCATTGAACATGAAAAAAAAAAAAAAAGATACAATTTTAGAACTTTTCTAAACCAATAGGAATGATCTCAAAGTTGAAGAGAGTGAAAAGTTTTTTTATTCAATTCCAAAACCCAAAAGAAGAGAATAAAATTGTTAAGATAACACAAAAGCTGAACTCGCCTTGGACTCGCAGTGAATCCTAAATCGCCGGAACGAGGGAACTCGAACACCCTCGTGACCCAAGATCAATCTGAACCCAAAATCATGAAATTGACGAGAAGAAGAAGAAGAAGAAGAAGAAGAGGCGTAAGAAAGAAGCGTCGAAGGACCCAAAGAGGTCGACGCCATCATCGAGGCAGACGCAATGAAGAAGGAATAATCAGGTTTCAGATGAAGTTGCATTTGCAGATAAGATGAAGACGGGGACCTTAATAAAAAGGACATGGAACAGAGAGATAGTGAGATCTCGAAGCTAGTAAGATACAAAGTGACCCAACCATGTCCTTGTCATCACTGGACACTGGTAATGACTCGATCCTTTAAGACCATGGCTTTTTTCCAACGGACGAGATTTTTATTAATTTTATTGTATTTTCTTCCAAAATTAATTTTATTTGGTGTATTTGTTTTTATTTTATTTGCTCGCCGTTACGTTGTATGAAAACTTTGGTGTATTTAGTGCAATGCAATCACATGAATTATATGCGACATTATTTTAATTCTTAACGAATTGTTTGGTGATGATCGTGAATCCAAATCCAACCACGTTATTTTACATTCTTTCTTTTCGCTTATTTGATTTTTGTATATCGTGTTTTTACGTTACAGTCAAAGGTTCTGGATTACTTGCAGCTTTATAGTAAAGTAACGATACAGAAATGTGAATGTTTTAATTTGTTAACCTAGATAAATGTAATAATCATTATCTTTGTAAGGAAAAAAAAAGACTACTATATATATAGATTATTTTGAGTGTTTTTCAAATCGCGAAAATGAAGCAGAAAAGGTCAATAAAGATTCCTCTTAAGATCCAGCTTTAATGGTCTTCTTCCTCCTCCCTCACAGTGTCGCTCGGAAACTTGCACCGATCATTGCCTAGTTCACAAAATATAGTTCCATAAACTTATGTCAGTGAACCATGAGTTCCGTGACTATACAAAAAGGTTATAGTGGTCTAATATTGGAAAAGAACAAAGAATGGGCTTTTGGTTGGTCGTGGTTTCATGAGCTAGTCCATTGAAGTAAATCGAATTTTGGGGCAAATCCTAGAATTTTGTTGGTTTTTTCATATGGAGTTTGGGCAGTCCTAAATACCGACGAATGAGAAGTAAGATTCTTCAGCATGTGGAGAGTGGGTGACTCCCCTTCTTTGTAAAGAGTGGAAAGCATCTTTCAGCTTAGACCCACCGTCTCTCCAAAAGCTCCGGTCTGGGCACGTTTAAATCAGGTCCCGTTTGATTTGCTGACGGAGGAAGGTCTTAGTTTCATATCCAGGCCTTTGGGCAGAATTGTTGATGTCAAACCGTTTTCTTCGGTGAGCTCGGCCGAGATTAAGGTGATAGTGGATCTCCGTTCAATTGTTTCTATCTCGGCTACTGTTCCGTTTGCAATGAGATTGGTCACAAACCAAATCTCTGCCCTAAATCCAATGTTAGTCGCGATCACTCATGTCTCTCCTCCCACTAGTACCAATAGCCAGAGTTCAGCAACATCTCCCGCCTACAGCTTCAATCTACTTCTGTTCAACCACCTTTGCTGATGATACCGCTATGATGTGCCTCACTCGCTAGCTAAGGAGCAGACTTCTTTCAACAGATCCAAAAAGCATATGAGCTGGTAAAACAAAGCTAAAGTGACTTGTGATGCTCAAAAATTGATCTCGATGTCCTTTTGTTCATCTACGATTCAGCCGGATGTTTCTACTCATGACTGAGCTAATTGGTTGTCTCTCCTCGAAAATTCACCACAGTGGTTCTTCTTCTTCGTCATCTTCCTTTAGCAGCGACTAGACTCATGGTTTGGTTCGTGCAACTAACTGTATTTATGGTAGAAACTTTTTTTGGAACGTGATGAGTGTTCAATGGGTAAACTGAAAATTCACATTATTACCGTCACGGAATTCAAATTTGCTGTGCTCAAGGATCCTTGCAACAAAACAAGATACCCAGCCATGAGGAGTTTCTTTAGTGACAACATTCGAAACAAGGTTTACTTGGGATGATGATTATGCTTTGGTTCAGTCGTATTTTTTGCGTCTGATCATCGTGTCACATCAGAATCAGTGGCGACCGAGGTTTAATTTCTGTAGCAGACGCGTAAGTCAAATTTATCTCTTGTCGATAACGAGTGATATCGGCTGACAAGTTTGAATGCTCCAGATGCCACGACTATGTTTTTAAGATCCAGTTGGTGACTCAAATTCAAGGTTCTTCCATGCTATGATGAAGATTAGAAATGCAGTTAACACCATCAAGTATGTACTAAGGCCAAATGGGACGAGATCTGAATCTTTGGAGGAAGTCCACCTTCTAGCAGAGAGGTACTTCTCAGCCATCCTTTGTACTCCTAGAGGCGACTACTGCCCTTTCCTGTCAGTCTTTTTGAGTAGGCTCATCTCAAACAAGTTGACCCCGTCTCAAATATCTTTGCTATCGAGTGAGGTTTTAAGGACTGCGTTGATGCTGCTGCCCCTAAATAAAACTCCAGGACCTGACGGATTCCGGTGGAATTTTATAGATCTTCTTGGCAAGTTCTGGGCCAGGATTTCATCAAGGCAGTGTTAGAGTTTTTTACATCTTCTTTCTTGCCATCTTGTGTAAACGCCACTTCTCTGGTTTTGATCCCCAAACGTCCGGGAGCTGACGAGCTGAAAGATTTCAGACCAATCTCATGCCTGAACACCATCTACAAAGTGATATCTCGCCTTATCTCTGACAGACTGAAGAAGATCCTTCTGTGATTATCCTTCCAAATCAGACCGCCTTCATCAAGGACAGATTACTGATTGAGAACGTTCGTTAGCTTCAGAGGTTCTACGTTACCACTGGACTCCCCTCGGCAAGGATCACCCTAAAAGTGGATATATCCAAGGCCTTTGATTCAGTTAGGTGGGATTTCGTTCTATCAGCTCTTCCCTCTTATGGAGTCCCTGACACGATGGTGAAGTGGATTAAAAGCTGTATTTGTTCTCCGAGCTTCTCTTTAAGCATAAATGGAGTCACCTCGGGGTATTTTAAAGGAAAGACTGGTCTTCGACAAGGAGATCCGCTATCACCATAATATTTGTGATGCTTATGAATATTCTCTCTCTAATGCTTAACAAAGCGGCTCGAGTGGCATTTTCAAGTATCATCCCGGCTGTGAGGACTCGAGCTAACTCACTTATGCTTCGCTGACGATTTATTAATCTCCTGGATGGTCTGAAGCTTCTTTGGCAGGAGTTTTCACGGTCCTGTCACAATTTGAGAATCAGTAAATATCTCAAAAACCTCCATGTTCTGCGCCGGCATAAGTGAGGAGGTTCTAGACCGTATGAGATCAAAATTTCCACTACCACTTGCATCTCTTCCAGTGCGTTACCTCGACTCCCGCTCTGTTCAAGAAAGTTAACGATTAAAGACTGCGACCCTCTAATCTCCAAGATCAGGTCAAAGATGAGTTCCTGGCTTCATCGCCGGTTGAGTATTGCAGAAGGCTCCATTATTGTCTACGGTCATTTCTGGTATAGTGGGATTCTGACCAGTGCTTTCCTGCTCCCTAAGAAGGTTTTCAAGCGCATAAACAGTCTTTCTAGCTCCTTTTTATGGCATGGCTGCTTGGATAATCACTCAGGTGCTAAAGTCGCATGGGCTGATGTTTGCTATCCAAAGAAAGAAGGAGGCCTAGGTCTGAGATCGTGGTCAACCTGGAACGATACTTGTGCATTAAAGCTCATCTGGATGCTCTATTTTAGGGCTGGGTCTATTTGGGTGGCATGGGTTCGGAAAAATAGCTTAATGCAAAGTCTAATCGGTTATCTTGGATGGTTAGGAAATTGCTCAAGTTGAGGCAGAAAGCTATAACTTTTCTAGGATTAAGGTGGGCACTGATAAGGATACTTTTTCTGGTGGGATCCCGGACACCTTTCGGCTCTATAATCTCCTAGGGTCTGACGCACCTTCTAGACTTAGAATCCCAGTCTCTTCTTTGGTATGACGACTATAAAGCTGGCGTGATGTCCTCACTTCCCTTCCCAGCTAGATCAGATGATTCAAATGCAAGTGCTGAGTTTCATCACAACACTACCTCCCTCCACACAAAGTGACTCTCCCTCTTGGCTCATAAACAATAAGGAGTATAAATTCTATCATTCAAAGGAAATGTGGAACTCACTTGAAGAGGTAAAACCTTTATTCCTTCCAAAAACCCTGGTATGGAACAAGGTGGCAGTGCCCAAGCACTCTCTTGGCTCGCTGGTTGTTTCTCCGGAATAGAACCCCACTCTAGATCGGATGATACAGTGGGAAATGGATGTGGAACCCTAAGAAGACTATGTGGTCTTCATAATGAATCCCGTAACCACCTCTTTTTGAATGCGACTACTCCACCGCTGGCTGGTCTGCACTCACACGAAAAATGGCTCTTCCCACCCCTCCTCGAACTTGGGATCAGAATCTTCTTTGGCTCTCTTCTGCTTCCGCATCCTCCGTTACTTCCCTTGCTCTCCTACAAAGCTGGCAAACCTGTATTGTGAGCTTTGGAAAGAGAGGAATAGGCGCTTCCATGAAGGCACTACTCTTCCACAGCCACGTTGCTGCGGATTATTTTACGGGCTCTCAAAATAAGTCATCTGCTCTATTTGTTTGGCGACGAAGCATGGAGAAGCTCTTGACCTGTTATGGTGTATTTCTCTAACTTGTTTGTCTCATTGAATCATCTGGACATTTTTTAATTGGGTTCTCGGGTTCTTGTGATGTTTTTGGTTGAGTTCATTGCTCGTTTCCCTACTTACTCTCTTTTTTTTTTTTTTTTATCGGTTCTCGCTTGATTCAAAGGTATCTTTAAACTTTATTTAATTTAAGAACGATACAAAAAAAAAAAATGTTTTAATTTGTTAACCTAGAGAAATGTAATAATCATTATCTTTGTAAGGAAAAAAAAAAGACTACTATATATATATTAATTATTTTGATTTTTGTTTTTTCTCAACATCGCGAAACATGAAGCAGAAAAGGTACAATAAAGATAAAGAACAATATAAGTAATCCAGCTTTAATCAGTCTTCTTCCTCCTCAATCCTCACAGTGTAACGCTCGGAAACTTGCAACGATCATTGCCTGTACACAAAATATAGTTCCATAAGTACCCTTACTCTGTCAGGTGAACCATGAGTTCCGTGACTATACAAAAAGGTTATAGTGGTCTAATATTGGAAAAGAACAAAGAATGGGCTTATTAACCAGGGTTGGTCGTGGTTTCATGAGCTAGTCCATTGAAGTAACATCGAACGTTTTGGTTGCGGAACTGAGCCCAGTACGAACTAATCGCGTAGCTTGCGTGCCAATAAACTGAGACCGGTTCGTAACATTCTCTTCCCGGAGCCAAAGCCGCGCAAGTGGTGTTGCTTCTGCCACAAGCAGTTCTCAAAGTTTCTTCAAGCTCAGCCTCGTTAGCTCCTTCGACCGGTACGCACCACACTTGGCCTTTGTATGGAACGTTGTTCGTCGGTTTAGGCAACGGGTTGAAACCGGTTAAGGGTCTTTGACCGGTGAAATCTATGTCGTAGATTGGTTGACCGTCGGGATGCATGATTCCCCAATGTCTCTGTGTTCCCGAACCGGGTTTTTGGTTTTCGTTGAACAAGGAGAAAACAAATGTCGGTATTGGTAAACCGGGTCTAGATGGCGTACCGATTGGTGGACTTGTGGTCATCTTCTTGATCAGATTCCGGTTATATGTAGCGGCGTTGAAAATGTTGGCTCCGGTTTCGTCGATGTCACCTGAATTAGGCCATCCGGTTTCGGAGATCGCGAGACGGATGTGTGGGTAACCGAGCTTGGTCATTGCGAAGAGAACCGAATCCAACATTTGGTCTAGAAGATTACGGTAAACCAAACCGGTTTGAGGGTCGGTATAAGTGGAGTTTCCTTGGAACAGAGCATAATCCAAAGTGGAGTTCATGGGGTTTCTTGACCAGCGGAAGTAAGGATGAACATTGATGAAGAAGTAAGAGTTTGTTCCGTTGAGAAACTTCAGCAACGGTAACATCACTGGTCCGGCGATTTCTTCCCGGAATGTTCCGTTAGAAGGAGGAAACGACGATCGTAGAGCATCCATGGCGAGAGGTGTCCCGACTTTGATGTTGTGAATCCCACGAAATCTGAGAGAGTTCACGATTTTGCGCATCGCCGGTACAAGATTGGCCGAGATGTTCCCGTAGTTATAGCTGAGGACTTCGTTTCCAACGAGGACAAAGCGGATTTGTGTTTGTGGATAGTAAGGGAGGATATTGGTTCTGACCCATTCGTCAGCTGTGGTTTGGTTGGAGCTGATAGAGGTGATTTGGTGGTTAGGGACGGTTATGGTGACGTAGAGATTGGTTCGAGAGAGGAGTGTGAGACTCTCTGGATCAGCGTCGTAGAGTTTGACATGACCGGCTTTGATAGATTTAATGAAGTTGATGGATTGGTATGGAGATGGGAGGTTGTTTCCTTGTCTTCCGTAGTTGATACCAATCTTGCTGGCTAAATCTAGCATTGTTTTCCTTTGAAAGTAGTACTTGTGCCTTTGGAACCTAAGCGCGGAGCAACATGAACCTGCCAAACAAAGCAAATCATGTTCAATTATTACATATTGAAAATGTAAACATGATGCATTTTTATAAAACTTATTGAGTTGAAAACGTTATGCATAAACGGAGAAGATGAGTTACCTGAAAAGACAAGGAGGGTGAAGAGGAAGAAAGCAAGAAGAGTCATGTCTTTGCGTTTGGTTTGCAATGTATTGGTGATGATCAGATTGTGATTTTTAAGATGGAATGGGTGTGGAATCGGTGATGTGGTGTTTATAAGTAGGAGTATGGTATAGGTTCATTGAGTCATGCAAGAAAAGCTTTTTTTTTTTTTGGACTTGTGATTTCTTTTGAAACTCTCATAGTTCTTTTGTGCTATGGTTTTAAAAAGATTGTTGGTTGGATGGTTCAAATTGAACCAATAACTCTTTCCCCAAAATACATATGTAGTTGTCAAAATTGAGAATGTTACAGATATCCATACTGGTGATTGTAGATTGATGATCTTTGAATTGAGAAAACACATCAACAATGATCTTTGAGTTGAGAAAACTAATGAACTTAGGATTCAATGGTTAGGGTGGACAAATTCGTCGACAGTTTAGTCCATTCTATTTTTTGGGACGAACAACAAATACCCGCATACCAACTCTATTTGTATCTACAAGTGATTCATAGTTAATCTGCGGTAAATTTTTTTAATATGCACCACTACAAACATAATTTTTGAACAGTAAATAAAAAACTCTGTAATGTAATCTACCAAAAACGGATTTGTTCCGCTGATCAGCCGAAATAACAATTCGGATCCTTCCTTAATTTTTTTTTTTTTTCTTTTTTGTCGGATCCTTCCTTAATTTACATTGGATAAAAATTATTTAAATATAAAGCAGCTAGTAGTATTTAATAAAAACGAGAAGTTGTCGTCGGCAGTAACAACCAAAACCTGAGACAGATGGCTTTTAGACGACCACTGATACTAATCGTCATCTTCATCGTTTTAACCGCCGGCGTTAAAATCGCCACCGCGGATGAGCCGGTTCCGACGCCATGGCCACACCAGTTCCACGCGCTAATGTTTATGAATTACTCCGGCGATCTCTCGATGATTGACCTTTGGTACGACTGGACCAACGGTCGTAACTTCAATATCATCCAGGAGCAGCTCGGTGGCATTACCTACGACCTTGAATGGAACAATGGAACATCCTTCTTGTACACGCTCGACGAATCAAAATCTTGCCGCTCAGCTCAGCTCGAGGTTTGTATTTTTTTGTTGACGACTCGGTCGCAGATCTCAGAATACCTTTTGGCTGTAGGATAGGAACAAATTGGAATTTGGATGATGGATGTGGTCAGTTTTTTTTCTTGATTTGTGTGATTTTACTGGGAAAGTGAGAGTTAGAAAACCAGAGATTGCTCCAATTTTAAGCAACAATGGAGGAAGATTGTCAAGTTACTAATAGTGTCTGATTAGGATACTCTTTGAGAGGTTTTTTTTTTTTTTTTTTTTTTTTTTTTTTTTTTGAGTAGGAAGTTGAAATAACTTAGGAGAGAATTCTAGCTTTTGGCTCAATTCAGGTGACTTCACAAATCATCAGTTAGATCAAAATGGAGCTCTCTGCAGATTTAGTTCCAAGTTCTCTCTTTTTCTTACTACTTAACTCTAACTTGGTCATTATTTTTACTAAATACCAGTATTTGTGGCATTTCCTTGTTAACTGTAGCAGGCAGTGTGTAATTATGATTGGTAACAATACTCTTTGTGCTTTGTATCTAGAACTCTTACTCAACTGAAGTTAGCAAATCTTAAAACTCTGTAAAATCTGTAATACTTTGTAAAATCTTAAAACAGGATATAGAGATGATTAGGCGTCGGGTAGTAGTAGTGTGCAGGACCGTGTCTCTTGATTGGCAAGTGGACTTTGGTAGTGTAGAAACCTGTACGAGTAGGAGATGAGGGTGTGCTGCGGGACTTTACATCTTTGCTAAGACTTGATTGTTTGGTTTTGATAATAGTCAAGTTTCACCTAGAAATGCTCTTTGTATGAACCTGTAATGTTTTTGTATTATAGTAACTTGCTGAGTAGGCTTGGATTTTTATGATGTAATTAAGGTTGGAATCCTGCGACCAAACTGGCTAGATGGAGCCAAGTATCTAGGCCAAAAAAATGTGAGTGGGTTTCTCTGCAATGTATGGGAGAAAGTAGACTTTATATGGTACTATGAGGATGTTGCAACCAAGAGACCCGTGCAATGGATCTTCTATACAGGTGATATCTCTATGCCATGCTCTGTTTTACCATGAAACCTCGGTTTTATTTTATACGCAAAAATTCATCTGAGGGAAAAAAATTGTTGCAGGGAGGGAGGCTCATCTAATGACATTTGAGGTTGGTGCGGTCTTAGAGGATGAGAAATGGCAAGCACCGGTTTATTGTTTCGACAAAGAGAAGAGTTTATCTACGAAGGGAGCTTTGAGAGAATTTAGAGGATACAAAGAAAAGGCTGCCATGTAATGTTAATAAACGAGACCTTTTTTTTTCTTTTTCTAGAGGATCAATCAGGAAGAGCACAAGAGTGAATAAATCATCTAGGGAGGAGACCTTTAGAATTGGTGTAAAAGCCTAATAATTCAAAAAAGATTATTATGTTCCGCATTGCTTTGTCTATGATACGAGTGAGTTGGGTCGGGTTCATACAACTTTGTTGATGCCTTTCAAACTTAACAACTTATTACCACGATTCACGAAGCTTTCAAAACAAACTTAACAACTTCCACAAAACTCTTAAGATTCAAATCCATACTCTTTCAAAACAAACTTAAAACCCATACTCTTCCACAAAACTCTTAAGATTCAAATCCGACGGTCCACCTTCAACGGGCGCATCAAGACCCAGCTTCATCCACTTCGCCGCACTCTCTCTCATCTCCTCCGCCTCCTCTCCGTCACTCATCACCTTCTCCAAACACCTTCTCACTTCCTCCCCATCCACGAGTCCGTCCTCCCCTACCTTCACCTTCACTCCGATCCTCCACGCATCCTCCACAAGCTTCGACGTCGTACACTGATCCGCAAACTGCGGAAACGCAACCACAGGAACACCACTCTCTAAACTCTCCAACGTCGAGTTCCAACCGCAATGAGTCACAAAACACCCCACCGAACGATGCGCTAAAACCGCCGTCTGAGAACACCAATCCACCACCAAGCCTCGCTCAACTCCTCTGATCATTTCAAGAAACCGATTCTTGTCTTGTGGATTTTTCTCCCTCACGATCCACAGAAACGGTCGGTTTGTGGCTAACACGCCGTGAGTGAGCGCCTCCATGTGTTTCTCCGGCAAATCTTCGGCATGAGTTCCCAATGATACGTAAACCACGGACTTATCGAGCTTAGAGTCTAGCCATTTCGTGTAATCCTCGTCGGAAGATTTGAAAAGATCGGCTTTACCGTTGGACGAGGAGGAAACTAAAGGTCCGATTGGAATCATTCTGAGTTTCTCAACAGAGGTTAAAGCATCGTGTTCTAAAGCAGAGAAAGTGTTCACAAGAATCTTAGGGTTGGATTCCGACTCGAGAGCTTCGATGTGTTCTTTTAGTGTCACAAGAGCCGATGGTAATGCCTTCGACGGTTGAAGAAACGACGGGAGGTCTCTGGTGGTGATCAGTGGCAGTTTCGGTAGTTTGATCGGATCAGTGTCGAAGAGGTGTTTGTAAGAAGTGTTGAAGTAGTAGTAGTAGATGTCTAGTACAGTGGCTGGTTCGATCCAGAGAAGTGTAGTCGGGAGGTGAAACTTACGCGCTACCGTGGCAGCCCAAGGGACGAGAACAGAGTAGATTACGCCGGTGATAGGCTCTGTATTGGCGTCAAGATTGGCTCTGATGATGTCGCTGAGCCCGTTCGAACCGCAGCGTTTGAGTTCGGACATGTAGATCTTCTGGTCTTTGGAGGACTTAACACTGTCGTCGAACCCATCAGTGAACCAGGCGAAGGACAAGCCTTTTGTGGAAGGTGGCTCGCCCATACGACGGTGAGCTGAGACGGCGGTGGAGTATGTGACGGTTGCGCCGTGGTGGATGAGACGGTTGGCTAGTTGGAGCGCCGGGTTTATGTGACCTTGCGCCGGGAAAGTTACAAGCAAGTAGTGAGGATGACGAGGGCTAGCATTACCGGAAGTTGCCATTTTAGTGTTTTTAGGAGGTTCAAGTTTGAAGTAAACATGGAACACACTTAAGCTTATATAAATAGCTAAAAAATTTACACCTAAAATGTAATTAGAACTAGGTAAAAAAATGTGCCATGCACATGCAAATTTTATGTTATACAATTTCATATAGACATAAAAGGCGTGGACTATGACGATAAGACCATCTACGTTCATCAACCTTCAGGCTTCAGTGGATGTCTTTAATTTAAAATGATATCAAAATTTTAAGTAAGACATTAATTCCCATTTTGGGATGTTTAGTGTCTCTAGGTTATTGAATGAAGGTGCTTTCGCTGGACTGTAAACAGATATGTTGGAGCAGTGATAAGGTAATTAACAACAAGGTTCGAATTCGAACCTTAACCTCAACTAAACAATTTCCTATCTAAATTACTCATCAGTCATCATTTCACCGAAAAAAACAATACATGTGGTCTCATTAAATTACTAAAAATAATATGGCCTAAAGATCTTGCTTCCTTTGCCTTGCACGGCCCTCCCCTTACCGTATGGCCGGGCCTGCTGAAGTTAAATCATTGAGAACACAAAGCATCAGAACAATAACAGTACACTGTCTTCTCTGTAACAGTACACTGTTTGTCTGTGTCTTGCAAGATTGGTGGATGAGAGAAGTATTGTGACGACCGATGAGTAATGGCGACAAGTAGAAAAATTTGGCTCAGTCTGTTTATCACTTCTCACCCTCCACACCAAACTATAATGGTGTAATCACATATCTGATTTGATCATATCATTGATTGGATTTTTGTATGTTTGTTATCCCTTATTATAATTCAATTATCTTGAAATGTTTGTTACTTTAAAAATACACTAAATTAGGACCCGCGATACACCGCGGGGCAAAATTATTTAGAACTAAAATATTTAAATTATAAATTATATTTGTTGGTTAAATATGTTATAATTATATAATAATTGTTAAATAAACCATATAATATCGGAATATAATTAGATATGTCTATTCTCTGATACCGACAATGTTAACAAAATAATGAAATGATGTTTTACCCGTGTAACACCGAATTAATGATATTTTTTAGTTTATATAAATATCGATAAAACCGGTCCTGCTATATAATTTTGTCCCGAGATATTTTAACTCACAATATATCATCTTTATTTTTAATATTTATTGTGTATCTACGGTATAATATTTATCATATTTAACTTTTTAATTAAAAGTTTTAAATATTTTTCATATTTAACCTTTTAAAAATCTTTAAAATAAAGAACCGGAATAAACCAAAAAAAAGTTTTTAAAGTGTGAATATCTGAGAAATCAAGCTTTCTACTCATTTGTATTCAAAATTATGTTAATCTCTTTTAAAGTATGACTCTAAACCATTGTCTAATTTTTTTAGATGATGTGGGATATTGTACCCGTATTTTTTATTCATCTATTGAGTAATATTAATATATGTCTGTTTTTAAAATTTTGTATTACATTATATACAAGAAAAAATCACAATTTTTATTAACCAAATATATTATAGAATAATTCAAGATAATTTAAATATAAATTCAAATAAAAATGAAAGAGAATCATATATTTAAGATTGAACGAGGTAAAAAGATTTTCTTATTTTTAAAATTTTATCTATAATTAATTTTAAAGTTTTGGTAATTAATATTAAAGTCAATACATTAAATGTAAAAACTTTCCAAAAAGTATTTTTGAGTAAAAACTACTGCAAAAATTCTAGTATAAAATTTTGTATATGTTTATAATCTAACGTAGAGACAAATTAAGATTTTGATATGTTACAAACTGTAAGCACTTAAACAGATATAATTGAATAAAATAAATAAATAGAGTAAACAACTAAAGCACATCATTTGCAAAAGGGGTGTGGTTTTCCTAAGCCACACCAAAATGTGCTTATATAACATGGTTGCATGGCTGTACATAATAGGGTAACTACTGGAGATCGAATGATAACATGGAACCAACAATATGATTTATCTTGTGTGTGTTTTTGTCAAAAATCGATAGAAATTGTCACTATACCATGCATTAGGACCAGCTTATGACAGCCATCTCCGGTTTAAGGCTAGAGCCACATCCTGTGCTTCTATCCAGGTATGCACTAATTCAAGCTACTTTATAATTTGTTGATATGATAATGGAAGCTGGTGGAGTTCAGTGAAGACTAGCCCATTAGGAGGCTTTGCATTTGGTGTTATTGATCGAGTATAAACAGAGATAGATAGAGTAGCTCAGTAGCATATCATTATCCAGGGTGATCAATCATTTGGAGTTTGCTAGAGCTTGTTGGATCTTTTCTTAGGAAAAGATGAGTTTGGATAAGAAGGGAACAAAGCTCGCAGGCTCAATCTTGTTGTACACATCCGGTGGTGATTAACAAAACAAAGATCAGTCAATTATTTTCGGTGGTTATTAGCAAGAGGCGACACGTTGCTTACACGTGTTGTTCAATTATCATCCTTATCTTAGTGTGTCGCATATTGGACCTAAACTTGTACTTCAAATTTACCCATTGTGGGCATTTAATATAAAGTTGAGTTGACAACAAAATATATATAAAATAAAAAACTAACTAAGCGAGACAAACCGGAACATTCAGTTAGTTTGACTAATGTTATATCGATGAAAACAGAAGAACATTGGTGTAACGATGAGTTTGATGATCTCTGGTTGATTTCAAATTTTCAAGTAATGTTTTTGTAAAAGGGTCTGATTAGGTGGACTATCATCGGTTTGGTTTTTGTGGTTCACCCTATCTATGTGGCTTGTATATCCTTCTATTTTCTTAGTACTAGTTTATGTGGTTGTACTTTAATTTATGTTTGTATTCTTATTGTCATGTTAGGATGATGTGGTTCGCTAGAAACCTATTAATATTTGTTTTGATATTTTCTCATATAAGTGTGTTGACTGTTGCAAAGACTCATTTTAGAGGTGAGTTCTTGTCACTAGCTTAATGAAATGTGGTTTATTTGAAAAAAAAAATGTCTGATTAGGTATATTTTATTTTTATCTAATGAAATTCAAAATATTTTATTTTAGTTCAAAATATCTTACACTAAATCTTACAAAAGATCATGTTTACACTTGACATGACACTGTTAAAAAAAAGAAAAGGCTAGCCTAGCTAAGAAACTCACTCTTTCTTCTTCACTCTTCTTGCCTACAAATACGATCGCCAAAAACCCTAAAACGTCTACAATAGTTGAGTAATTTTGGTGGTGGTCTATGCTTTTATCTCCAAGTAAGTTTCTAATATCCATCTTCTGCTCTTCTTTTATCTCCAAAGTATGTTTCTTTGATTCTTAGCTTCTCTCTTTTATTTGTTGTCTTTAGATTCTTGAAAAAGATGGATCGTAGAGATTTAATCAGTAGTTTACCGGAAGCGATTAATTGCCATATCCTGTCCTTTCTTCCAACTAAAGAAGCTGCTTCCACATCGGTTCTTTCGAAAAAATGGCGGTATCTCTTTGCTTTTGTGCCTAATCTTGATTTGGATGACTCTGTTTATCTGAATCCTAGGAATAAGTTGGACAATTCCACAAGTTTTATGGATTTTGTGGATAGAGTGTTGTCATTGCAAGGCAACTCTCCTCTACACAAGTTCTCTCTAAAGGTCAGAGACGGCGTTGATCCAGTCCGTATCACTTCTTGGATACAAAACGTGATGGAACGCGGTGTATCCGATCTTGATCTACACCTGGATCTTGAATCGGAGTTTCTGCTTCCTCCAGAGGTATACCTGAGCAAGACACTGGTTAGGCTGAAGCTATATTTTGGGCTATATCCCTCCTTTGATGCTGAAGATGTTCATCTCCCAAAGCTTAAGACACTTCATATTGAGTCAGTCCATGATATGATCGTGGCAAGCAAGGAGCCAGAGGCTGCAGAGCAACCGGAGGTGGTGGGAAGGATCACTCGTTCAGGAGCTAAGGAGATGGTCAAGGAAGCTCATTCACTCATAGTTGACGGGTCATTCAACCTACCAAGGATCCAAGTCTTCAACATATCCACCCTGAAGACTTCACCCGGTAATGAGGACTAGGGTACTTAGGTGTGAAGTTTGTACTCTTTTTCCCATAGCTGAGTTTTGTCCCAATGGGTTTTCTCAGCATGGTTTTTAATGAGGCAAATGGATCACTACGTCGAGTTATCTAGAAATCATTACCAAAGGGGGAATAATGTACGTCTGTACTAGTTCAGCCGACGGTACTTCTGTACTACTTCAGCCGACTTCTGTACTACTACAGGTCGCCTAGACGTTTTGCTGTTTTTCTTATTTCCTTAAAACATCTTGTTGTTTTGGTTTTGCACTTCTTGTTGTTTGGAGTGTCGAGCCCTAGGGTGTTTAAAACCCAAAGCTACGCCTCCTTTGTTCTTTAGCGAAGAATGATGTTGTAACTTGAATTGTTGATCTTTCTTCCTCACTTTGATTTCTTGAATGCGTTCTTGAATTCTGGGTTTTCTATACACTTTGTGATTCAGAAACCCTTCACTTATCTCAATCCATACAACCACCTAAACATCTACCTCCATCGAATCATTGTTTTTTGTCCTGCGATCTTCACACATCATCACCCAAAATCGTCTGTTCATCACTCGATCTTCATCACCTCCATCGTATTTGTCCCCTGCGCATCATCACCTTCCACTTCCGCACCATCTCCATTGAACATCATCATCATTCATCAGTCTGCAGCCTTCATCAGAGTTCAGTCCTAGGGGAAATCCTATCATGTGGTATCAGAGCCAACTCTGTGCCAAGGCTAAGCGAATTCTGAACCCTAACCTCTTGTGATTTTGCTTATTTTCGTTTGTTTAGTTTTAGGGTTTTGTTTTGTTGAGCTGTTTGAGTTTAGAACGAAATAGGGTTTTGTTTTCGTTGTTCATAGGTGTTAGATCGAGTTTTGTGAGTCTAGGAATTAGTTTTGTGTTGATTTCTTTGATTTTGGTTCGCTGTTTAACTCTTTGTGTCTTTGATTCGTGGTGTGTCTAGTATTCGTGTGAGTCTTGCTTAGCTCTAGGGTTTGAAATTTTCCTTATTTTTCGTTTGTGTTTAGTATTCAAAGTCTTAGAGTTTATTTTTGTTTCTCATTCAAAGAACAAGATACTGCGAGTTTCTTCTTTAATTTGCAGGTACAATGGAGCTATCTCCAGAAGCTATGGAGGCTTTGAATCAGGCCATGTCTAAGCAGATAGCAGAAGCAAACAAGTTAATGTCTACTCAGTTTCAGCAACAGATGGAGCAGCTCAGTAACAAGTTTGAGAAACAGTTCAAGGATATAGCTCACGCATCTAGTGCTTCAGAACAGAGTTCTTCAGACCCGCCTAGTCCTAATGAAGCCCATCGATTAGCTAAAGGGAAGGCACACGTTGGAGTCTCTTCCAAGCACACACGGATCAGAACAGCTAAGTCACCTACTGGGGGAAGAGAGACTTGTTTCAATCAGAGGAAAAGCACTCAAGGTACAGAAAGAGAGCATCGCAGAACTGGCAGAGATCACACACGCCCACGACGAGCTGAACAAGTAGCTGGGCATCGGATATACATTGATTCAGAGAGAGACTATTCTGAAGAAGAAGAAGTTTCAGATCATAGTCAAGAAACAATGAGGAGAAACCGAAACAGAGATCATGGTAGGGAATATGAACCTTTGAGGCAGCAGCTGAAACATCTCAAGATTCAGTATCCTTCATTCCATGGAACCAATGATCCAGAAACTTATCTAGACTGGGAAAGGAAGATGGAATCCAACTTTCAGATTCAAGGTACTTATGAGTTGAACAAGGTGAAGATAGCCATATCCGAATTCAGTGGTTATGCTTTGTTGTGGTGGGAGCAGTTGGGACTTACTAGACATCGACAGAGAGAGCCTGCTATCACTACATGGGAACAGCTAGTCACGCAGATGAGGAAGAAGTTTGTGCCTACACACTACCAGAGAGAGATTCTTAACAAGCTGAGGAGTCTCACTCAAGGCACTAAATCTGTAAGAGATTACTATCAGGAGCTGGAAACACTTATGATCAGAGTTGATTTGAGGGAAAGTGAAGACATGGTTATGTCTAGGTTTCTTGGAGGGTTGAACAGAGAGATTCAAGACAAGATAGAGCTGCAGAACTATGAAGATGTGCAAGAAATGGTACATAAGGCAGAGTTGATTGAATCGCAGATCAAGAGAAAGGGAGTGAGGTCTACTTTTACGCCTGACATGTCCAAGCCGAGAGAGTTCAGTAAACCCGCCTTCACCAAGGACAGCAAACCAGTGACAACCACAGTCAAAGAGGAGGTTAAAATCGATTCCAAGCCCAAGAGTAGTACCTCTACAAGTCATATCAGGTGTTTTAAATGCCAAGGAATGGGACATTATTCTAGAGACTGTGCTAACAAGAAGATGTTTCTTCTTCAAGAAGGAGGAGAGATTGTGCCAGTAGACAGTTCAGAAAGTGAACCAGAGCCTGAACTAGATGAAGAAGGAGAATCCGCAGTCATGGGAGAGATGTTAGTAGCACGCAGAGCTTTAAGTGTTCAGATGCATCCAGATGAAAGAAGTCAGCGTGAGAACCTATTTCACACCAGGTGTATGGTTCAAGACAAGGTCTGCACCTTGATCGTAGATGGTGGTAGCTGTACTAATGCAGCTAGTGAAGAGATGGTACAGAAGCTTAATCTCAAGACTACTTCACATCCAAGACCTTATCAGCTACAGTGGTTGAACAACAAGGGTGCTTTGACAGTCACGCAGCAGGTGATGGTGAAACTAGCGATTGGGAAGTATGAGGATGAGCTACTTTGTGATGTCATTCCAATGAAGTCAAGTCATATCCTTTTGGGAAGACCATGGCAGTTCGACAGAAGAGTGCTTCAAGATGGCTACACCAACAAGCAGTCATTTGAGTTCAAAGGACGCAAAGTCACTCTTCTACCACTTACACCCAGCGAAATCTACAAGGACCAGCTTCACATGAACCGCAAGGATACAGAGAGAGTGTCTCACAGCCTGTACATCAACCACAGCGAGTTCAACAAGCTATTTGAGCCAGAGATGACCACATTCAAGTTTGGGTATACAGAGACACTCACCAGCACTAAACCAGCAGAAGAGCTTCCACACGAGATCATAGAGGTTATAGAGGAATACAAGGATGAGTTTCCAGAAGAGATATCTCCAAGTTTGCAGCCACTACGTGGGATACAGCCTCAGATCGAATTGGTACCAGATTCAGCTCTATCGAACAGACCAGCTTACAGAACTAATCTAGTAGAAACTAAAGAGCTTCAGAAGCAAGTAGAAGAGCTGATGAGTAAGGGACATATCAGAGAGAGTCTCAGTCCATGTGCAGTACCAGTATTGCTTGTACCAAAGAAAGATGGTTCAAGGAGGATGTGTGTTGACTGCAGAGCTATTAACAATATCACCGTGAAGTGCAGACACCCAATTCCGAGATTAGATGACATGTTGGATGAGTTATGTGGATCAACAGTCTTCTCAAAGATAGATTTGAAGAGTGGGTATCATCAGATCAGAATGAAGGAAGGGGATGAATGGAAAACAGCTTTCAAGACCAAGCAAGGGCTCTACGAATGGCTAGTCATGCCGTTTGGTCTCACCAATGCTCCTAGCACCTTCAAGCGATTAATGAATCATGCTCTCAGAACTTTCATAGGCATCTTCGTGGTTGTGTACTTCGACGACATACTCATCTACAGTAAAGGTTTAGAAGAACACTTAGAACACATCCGCCAAGTTCTAAATGTTCTTCGTTCTCAATCCCTCTTTGCTAATTTTTCTAAATGTTCATTCTGTACTACTGAGGTTGTTTTCCTAGGCTTTGTTGTCAGTGCAGAAGGAGTTAGAGTGGACGATGAGAAGGCCAGGGCTATCAAGGAGTGGCCAACACCCAAAACGTGGCAGAAGCCAGGAGCTTTCATGGACTAGCAGGCTTCTACAGGCGATTTGTGCAAAACTTCAGTACTATTGCAGCGCCACTTACAGAAGTTGTCAAGAAGGATGTAGGATTCAGATGGGAGGAAGCACAAGAGAAGGCGTTTTCAACCTTAAAAGAGAAGCTTATCTCTGCCCCTATTCTCTTACTTCCTGATTTTATGAAAACTTTTGAAATTGTCTATGGTTTTAATCCACAATCACCTCTAGACTTGATTCATTTACCTTTAAGTGTGAAGTGTAGCTTTGATGGCAAAGAAAAGGCTGAACAGGTGAAGAGGATACATGCTAAAGCTAAGGAGAACATAGAGAAAAGGACCAAGCAATATGAGAAGCATGCAAACAAGGGTAGAAAGGAGCTCATCTTTGAAGAAGGAGACTTAGTGTGGATTCACTTACGCAAGCAAAGGTTCCCAGAAGAGAGGACGAGCAAGCTTCTACCACGCGCTGATGGTCCATTTGAAGTCATCAGGAGGATCAATGACAATGCATATCAGATTGATCTTCAAGGTAAGTATACCATATCATCTACATTCAATGTTTCTGACTTGCTCTCTTGTTATGCAGATTCCGATTTGAGGACAAATCCTTTTGAAGAGGGGGAGGATGATATGATCGTGGCAAGCAAGGAGCCAGAGGCTGCAGAGCAACCGGAGGTGGTGGGAAGGATCACTCGTTCAGGAGCTAAGGAGATGGTCAAGGAAGCTCATTCACTCATAGTTGACGGGTCATTCAACCTACCAAGGATCCAAGTCTTCAACATATCCACCCTGAAGACTTCACCCGGTAATGAGGACTAGGGTACTTAGGTGTGAAGTTTGTACTCTTTTTCCCATAGCTGAGTTTTGTCCCAATGGGTTTTCTCAGCATGGTTTTTAATGAGGCAAATGGATCACTACGTCGAGTTATCTAGAAATCATTACCAAAGGGGGAATAATGTACGTCTGTACTAGTTCAGCCGACGGTACTTCTGTACTACTTCAGCCGACTTCTGTACTACTACAGGTCGCCTAGACGTTTTGCTGTTTTTCTTATTTCCTTAAAACATCTTGTTGTTTTGGTTTTGCACTTCTTGTTGTTTGGAGTGTCGAGCCCTAGGGTGTTTAAAACCCAAAGCTACGCCTCCTTTGTTCTTTAGCGAAGAATGATGTTGTAACTTGAATTGTTGATCTTTCTTCCTCACTTTGATTTCTTGAATGCGTTCTTGAATTCTGGGTTTTCTATACACTTTGTGATTCAGAAACCCTTCACTTATCTCAATCCATACAACCACCTAAACATCTACCTCCATCGAATCATTGTTTTTTTTGTCCTGCGATCTTCACACATCATCACCCAAAATCGTCTGTTCATCACTCGATCTTCATCACCTCCATCGTATTTGTCCCCTGCGCATCATCACCTTCCACTTCCGCACCATCTCCATTGAACATCATCATCATTCATTAGTCTGCAGCCTTCATCAGAGTTCAGTCCTAGGGGAAATCCTATCAGTCCATTTTGAAAAGCATGGTATGGGGCTTACCAAGCTTCTCTCTGGTTGTCACATACTTGAGGATTTAGTTCTGAATGATATATCTTGGTTCATATGGGACTTCGCCTCGGTGTCTTCCCCAACTCTCAAGAGAGTAACGTTTCGCTGGCAAGAGCGGGATGAGTTTCCAAAGAGTGTGTCTTTTAATACTCCGAATCTTGTCTACTTGAAGATTACTGACACGGTTGCAGGCAAGTATCCAAAAGTGAACTTTGATTCGCTTGTTGAAGCCCATATCGATATTTGCTTGTTGGAGCCCATATTGATAGATTACCATGAAGGTTATGGGGAGAATGATATGGTTGGCAATGCAACAGATTTTATAACCCGATTATGCAATGTCAAGACTCTTTATCTATCTCCCAACACTCTTCAGGTTTGTTCCCATCTTTCTTCTAGTCCTTTTACAAATTTATGCTACTACTTAGAAGAAAACAAACAACCTGTAATCTTTATTTTTTAACATTGCTTAAGTGTTCTAGTTGGTGATTGCAATTGAGTGACGATAATCAAGTTGTTATGGTTTTGTTTCAGGTGCTTACTTACAGTTGTGATGCAATACCGCTCTTCAACAACCTCAGTCAATTAACCATTGAGAGTGATCCCACAGTAGGATGGCAGTCATTGCCGGGCTTGCTCAAGAATTCTCCAAATCTTGAAACTCTCATCTTCAAAGTATGAAACAAACCCTTGAAAAGCATTTCTTGACTCATTTTTTCAAAGTTTGAGAATATTTCACTATGTTTCAGGGACTCATCCACAAAGCCACGGATAGATGTGGAGATGTGTGCTTGTGCAAACCTCATGAAGAGGGAGAGGAGATTCGCAGTTGCTTATCATCAAGTCCGGTGAAGGTCATAAAGATACGGGACTTTGGTGCATTTAGTGATGACATGGAGAAGCAGATCAAGTATTTCTTGGAGACAATGCCGAATCTTGAAAAGATGATTTTCTACTACAAACCCCTAAGTTTTGAAGATGTTATTGAAGTAGCAGGCGGACTTAAGAGGCTATTTTCTAAAATAGCTTCTTCCAAGTGCGCTCTCCGTCTAATCTTGTCACAGAGAGTACCTTTACCGATTAGAAGCCTAACCTCTTAATCTCAGAGATAATTAACAAAGCTTTTGGAGGACCCTTGCTTGCAGTCGCTAAAGTGAAGCTTCTCTTGTTTCTGCCTACCTTTGTGTTAAAGACATGTGTTATTTAGGCTGTCCTTTTTGGCTCGCAATGTTAACTTCATATTTTGATTGTTTCAGTTAGTTTGTTCTGTAAACTGATCTTGCAGGAGTATCCTAGCTTGTAATCGCTAAAATGATCACAATGTTATCTTTAGTTTTTGTTTGTTTCAGTTCGCTTGTTGCGTAAACAGATTAGTTTTTTGATTGGAAGTAAACAGATTTGTTTGTTCCAGCTCGTTTTGTTGCGTAAACTAATCTTGTAGGAGTAATTGGTCAAGTACTCAGGGAGTCGAGATACGTTGCAACTTAGAATCAGTCAATGTGAAATCTCTCAAAAACATATTTTGTTCTCTGAATTCACTATCTTAATAGGAGATTGGTCCTTAGTTTTAATGTTCAAGGTGGAACACATACTCCGTCAAACGTTGCAGCTTCGATGAATCCACCTTTTGCTCTCTTTTAACAGCTTGTTTCTTCACAGTCACCATTTGAGAAGCTGCATCCACTGTCCATCCATTCTCTACGACATCTGTGTACATCCAGCAAAAAAAGAAAAGAATTATTATGTTAATTCTGATTCCACAGCATATATGGTTGTCACTAGATCCCTGCTACAAAAACACTAAGCTAAGACATTGCCACAAACTCTTTAAGATTCTTCAAAAGTAGACACATTGCCAGATAACTTTTTGTGATTAGTTTCAATAGAAGAATGAATTCGATAGAAGTCAGAGAATTGATGTGCGGTGAGGAAAATAATCGTTTGAAAGCAAAGGAAGTTGCAAAAAGAAGCTTACAAGTTGTGGCATCATCCTCTGTCATCCCCAGGAAAAGGGCCAAATCACGGATGGTAATTGTGGAGTAGGCAGACAACAAAAGCTGAAACATCCTTTTTGTGTAAAGATCTGCAACAAAGCCCACACAGATATAGCAATGGGGGATTAATGAAAAGTTCAACCAATGGGAAGAGGCAATAAAGCGTCGAACAATCGATATCTAAAAATGCTATAAAGCTGTGCTGCCTAAAACAGGATGCGGAATAAGGTACAACTTCGCACAACTCAAATCTATGTTAGGCCTTTGGTTGGAAAAAGACTGTTAACTGTTTTTGTTCCGACTTTGCGAGTCTACCTCTCTACTAGTTTAATGATAAGGTTACTTTAATGCAATGTTATTCAAATTCATGTTCCATATAAGTTCACTGACAAGATGTAAGTTGCTTTTTTGCATGATACAAAATTCTAAGGTAAGGCCTCACAAGTTAACATAACAACACAGCTACTCAATCTCAATATGCAGATAAACCTAGAGAGGAATATGAAGTAACAAAAAATTTAACTTTACATGCTTGAATGGTACGAAGTAGCCAGGAAGCTTGGTTCAAAAATTACCTGAGAAAGCAGCAACCATATCTTTAGCTTCTTGACTCCAATCATAACCACGAATAGCTTCATATACACCAGCGTAGTCACGTGTCCACAGCTTCTGACCAATCTTCCAAGCTGCAACAACTTCAGGCTTCCTCTCCTTGATAGATGAAGGTATCGTTTTCCAGAGGAAACGAGCGCTATCACTGAAGTAATAACAAACACAACAAACATCAAATACAAAATCCAACTCCAAAACAGTCATATATTCAAGAACAGCTGAACCATAACTCTGTAGTTCCAACATATCAAGACTACAAAATCAGTTAAAAGGAGTTGTCAACAACTATTAACTTGTGTCAAAGTTATAATTTAGCAACTCAGTGGATACAAACAAGAAAGTGTAAAAAAAATCAGAACGTAAGAGTTAAGACCCTAGAAATATCTCATCCTATCAATCAATGCCCTTTTCTAGATGACAACATAAGGATGCAAATAGTGATATCCCAAGAGGATCTACATACTCAATCAAAGCAAACAGACCAATTCTAAAGCCCTAAAATCCGCAAGGATCCAAAGAAACCTTCTCTAATTACATCAGAGAAGAAGATTAAACTCACCAATCGTCGACGTAAAAGTAACCCAGAAGATGGATTGCGTAAGGCCAGTCATCACGAAACGCAATTCCTTCGGTGGAAACCTGTAAATTAAAAAAGCGATCGATTAAAACCTCACGAAATCAACTTCACAAAACCCTAGTAGTGGTGTTAATATCATCAGATTTTGGAACCTGAAGCATGAGATTATCGCAGATATCGGCGATTTTCTCAAAGGATTTTTGCGCTAAAGCTTCCTTAACAGAAGAGAGATCCATGGCTGGCTTCGATTGCACTAGTCTCGGAGCTTTGGTGAAGATGACGATCCTTCTTCCTCAAAAACACTCTTTAGGGAAAAAAAATATAAAAGAAGTCACAGATTCATTCACAGGTTTTAAAAGCCTTTTGCAATACGGTTTACAATAACCGGTATTAATCAAACTTTACTAAAATTGTTGAACTAAAAACGGACGCTAAATAGGCCGAGCCCAATTAAGCTCTTGTAGATCCGCTAAGCCTTAAGTTTCGCGCCATACGAATCTTTTCCCGGGAAAATAACTCTTTCTCTCTCTCTCTCACTCTATCTGTAGCTGCTTCAATGGCGGAATTGGATTATACCACAAAGAAGAGAATGCGATTTTCTTCTTCGTCTTCTTCTTCCGTTCGAGGTACCACATCTAAGAACCTTATGGCAAGCAAATTACGGAACCATAGCAACCGCTCCACCGTTCGATTCGCACCAGCTGTGTCTCGCATCGGAAACCGATTTCTCACGGATGTCCGTCACCAACATGCGTCACCACCTCTCACTCTCAGCGATAAAATTGTTACTAAAATGCCTCGTGCGTGTCCTCATGTCGTGAGGAATCTGTGTCTCAGACGCGTATCCTCCTCCCCTAGTTCGATTTCTAGCGATTGGGACTTTCATGTCAAAGGGCAAAATCAAACCAAGGAGCTGAATTTGGAATCTCCCAATTCGAACGGTAATTTCTGATTTTAAGCTCTTTCTTCCTTGTAAAGCGGACAAAAAAAAAATCTCAATAGTTTAGGAACTATCTGACTCCACAATGGCTTTAATGGTGAAACAGTTGCGAGAATAGGAAGCAATGATATTATACAAGTAGTGGAATGCTCACAAACGACTTCACCGGATTCAGAAATGTTCACTAGTGTAGCTGGTTCTATCCGCCAAGAGATTGATGTGAAGAACATTGCTGTCAAACTCGGCAGCAAAATTGTATGTGTTCCTCCATAGCTTTATAGCAAAAGGACATGTTTAAATTGCAATCTTGGCTTTTTTTTTTTAACTGGTTGCTTAATTTGCTTGTTTACTGTGACAGATTCGTCATCCGGAAAAGATTTTCAAGAATCCTGGTTCTGTGAGTTATAGGAGACTGCTTCCTTACTTGGCTGAAACTGCAGATGATACTAGAGATACTGATGCAGCAAATGACCGACTCTCTCCAAACGGGTCTGCTTTGCTATCTCCCAATAGCCTTGTTAAACCATCACCACAAGATTTACATGGAAACATTAGCCCTTTCAAGAAGATGACTTCATCTAGTGCCACCAAAACTCATGTATGATCTTCACTCTTGTTGTGTCCAAAGTTTTGATTCCATCACCTTATTTTGTTCTTAACATTTCCCTGCTTTGACTTGAAACAGTTGTGTTCCAAGCGCAAGCTATTTAAAGTGCCAGGTTCTGTTAATTACAAAAGAATGCTTTCATATCTCAGAGATAGCTCAGAGGATAATCCTGGTAAGTCTCTTTATAGTCAATGTCAGTCATAGTTCTTACAGTCAGTCCCTTCTGTCTTCTGTGGCTAGGTGAATTGTATATAGTATATCTGCATGATATTGTTAGCTTCTATTAGGAAAAGAACAACCCGGTAGACTTAGAAATTGATTGTTCTTTGTCTTTAATTGTTCTTCTAGGGATGCCTGAAACCAGTAAACGTATAGATCTTCAGAAGGATATAGAAAAAATTGATCCAGCCATTGAGAACAAAGGAGCAGCAACTGAAGCTAAAGATTTGAATACATACTCTAACGACGTTGAGGCGCCACTCTCTGATCTGGAGAAAGAACAGGAAACTCAAACTTTTGTTAGCTCAGTTTAGCTGTTAGTGTTATTTAGTTAAACAGTTAGTAACAAAGTCTTGTATATAGGTCTAAGCGTATTTGACTTGTCTATGCATAGAGCTTGTTCACCTAGGCACTTGTAGGTCAAAGAATTAAAACGACTCCTAGATCATATGAACCGTACAATTGATCTTCAACGCACAAACAATAGAGGTAACTAGGATCATCCACATTAGACTTGTTAATTCCTTTTGTCTCCACATTTTTCTGGCTGTACAACATTAATAGTGTCTGTCTTTGTCTTTTTTCAAGCATGTCAAATTGTTGTTGTTTTCTGATCCGCAGTGATCTTGCCTTGTTATTTTTTTCAGATTTATTATAGCTTATTACTCTAAAACAATATCGTTGCATTGTATAGAAACTAGTATGGATTGGTACGTTCAGGGATAAGGTTTAGAATTGTGACAATTCCAGTGAATCCAGTGAAAGGAACACCAGTCATGACTAATTATGGATTCAGTTGTTTAAGTAGCTGGAAAGAGCTTTATTTGAACTTGAGAATGTACAATGGAATAACAGATAAAGAAACCAATCTAAGAATTGCATCAAACAAACAGAGAATCATTGAGGGAATTGCATCAGACATCAGACTCTAGACCTCTTGCATTCGGGTGGGAATCCACGAGGGAACCTTTTGAGATCAGAACAATAATTGTAGATCATGAAGTACTTCTGAACCCATCTGAGTCTCCTCCTGCCATAAGCATTGAGCTCGTTCGCTACTTGCAATTTACCATCACCAAAAGAACTCTTGAATTTAGGGTCACATCCTGAAGAGACAGTGCAAGCCGCAGCGTTGAATCCTCTATAGTAAGCTGTGAAAGGAGCCTTGGACCAGTCAGTCTTGACCAAGCCACCTCTCGTGGCCCAATCATCTGCATTCCACAGGCTCGAGTAGATCCTCATGGGTTGGCTCTTTGGGAAAGGAACACCTAGCTTCTCTGCATTGTTGAACACTCTAATGGGTAAATTGTCCACCAAGAATCTGCAGAGATATAAGAACAAAGTCAAGACTAGATCTTCGTTTTCATTTAATGTTGAAGCAGAAGAATGAGAGAGAGATCAATGGATCTTTACATGATGTGTTGGGGTCTCCAGACGATGGAGTAAGTGTGAAAGTTCTTAGTTGGATCGAACCAGAGATAAAACTGTTGCTCTCTGTTTCCTTTTCCTTGAGCAAAGACATTGGTGTGAAGAACATAAGGCTTCCCTGTCTCGTTCCCAAGAAACTCAAAGTCTATCTCATCATGTGTTGCTCCTTGTGACGACAACTACAAAAAAAAAGTTTCAAACAACTTTAGAAAAGAGTATCTCTTCAGTTTAGTAACATTTTGAGTGAATGTGAGAGTTTGAGAACGTTACGTAGTAAGCAGTGACGGTGCCGGCGGAGTTTCCGGCGACGAGTTTGAGCTGCATATCGATCCGTCCGAACAAATACTCTTTCTTGGATTTGAAACCTGACCCGGAAACCCGGTCCAGTGACAAAGACAACATACTTCCTCCGTTGAAGATTTTGCCCCTGTGGTCACCCCACGTGAGGTCGAACTCGTTGAAGAAGTTGCCTGAGTAAGCAGAACCGACCATTGACATCAGCAGAACAGTCGCCACGACGATGGCGAGGCTTGAGTTTCGACCCATTTGAGTTTGGGTGTTACAAATAAAAGGGGTTGGGGTGTGTGTGTGTGTCTAATAAGATTGAAAACTAGAGGAGATGAGAGCTTTTGTGTTTTGGTGTGAGATGGGTTTAAGCAGGGGATACATATATATATAGCTGAAGAAGCCTTGGGAAGCTAACCTTAACTACAGTCGTTTTTTGAAATTTTTATCTAACTCTATTTTTATTTGCTTTGTTCCTCCAGTATGCATATACTCCATTTTATTGCATTATTGCGAAGCCCCATCATTGGTTTGGTATATATTTGTTTTATTCTCATGTGGCTTAAAAGAGAGAAAATCAAAATGAAAGCTGTCCAAAAGAAAGAGAACAAAGAGAGTATGTACTGAGTACTGAGTAGTGTGAGTGAGTCTACTACGTAATCACTCAGTCGAGAGCTGGTGCCAGCTCTTCTGCTTCACCTAGCAATAGCATACCTGGAGCCTCCAATTTACATTGAAAGAATAAATAATTTCAAATTCCTTAAAATATTCTCAGAGTGAGGATAGAAAGTTGATAAATCAATACAATAAAAACTGAATGTGTTTCTCTCCTGTGTTGACACCTCAGCTTTTTAGTTGAAAGAAGAGTTGACACATCAGTTAAAACAGTTAGCCAATCAAATTATAAGAATTAATACAACTCAATATTTTTATCCAATAATAATCTTTCTCTATTCCACATCATTCTTTCTGATTTCTGTTATGGGCCCAGCCCAATTGCAATAGTGTCCAAGAAAAACAGTAAAAGAACCCAAATTAACATGTGTATGACAACTGAGAAAGGTAACCATTAAAGGACATTCTTTAAACATCTTGGTTACGTATTATTTGTAATCTAACATCATTTTGGCAGTTTATTTTATTATGAATTACAATCCGCACTATGTGCAGAATAAATAGTTAATAAATAATTTTACTGTAATTTATATATACAAAATCTATAATATTTATCGGTAAAATTATTATTTGGAATCTAAAATTTATTTGTGTAGTAGATATTTTTTTGGTTTTATTTTGAGTATATAAAATTCTTGTATAATAATTAAGATTTAACTTATGCAAATTATTATAATATGAATTTTATATTATCTCACCATATGAATCAAAAGTTCTTAAAAATAAGTAAGTGATTCAATTAAGTTATAAAAATAAAAGAATTAAATTTTGGGTATCATTTAAAAAATATATATACATTGGTATGTAAACAAAAATACTATTAAAAACTAAGGACAAATAAAGAAATCATTTCTCGAGCTTTGTGAGCGCAACATGTCAGTATTTTTTTGTTTTTGTGAGAAAACTTATGCATATAAGAGATATGAACTAAACTAGAGTAATCTCTCAAGCGTGATTGGAGGATAAACTCTCTTTCTGAAGCATACATAAACTAGAGTAAATTAGTTATGTATTATCAAACAAAAAATCTCATATGTCTATTTTATTGCTTATATATTTACTATATGATTTCTTTTCACAGTGATGATTGCAGTGTTTGAATTTTGGCGTGTGATAACAAAGGTTTCTTGCCTCTCAAGATTTACATATAATAACACCAGTGACAAATTAAACAATGTTTAAGATCCAAAACCAAATGTTTTAATTTAAGAAAACTAAATTATCTATAACTTTTAAAATAACTTTGACAATTAACATAATTGTTGTATTCACTTTAATATAAGTATAATATTTAAATAATAACACAAAACCAAACTAAAGTAAAAATATGTCTATTTACTTTGACATACGTGGACTTGTTGTAAAAAAGAATAGGTAATTTACAAAAGGAAACAAACAAATAATAACGTAACAACAACACAAACTATATAAACTTAGATTATTAAATTTGTAAACTACAAAAATACACCACAAAATAACACTATACTATTATCTCCAATAATAATAGGAGAAAAAAAGAGCATATAGTAGAGTTAAGCAAATTATACGAGTAAATGATTGTAATAACGAATACTACGGAGTTACAAACCATTGTAGGTTTTTTCAGTTCATTTCTATATCTTAGCATTGTGTAAACCATAATATTCATGATTGATATAATTCCAAAAAAATTAAAATCATACTTTGAATATCAAATGTATTTCAAAATAACATATAGAGAATATAAAATATAAATCATACTAAAAAATAACATCCCGCGGCATCGCGCGGATCTAACCTAGTAGTATATAACATCATTCCATGTATTTGACCGAATGCTTCCTAGTCATTAAAAAAGGGAATTTTTTCTACTAAAAGCTATATCATTTTTTTTTCTTTTTTTTGGCAAATAAACTTTTTTTTTATATATAATTTTTCGTCTGAATGATTCATTCAGCCAAAGAAACTTCTGTCTATCCTTTTTTTTTTAGTTTGATAAAAGAATCATTTGGAAATTTTAGTGGGACTAGAGAACTATTCTATGTACTAAAAAACGATTGTAAATTGAGATCAGGCAAATCGATTATTCTGTATATAATTTAATACCAAAGAAGGACAAAAGTTTATGGAGAATCATAAAGGATTACGAATAATTAGGATTGGTAGAAATACTTCCCCATGCTTCTCAAATATATCATAGTTGATTTCTTTATCTTGAAATAATATCGTGTAATTCTTACGACCAAATGGTGTTTTACGTGAATTTTCAATGATTAAACTAGAGAATTATCTTAAAATAGTAGAGAAACAATTATTGGTTCTTAAGAAACGTTCTTCAATATTTTTGACAAGTTTCCTTCTAATATATAAAGATTTAGTTTGTCTTTTTTTTTTTCCATTTCTGTTAATCTCACATAGGTTAATTTCTTAAATAGGTCATTTAGCTCAAACTGTTAAAATGTCTAATAGTTTGGTTTCGTTTGTAAACTTGGTTTCTCTTGCATGTGTGGATCAATCTCCCGTATGCATTATTTAATTTTGGATAACAAAAACAGTTGGTAAGTATTACTAAATCCATTTACGATTTTATCCTAAAGTTTAGAAACATTTTCTCAACCTCTCTCTTTGTGTGGTAATTTATAATTTGAAGGATTTTGATAGTATTATTATATAAAAAACATATAATTAATCTGGTACTGGTAGTTCTGAAAGCTGTTTTGTTAATTAAGTAATCAGATAAGTTCACACCGTTTTTTAACGAGCACACCAGTTTTGTTAGCCCGTCCAACTTTTTTTTTTATCGTTCCTTCTCTTTGACTCGACCATTTTTCTAATTGTTTATGGTGAGCTATTACCGTAAAAGATAGACAAAACGACAAGGACAAGGTAACCCATCTACTTTTTACAATAAGAATGATGAAAGAAAATTTGTTCACACCCGTTCTTGTTCTTGGCACCAATGTTCGTTTTTGTTTTTAGTCTTGGAAATGAGAATTAATGTAGCCAAGAAAAGAATGAATAGGAAGGAAGAATGGGAGTGACAAGCTGGCATGGAAATGGCCACTCTCTTATTTCCTCTGTACTTGGTGTTATCTCTTGTCTCAAATTTGTCACTTCCCTCGTACCTCCATCACGTGTGGTGTGACTGTGACCTAACGAACTCACCGATCTCTATCTGTTCCAGCCGGCATGGCATGGCGCCCATGCAATTAGTGAATTCCGATTTCCCATTGCACTTTTTTTTTGTTTTGGGTTTAGGGTAAACATAATTCTGTCTCATATATAAGCTGTCGAAAATATGTAAAGTGGAAACAATAAACAAGGCGCCGTTTTAAACTATATTAGACCTATTTAATTAGTTTATCTCAAGAACACAATATATACATGTTCTTGTTATTTTTATGATACCGAAGGAGATGAATTGATCCTATATATAGCTCATATGTTCAGTTTTATCTCTTAGGTTTTGTGATATTTTCTACCCACTCATGTTTAGGGTTGTATCTTATGATTTTGTAAGTTCTGGCTAACCCGGCCATTATTATTTTTTTGGTTAGCAGTGTACTAGTATTACATTATTGTGTAGTATTATATAGATTTGTCAAGTCTACAGAAAAAAAAAATAAAAATAAAAATAACTACACGTACGCATTTAAGCCTGAAACCCTACGCTCATTGATTTGAGAGGCCATTGAATACATTGTAGGTTGATTTGTTTTCCCCTTTCCGTGAAATGATAAATTCAAAATCTTGAGTATTATTAACTAGAGCATTTAAAATTCCATGCATGACCAGACCGGTGGATTTTGTTTGCATGTGTGTGACCATTTAAAGAGGCAACACATATTTTGGTTTTCAAAGTATGGCTCCTGACTAGTAAATGAGGAATATGTAAGATAGTTGGCAAAAATAAATAAACACTGAGGTATGGATAAGACGGTGGTCCAACCAAAACCTCAAGTCATAATAAGTCACAACAAATTAAACTAATGAGTTCATTGCCCTGTCTTACAAAACTCCAAAATGTACGCAGATTCATCGAATTCGGAAATTGACACACGGCGATACGGCATCCTTATGTGTTTGTATACATAGAGGGAGATTCATGATTTCACAAATATTGAAGCTGTAATTTCAAATCTTGGATTGAATTCGAAATAAGAGTCATGATTATTGATTACCAAGTTACCAACCACTAACTTTATGAAAGAACTTACAGTATGTGTTTTAGTCAAGTGGTGTTATTATCAACAACTGGACTTTTTAAACCGGCTCATTACGGTTCAATGAAAAAAATGGTCCTCTCTACCCCTCTATGTTTTTCTTACTTGGACGCTTAGGTGAAGAGTCATTTAGAACTGAAACACATCTACGAAGGAAAAATTCTGATACAACGAAGACTTCACTTATTCCGACTGGCTTTCGTTTAGCTTTGGAATTTTCTTGTACTCATACGCGTTAATGTCCACCTTCTCTTGCATAGCCTGCGCAATAAAAAAAACTCGGTCAAGATTATAGTGTTTCATGGAGTCCAATAGTTAAATCATGAAATCTGCAAAACCGAGGAGGGATATATATATATATATACACATACCTTGAGCTCATCTTCGATGGATGTGTTTTTAGGTTTATAAGCATCAACAGGTCCTGTTCTGGAAAGCGCCTTTCTTGTCTCTATAATCTCCCATTCCTGGTCATCTTTTACCTTTGCGATATCCTTACTAAACTAACCAAATAAAAGATATGTGGTGAGGGTGAGAATTATAAGCATATAACCCTATAGATCATTTCTACATATTCAAAGCTTAAGAGTTTAATCAAAGAAAGAACTGACCTGCCTTGAAGGAGTTGGCCGAGTCCGAGGGCTCCAAATACAGTGAGAGATATCATTGGAAGACCATATCTTACAAATGGGTGTCTCCTTCCCCACCTTTTAAACGATGCTGATGGCTGCTTAGGGGTAGCAGTAGCAGCAGAACCGCAAGGAGAAGACTTTTGAGTTTTCTGATCGGTTTCGATTGTTGTCATCTTTGTATATAATCACAAAGCAAAGGACTACAAAGGGAAAATGAAGAGTTAAAACCTAACAACGAGACAAGCAACGAGAAGCAGTAATTGCACATTTTTGTCTGACTGAATCATGCAATTTCGTTGCAGTATAAGAAACTAGTATCTTGCAGAACAAAGACCGAGGAGTCCATTAAGCAAACCAAATTACCCAACTAGTTTTCAAAATGATATTTCTCAATTTCTCCATCATATTTAACCATTCAATCAAGAAAAATGCATTGAGAGGAGATGGATGGCTCACTCAGCCTACTATCATTTCTTAACAAACTCCATCATCAAGTTATTTTCTTCTGAATTCTTTTGAGAGGATAGAAGCAGCAGATCACAAAACAAAACAAAACAATGTTCACCAGATATGATGATCCCAATCTAATTTTCAAATCATAAATCTGAACATCTCTAATCAAATGACCTGAAACATCTTCCACTTGTTCTGTTCCTTTGTCTTCTACAAACAAGAGATTCATATTATAACCTAGAAATTTACAATCTAAACCCTAGAAATCAAATTCAATTCAAGGCGAACCATGTATACTGTTAGTTGTTTTTGACATTAAATCAAAACTAACCTGAAGCTGAGAGATGGCCGGAATCAGAAGGAGCTCCTGAGGGAGGTCGAAGCCGAACGCAATTAATTAGACAGAGAGAGAGCTTGAGACGAAGAAGAAGAACGGCGACGTAGAAACGAAGGCGTTTTCGACTTTCACTCCAGGAGCCTGTGTAATAATACGTCCTCGGTTTGTGGGAAATAATAATCAATCAACTATTTAAAACGACGGCGTTTGATGTTCTTCTAAGGTATGTGGGTTTTGCCGTGATCTTGGATTTATGTCTTCATGTGTGCTGAATGATCTATCTAAGCATAGGGAACTTTGTAAAGACAACAATTTGATGGTCCTCTTGTGGTAAACAAAACAATTTTTTGGTTTCTGGAATTGTACGTTGGAACATCTACTCCAATAAACATACCAATTTTTTTGTAACTAAGTATTGCGTTACATACACTACAATGGACCACGCCGATGGTTTGATACTTCGGGTTGTGTAAGAAGAACATATGAAGTACCAAAAAGAAGAAATATGTCCTTAAGTGTAGATGGAATTTAACCAAATAATGTGTGATTGATACAATGAGTGGTTACATTATAATACCTCAAGGGCTTTACATGAACTGTTTCAAAAACTCTGTAGCAACGAGTCTTCCTCTGGTGTTCACTGACTCCTTCAAGTCCCTTATTTCTTTCTCTATATCCTGCATTTTCCATGGTATAAACAGTCATACTTCAAGTTTTAAATCTGATTAAGAGGAGATTATTATGTTGGAGGACATTAACAGAGTAACTATCTCTTTAGACTTTTGTAAAAACAATTCAAATTTAAGGATGAATATATTAACCGTAGTTAGGCCAACTATTCAGAACACTACTTATCAGGTTATTACTGTGAGAAAAATACAATGATGCAACTCTACTCAAGACAAGGTCAAAATCTTTTTTTTTTTTTTTAAAAGCATCAAGGTTTAGAGAAAGACTTGCCTCCATAAACTGAATAATGAAATCAATAAGCTTCTGTTTCTGCATCTCTTCGCAGTGGTAGTTTGTTATAAGAAAGCTAATGTCATAACCCTGTTCAAAAGACCAACAATGAAACCAATTGAAGGGGATCAGGGGGTGAAACGTTCACACAATGCAGGGAATAAACAACAAATTATCTAAAGCCAAAACATGCATTTCTACACAGTGAGATGATTCAGGGTTCATATGGGGGGAAAAGAGAGGAAAGGATTGTGGAACGCTTTTAATTATCAAAAGAATTCACAAGTGGTATATATATACACCATCCATCTTACGCCTAGAAATTCTGAAATGTCCGTCTAGAACGCTAAAATGAAAGAAAACTTATGATTACTATGACTATAACCAGTTAGTGATGCGTTCACCAGAATAATTAGAACTTGTACATATGAGGGAATGCATTACAACTGCCAGATAAAACATAGCAGCTCTCACAAGTAGCTAAGGCCTAAGTGTTAGATCAAGAATAAGGTCTACCTGCACTGGCTTCCTCCTTAGTACTTGAAAAGCTTCTGCCCTCATGGACAAAAATCTAAGGAACTTTTTGGTTAGTATGTTTTCAAGTTCATCCGCTTGTTTGACCTGCATAATAACGATAACAATAATTTGAAATAGCAGCACATGACAGATGTTTAAGTAATGATTCACCAAGACATTATCTCAGGAGAAAGAAATTAAGGAAACAGGAAAGGGAAACAACACGAAGCCTTTGTTGATCAGTGTATCACAAGGGGCTCTTCTTGTAAGTGATCCAAGGAAAAGCTAGGGTAAGATTAATAATCACCTTGAGGCTTATCCGGAGTGAATTTATAGATGTTTCTATTAAACACTTTTCAGCCTCATTACGGCATATTAAAACCTGCAAGTTCAAAAAAACTTAGCAGTCAACTACAAAACCTAGGTAAGATGCGAGTGCAATGTTAATGCTAAACTGGGAGGGAAACAAATAAACTTCTTACAGGATTTAGCAAAAGTTCTGGGCTCGTCCTACAAAAATTAGCAAAAACATGGTAATATTAAGATTCTACTACTTGAAATGAAAATAGCACAAGAGCATTCCATTCTCACATGCATCTTCTTGTGACAAGCTTACATACTTTAGTTCAACCTCTGGTTTATTATGCCTTTCAACTTCTTGACAAGGAAAGTTCTGCAAGTAGAGGAAACATAGAAGCTTTCAGGAACATACAACATGTAAAGCTGACTCTAAAAAGGACTTTACATGGCCCCTTTCACCGACTTGTACAAGATGCATAGGTTTCGACATTCGACACCAAATATTGCGAGACAAAATGCCAAAAGTAAAAGTGAACGATGGTACATTATGCCTAATCAAAACACATAACAAGTGAGAGTAACAGACCAGAGGTGAAACATGGCTGAGGGACAACACAAACATGAAGCTTTTATTGCCTTAAGCATAATAAACCAAAAAAGATGGAGACCTTCAGACCTATGTCATGGTATCTCAAGCCAAAATAGTAAGTACCTGTAAGCACATGGCTGCCTCGAGTGTATTTTTTATGCATGCTAGATACAGCCGTAATGAGTTTGCCTGGAACATCAAAGAACCAACAGAAGCAAAAAAAAGTTTTAAAAAATTCTGCAGGAAATTTAGGAGAATTGTTTCCAAACAGGAAATGTTTGAATGAAATAAAATCTTTGTCAAGTATGAGAAGGATCAAAACAATACAGAAAAGTAACTTCTTAGAGAACGAGAAGAGTTCAAAATTCCTTCTTGATGTAGGTAGAGAAAGAATTAAATTTAAAAGTTCTTACCATGTTCTTAGAAATGATGTTATTCTACTCAAGAATTGCACCGGGGTGAAGGGTAAATGCGCTGAAAAAGTAATCCAAACAATAAACAAGAAAGCATTCTTTTAGTATCATACAGTTTTGGATCAATAAGAAAACATCAACAAGAAAGCATCTTTAGGATCAAATGTATACTACAAGTAAACTAGACTGAAGACAAAATCCCCACAAGCTACAGTGAAAGAACAATTAGATCCTGATTAGCTGCTGATATATCATTAAATCCAGACTCATCTTTCTAGGTGGCGTTTCACAAACAGAATAGAGACAAAATTATGTTTAGCAATCTATCTATCTACTTAAAAAGCCGATGAAATAAGAAATGGGGGAAGGTGGAGGAGAAGATTACCGGAATAGTAAACACCGCGGAGGCTCGCTCGTTAATTTGGAAAACTGAGAGACCCAAAATCAACCAATCAATCTACTGAAACTCTTGGAAAGTGAGATCAAATCACCCACCCAGGAATCATCAATCGGACAAAGCTAAAGCCCTAAAACCATGATCGTGAGAGAGTAATTGCGCGCGACTTGGAGACTCGTGAGAGAAGAGAGATTTAGAGATCGAAGAGAAGAAGAAGAAGAAGCTGCAGCTCTAAAAATTCCAATCACAAAAAGAAACCGACGGGAGAAGTGAACCGGGTCTCGTTCACATCAATATAATTCATTTATAAATTCAGTATAGTACACTCTAGTTCATTTATGAAAAAGCGGAAAATCGGTAATTTCATACCCCGTATGTTCGATTCCTACACCATGTTTAATATTGTGTAAATCCATACTTTAAGTTTAATAAAATTCAAATTTACTACTCCAGCTGATTAAAATGTGTTATTACATACATAAGCCGTGACAGGTGTTAACCAACTGTCAACGACTCCTTACGTGGACGCCACATATGAGATAACGTCGTAATGAAAAATAAAAAAAATAACTTTTTTGGTTAAAAAATATTGGGGTTCTCTTTCGTCCTCATTTTTGCCCGATTTGGGGATTGAACCGAAAAACACTAAAAATTTTAAAAATCCCCAAATCAATTAAACAAAGAAACGCGACTTCAACTCGGCGAGTGACGTCAACGACGCCGAAATCTCCAATCTGTAGTGAAAGTGGCAAAGCAGTGAACCTCTCTCTCTCTTCAATTTTTGCAATTTCAATGGCTTCCTTCACAACATCTTCTTCTTGGCGTCGTGTGGCGATTGTCAAAGCTGCGACGGTGGATTCGGATTACTCTTTGAAATGAGGTAGTGGTAATGAGCAGAGAGAGACGATTATGCTTCCTGGTTGCGATTACAATCATTGGCTTATTGTAATGGAGTTTCCCAAGAAGCTTTTACAAATCGGAAAAGAAGGAGGAAGAAAAGAGAAGTAAGAAAATGGGTTATCCGTAATTATCTTTACACCATCCTTATCCGTAATTGAATCAAATGGGTTTCTGCTTTTTTTTTTTTTCAATTGAATCAAATGGGTTTCGTAAAGTTTCAATTTTTCTGTTTTTTTGTGAAGATTAAAGTTTCGATCTTTGATTTTGGGGTTTTGTTGTGAATTATTAGAATTTCTTTAATGGTTTACATGGAGGAGCAGTAGCGTCAACTACAGAGAGAGTATCTATGGCTTGTGTGAAAACTGTTGTCTCTGAAGATAAGCATCTCTTCCTTGGTAAATTGAGTACGTCTTATCTCTCTTATGCTCCTATCTCGGTAAGCCATTCATTCTTTTAAGATTTTTGGATCTTCGAATCAGAGAAGAAGCTTAATTTGTGTGAGAGATTTTGCAGTCTGAATTGGTTGTGGAGGCATCGGTGGTGAGGACTGGGAGGAATCTGTCGGTGGTGACTGTTGAGTTCAAAATCTAGGAGACATGAAAGTCACTTATCTATCTCGTGCTACTTTTTACCACTCTCCCTTCTCTAAGCTTTAAGCTTTAAGCTTTTTGAATTACCCAAGAAGCTTTTACAAATGGGGAAAGGAGGAGGAACAAAAGAGAAGTAAGAAAAGAGGAAGAAAGAAGAAACGATCTTCGTTTTAACTAAAAAAAATTAATTCTTTGGTTTCTCAAAACGAGGTCGTGTCATATGTGGCGTCCACGTAAGCAGCGAATACGACTTATGTATATAATAACACATTTTATTGAGTTAGAACAGCAAATTTGAATTTTATTAAAGGTGAATTACTCAAATGTTACTCATTTTAGGTAATATTACCAGAATCTACAAAAAACTTTTTTATTACTAGAATGTTTCGGGTATTTTCAAAATACCCAGCGTGCCCTTGTTTTATGTTACCGGAAAAAACGTTATTACAAAAATGCCATTACCACGTCAGACGCCACGTCAGAAATCGCTGACGTGTACCATAACTCAGCCGTAACGCGAGACAGAGTATGTTGCGGCTGAGTTATTGGTATGTTGCGGCTGAGTTATCGGAAAAAACATTTGAGTAAGAGCGGACGGCTGACTTATGAAAATCTGGCTGAGTTATGTTCATAAGTCAGCTAAGAGTTATGACTGACTTATTAAATTTGGCTGAGTTATGCGCATAACTCAGCTGTAGTAATGGCTGAGTTGTCAACTGATGGTTGAGTTATCAAGATTTTGGCTGAGTTATCGCTACGACACGGTTGAGTTGTCAAAATTTTGACTGAGTTATCACAACGACACGGCTGAGTTGCCATTTTCCGACTGGCTGAGTTATGAAAACGGCTGACTTATGAAATGTAGTTACGGCTGAGTTATGGTAAAAACAATAACTCAGCCGTCATAGGCTGACTTATCGACAAGTCAGCCGTTTGACGGCTGACTTATTGGCAAAAGATTAATTACTAGAATGTTTTTTAGTTACGGCTGACTTATCAAACGATACGGCTGAGTTACATATTTTCAGTTCATGAAGCGGCTGAGTTTGACAGCAATTTTTTGCTTTTTAATTACTGTAATGTTTTTCGTGTTGTGGCTGAGTTTTAGTTAGGCTGAGTTATGGTATTGTTTCATGGCTGATTTGCCCGTCGGATGCAGATCCATGTCAGCATTCCATGTCATCATCTTTTCTCCGGAAATACGAAACGTCGTTCGACTCTGGTTCTTCAACTGGTTAATAAGTGAACTGGTTAATAAGTGAAACGTCGTTTGAGTTATAATAATTTTAATATTCAATTGTTGGAGACATACTTTTAGAAAAATAAAATTCTAAATTCGAATTATAATTATTTAATTATTTGCAATAATATCTTGTAATTAAAAAAGTTATTAAATAAAAGAAAAACTGTAAAAATTATTTTTCTTGATATAGAATTAAATAAAAACAAAAAAAAAATAATTTTTTGTATTATATAACTGAATTTTCGTTTTTTTAATTAAAAAAAACAGATAACTCAACTTACCACATCTTTAACTCATGAAAATTTTCATGATGTTGAATAATCTTTTGAGTTAACAATTTTACAAAGGATATACCTCAAACTTGTACATCAACCATAACACATGATTATTCAAACTCAACTTCAAAAAGATTAGTTTTGTTAGTGATTGGTAACATTTTTGAATAAAATTTAGGTCTATGTCTATTTTCATTTCAAATATAATAAAAAATAATAATTTAGGAGAAATAAAATAACTAATTAAAAAAGTTATTAAATTAAAAAAAACAGTAAAAATTATTTTCTTGATATATGAATTAAATAAAAACGAAAAAAATAATTTTTTTGTATTATATAACTGAATTTCAATTTTTTTAAATTAAAAAAAAATAGATAACTCAACTTACCACATCTTTAACTCATGAAAATTTCCATGATGTTGAATAATCTTTTGAGTTAACAATTTTACAAAGGATATACCTCAAACTTGTACATCAACCATAACACATGATTATTCAAACTCAACTTCAAAAAAATTAGTTTGTTAGTGGTTGGCAACATTTTTGAATAAAATTTAGGTCTATGTCTATTTTCATTTCAAATAATAATAAAAAAGAAATATTTAGGAGAAATAAAATAACTATTTAAAAAATTATTATATAAAAGAAAAACAGTAAAAAGTATTTTTCTTGATATATGAATTAAATAAAAACGTAAAAAATAACTTTTTTTGTATTATATAACTGAATTTTCGTTTTTTTTTAAATAAAAAAAATAGATAACTCAACTTACCACATCTTAAACTCATGAAAATTTCCATGATGTTGAATAATCTTTTGAGTTAACAATTTTACAAAGGATATACCTCAAACTTGTACATCAACCATAACACATGATTATTCAAACTCAACTTCAAAAAAATTAGTTTTGTTAGTGATTGGTAACATTATTGAATTAAATTTAGGTCTATGTCTATTTTCATTTCAAATGATAATAAAAAATAATAATTTAGGATAAATAAAATAACTTATTAAAAAAGTTATTAAATAAAAGAAAAACAATAAAAATTATTTTTCTTGATATATGAATTAAATAAAAACGAAAAAAATAATTTTTTTAACTCAGCCATAACTCACTATAACTCAGCCGTCACATGACTTTTCGTTTTCCAGTAAATATTATAACTCAGCCGTAAAGTCATATATATCATCTATTTACTTTCGGATTTTTATTTGTGATAACTCAGCAATAACACTCTATAACTCAGCCGTCACATGACCTTTCGTTTTCCCGTAAATATTATAACTCAGCCGTAAAGTCATATATATTATCCATTTACTTTCAGATTGTTTCTTGTGATAACTCAACCATAACTCACTATAACTCAGCCGTCACATGACCTTTCGTTTTCCTGTTTTTCATAACTCAGCCGTAAAGCGATATTTTGGCGGGAAACCATCAGTTAACATAATAATAGACATATTTCCATTCTAAATTTAAATTTTGAGTTATAATAATTTTAATATTCAATTGTTGGAGACATACTTTTAGAAAAATAAAATTCTAAATTCGAATTATAATTATTTAATTATTTGCAATAATATCTTGTAATTAAAAAAGTTATTAAATAAAATAAAAACTGTAAAAATTACTTTTCTTGATATATGAATTAAATAAAAACGAAAAAAAATAATTTTTTTGTTTTTTATAACTGAATTTTCATTTTTTAATTAAAAAAAAAATAGATAACTCAACTTACCACATCTTTAACTCATGAAAATTTCCATGATGTTGAATAATCTTTTGAGTTAACAATTTTACAAAGGATATACCTCAAACTTGTACATCAACCATAACACATGATTATTCAAACTCAACTTCAAAAAAATTAGTTTTGTTAGTGATTGGTAACATTTTTGAATAAAATTTAGGTCTATGTCTATTTTCATTTCAAATAATAAAAATAATAATTTAGGTCCATAACTCAACTTAAGTCAATAGTAACACATGTTACCAGTCATAGCCTATATCATCTATTTACTTTCAGGTTTTTCTTGTGATAACTCAGCGATAACTAACTATAACTCAGCCGTCACATGACTTTTCGTTTTCCCGTAAATATTATAACTCAGCCGTAAAGTCATATATATCATCTGTTTACTTTCAGATTGTTTCTTCTGATAACTCAGCCATAACTCACTATAACTCAGCCGTCAAATGACCTTTCGTTTTCCTGTAATGATTATAACTCAGCCGTAAAGCGATATTTTGGCGGGAAACCATCAGTTAACCTAATAATAGACATATTTCCATTCTAAATTTAAATTTTGAGTTATAATAATTTTAATATTCAATTGTTGGAGACAAACTTTTAGAAAAATAAAATTCTAAATTCGAATAATAATTATTTAATTATTTGCAAAAATATCTTGTAATTAAAAAATTTATTAAATAAAAGAAAAACAGCAAAATTATTTTTCTTGATATATGAATTAAATAAAAACGAAAAAAATAATTTTTTGTATTATATAACTGAATTTTCGTTTTTTTAATTAAAAAAAATAGATAACTCAACTTACCACATCTTTAACTCATGAAAATTTCCATGATGTTGAATAATCTTTTGAGTTAACAATTTTACAAAGGAAACTTGTACATCAACCATAACACATGATTATTTAAACTCAACTTCAAAAAAATTAGTTTTGTTAGTGATTGATAACTCTTTTGAATAAAATTTAGGTCTATGTCTATTTTCATTTCAAATAATAATAAAAAATAAAAATTTAAGAGAAATAAAATAACTAACTAAAAAATTATTAAATAAAAGAAAAACAGTAAAAAATATTTTTCTTGATATATGAATTAAATAAAAACGAAAAAATAATTTTTTTGTATTATATAACTGAATTTTCGTTTTTTTTAATTAAAAAAATAGATAACTCAACTTATCACATCTTTAACTCATGAAAATTTCTTGTTGAATAATCTTTTGAGTTAACAATTTTACAAAGGATAATAATTAGTTAATTATTTGCAATAATATTTTGTGATAAAAAGCTCACTTTATGAATTTATTATGCGTGTGGATTTGAGCAGGCACAAAATTAGTGATTTTTCGCGCTTCCCTAACAACACTTTTTGTGACATCGAGTGACGTTTTAATAATTATTAGGAAACTTACAGAACAAAAGACCCAGATATTATTTGTGATAAAAATTTCACTTTATGAATTTATTATGCGTGTAGATTTGAGCAGGCACAGAATTAGTGATTTTTTGCGCTTCCCTAACAACACTTTTTGTAATATCGAGAGATGTTTTAATAGTTATTAGGAATCTGACAGAACAAAAGACCCAGGAAAGAATAATACGATTTCATATTATTGAGAAGACCCTAAACGATAACTCAGCCATAATTTTACCATAATTCAGCCAACCCTCAAATTAAAATGACTAAATAACCGACCAAACCAAACCGAACCGAAAACTATTTTTTCCATTATTTTCGGTTAGTTACGGTTATATTCGGCTTGCTATCAGTTATATTAAGTTAATCGACCTAATTTGGATAACATTTGGATTATTTATGGTTCTATATTCATCTAACCGACCCATAACCGGAAATAACCAAAAAGTAATTTCAAAAAAAAATTAAATTTTCAAATGGCTATCATATTAGTATATCCAAATTACCACCTTAAAACAAACACAATATAACCAAAACCAAACTGTTATATTAAAACTCATAATGTTGGAAATATGAACTCCAAACCTCAAACCCTAACCCTAACCCTAACCCTAACCCCTAAATGTCATGTTTTGAATGTTATACACATTTTGATCAAATTGTGTAAAAATCAATTTTTTCTATAATTATTACTTTTTATTGCTTATAATGATTGTAATATTCATTTTTTCATTCTATATTTTAATTTTTGAGTTATAATAATTCTAATGTACAAATATTTCATAAGTCAGCCGTTATGTCGATAACTCAGCCATATCAGTCAATTGTTTGAGAAATACTTTTATTAAAAAAAACATTAAATTCAAATTCAAATTTTGAATTCCTTTTAAATAAAAAATCGCTAAAATCTCATTTATTACGTGTGTGGTTCTTAACAATAAACATAATTATTGTTTGTGTCTCCCCAACAACACTTTTTATATTTTCGAGAAGGTATATAATAAATTAATATATCCGTTGCATAACTCAGCCATAACTTTACCATAACTCAGCCAACCCTCAAATTAGAATGACTAAATAACCGACCAAACCGAACCAAACCGGAAATTTTTTTTTCCATTATTTTCGGTTAATTGCGGTTATATTCGGCTTGCTATCGGTTATATTAAGTTAATCCACCTAATTTGGATAACAATTGGATTATTTATGGTTATATATTCATCTAACCAACCCATAACCGGAAATAACCAAAAAGTAATTTCAAAAAATTTTAAATTTTCAAATGGTTATCATATTAATATATCCAAATTACCACCTTAAACCAAACACAATATAACCAAAACCAAATTGTTATATTAAAACCCATAATATTTAACTACATGCATGCCATAATATTTAAAATCTTATCATATTTAGGTCTACGTCTATTTTCATTTCAAATGATAAAAAAATAATAATTTAGAAGAAATAAAATAACTAATTAAAAAAGTTATTAAATAAAAGAAAACAGTAAAAATTATTTTTCTTGATATATAAATTAAATAAAAACGAAAAAAATATTTTTTTTTGTATTATATAATTGAATTTTCGTTTTTTTAATTAAAAAAATAAATAACTCAATTTATCACATCTTTAACTCATGAAGATGTTGAATAATCTTTTGAGTTAACAATTTTACAAAGGATATACCTCAAACTTGTACATCAACCATAAAACATGATTATTCAAACTCAACTTCAAAAAAATTAGTTTTGTTAGTGATTGATAACATTTTGAATAAAATTTAGGTCTATGTCTATTTTCATTTCAAATAATAATAAAAAATAATAATTTAGAAAAACAAAATTACTAATTAAAAAAGTTATTAAATAAAAGAAAAACAGTAAAAATTATTTTTCTTGATATATGAATTAAATAAAAACGAAAAAAATAATTTTTTTGTATTATATAACTGAATTTTCAGTTTTTTTAATTAAAAAATATAGATAACTCAATTTACCACATCTTTAACTTATGAAAATTTCCATGATGTTGAATAATCTTTAGAGTTAACAATTTTACAAAGGATATACATCAAACTTGTACATTAACCATAACACATGATTATTCAAACTCAACTTCAAAAAAATTAGTTTTGTTAGTGATTGGTAACATTTTTGAATAAAATTTAGGTCTATGTCTATTTTCATTTCAAATAATAATAAAAATAATAATTTAGGAGAAATAAAATAACTAATTAAAAAGTTATTAAATAAAAAAAACAGTAAAAATTATTTTTCTTGATATATGAATTAAATAAAAACAAAAAATAATTTTTTGTATTATATAACTGAATTTTCGTTTTTTTAATTAAAAAAATAGATAAATTAACTTACCATATCTTTAACTCATGAAATTTTCCATGATGTTGAATAATCTTTTGAGTTAATAATATTACAAAAGATATACCTCAAACTTGTACATCAACCATAACACATGATTATTCAAACTCAACTTCAAAAAAATTAGTTTTGTTAGTGATTGGTAACATTATTGAATTAAATTTAGGTATATGTCTATTTTCATTTCAAATGATAATAAAAATAATAATTTAGGAGAAATAAAATAACTTATTAAAAAAGTTATTAAATAAAATGAAAACAGTAAAAATTATTTTTCTTGATATATGAATTAAATAAAAACGAAAAAAATAATTTTTTTAACTCAGCCATAACTCACTATAACTCGACCGTCACATGACTTTTCGTTTTCCCGTAAATATTATAACTCAGCCGTAAAGTCATATATATCATCTATTTACTTTCGGATTTTTCTTGTGATAACTCAGCCATAACTCACTATAACTCAGCCGTCACATGACCTTTCGTTTTCCCGTAAATATTATAACTCAGCTGTAAAGTCATATATATCATCCATTTACTTTCAGATTGTTTCTTGTGATAACTCAGCCATAACTCACTATAACTCAGCCGTCACATGACCTTTCGTATTCCTGTTTTTCATAACTCAGCTGTAAAGCGATATTTTGGCGGGAAACCATCAGTTAACCTAATAATAGACATATTTCCATTCTAAGTTTAAATTTTGAGTTATAATAATTTTAATATTCAATTGTTGGAGAAATACTTTTAGAAAAATAAAATTCTAAATTCGAATAATAATTATTTAATTATTTGCAATAATATCTTGTGATAAAAAGCTCACTTTATGAATTTATTATGCGTATGGATTTGAGCAGACACATAATTAGTGATTTTTTGCGCTTCCCTAACAATATTTTTTGTAATATCGAGAGACGTTTTAATACTTTTAGAAAAATAAAATTCTAAATCCGAATAATAATTATTTAATTATTTGCAATAATATCTTGTGATAAAAAGCTCACTTTATGAATTTATTATGCGTATGGATTTGAGCAGACACATAATTAGTGATTTTTTGCGCTTCCCTAACAATATTTTTTGTAATATCAAGAGACGTTTTAATACTTTTAGAAAAATAAAATTCTAAATTCGAATAATAATTATTTAATTATTTGCAATAATATCTTGTGATAAAAAGTTCACTTTATGAATTTATTATGCGTGTGGATTTGAGCAGGCACAGAATTAGTGATTTTTCGCGCTTCCCTAACAATACTTTTTGTAATATCGAGAGACGTTTTAATACTTATTAGAAATCTGACAAAACAAAAGACCCAGGAAAGAAGAATACGTATCATATTATCGAGAAGACCCTAAACAATAACTCAGCCATAACTTTACCATAACTCAGCCAACCTTCAAATTAGAATGACTAAATAACCGACCAAACCGAACCGAACCGGAAACTATTTTTTCCATTATTTTCGGTTAATTACGGTTATATTCAGCTTGCTATCGGTTATATTAAGTTAATCGACCTAATTTAGATAACATTTGGATTATTTATGGTTATATATTCATATAACCGACCCATAACCGGAAATAACCGAAAAGTAATTTCAAAATTTTTTAAATTTTCAAATGGTTATCATATTAGTATATCCAAATTACCACCTTAAACCAAACACAATATAACCAAAACCAAATTGTTATATTAAAACCCATAATGTTGGAAATATGAACCCTACACCTCAAACCCTAACCCTAACCCTAACCCTAACCCCTAAATGTCATGTTTTGAATGTTTTACACATTTTCATCCGACTGTGTAAAAATCAATTTTTGTCTATGATTATTACTTTTTATTGCTTATAATGATTGTAATATTCACTTTTTCATTATATATTTTAATTTTGAGTTATAATAATTCTAATTTACAAATATTTCATAAGTCAGCCGTTTATGTCGATAACTCAGTCATATCAGTCAAATGTTTGAGAAATACTTTTATTAAAAAAATTAAAAAAATTCAAATTCAAATTTTGAATTCCTTTTAAATAAAAAATCGCTAAAATCTCATTTATTACGTGTGTGGTTCTTAACAATAAACATAATTATTGTTTGTGTCTCCCCAACAACACTTTTTGTATTTTCGAGAAGGTATATAATAAATTAATATATCCGTTGCATAACTCAGTCATAACTTTACCATAACTCAGCCAACCCTCAAATTAGAATGACTAAATAACCGACCAAACCGAACCAAACCGGAAACTATTTTTTCCATTATTTTTGGTTAATTACGGTTATATTCGGCTTGCTATCGGTTATATTAAGTTAATCGACCTAATTTAGATAACATTTGGATTATTTATGGTTATATATTTATCTAACCGATCCATAACCGGAAATAACCGAAAAATAATTTCAAAAAATTTTAAATTTTCAAATGGTTATCATATTAGTATATCCAAATTACCACCTTAAACCAAACACAATATAACCAAAACCAAATTGTTATATTAAAATCCATAATGTTGGAAATATGAACACTACACCTCAAACCCTAACCTTAACCCTAACCCTAACCCCTAAATGTCATGTTTTGAATGTTTTACACATTTTCATCAGACTGTGTAAAAATCAATCTTTATCTATAATTATTACTTTTTATTGCTTAAAATGATTGTAATATTCATTTTTTCATTATATATTTTAATTTTGAGTTATAATAATTCTAATTTATAAATATTTCATAAGTCAGCCGTTTATGTCGATAACTCAGCCATATCATTCAATTGTTAGAGAAATACTCTTATTTATTTTATTCGCAATTCAAATTTAAATTTTTTAATTAATTTGAATAATATATTGTGAGAAAAGCTAACCTTATGTATTTATTATGTGTAGATCTGAGCAGGCAAAGAATTAGTAATTTTTCGCGATTTCCTAACAACATTTTTTATGTTTTAATTAGATAATTTATTAGGAATCTGACAGAACAAAAGACCCATGAAAAAAAGAAGAATACATACTAATATCTCATAACTCAGCCTTACGAAGTTCAACCGTAATTCATAACTCAGCCGTATGAAGTATATAACTCAGCCATAACTTAAGTGTAAATCAGCCATAACTTTGAAAATAGACAAATCAATGTTTTACATAACCAAGTACAATTCCTACCAAAATAAATCCAAATGTTTTACATATGCTCCTTGGCCTATGCTCATTTCCATAAAATTTTCTCGTATACCACTAATGTTGAATCCCACACCTTCATTGAATGCTTCGCGATTTAGCATGTCAAACAACTGATAAGAAGACCAATGAAGTGAGAAATGGCCTGAAGAGATATACCAACTGTAGTACAATATATATGACAAAAATATCACCTGCTCAGCAAAAATTGATTTATGCACCTCCCTCAATAGCGAATGAGTTTCTTTAACATATTTGTCGTCACTTGCAGACTGCATTTCTGATGTTCCAGGGATATCTTGACCAGTAGTGGAGTCTATGTGCTCTCCAGACTTGTTTGGTTTGTCAATAGGATTTAAGCCAACAAACCCAAACCGAAGAGAGTACCATGCAAAATGGCATTAAGAAATATAAAGGTCGGCCTAAAGTTTCTAGTTCACAAAATAAGGGATGGAAAGTTTATTAGCAAAAACTCGAACCTGATAAGAGCCCCATAAAACCTTGCTTCGCGATTGATCTTCTGCTCTAAAGCTTTTGCTGATTGCTTAAAGTATTTTCCTAAATTCTGCAGAGAGAACATGTATTCAAAAGTGACATAAACATACTTGTATAGTTAAAAAGTTCTTTAGGTAAGCAAGTGGCTAACTGATTCAATTACCAGAATCCTTCTATCTTAAAGCAAAGCTAATTTGCACATAAGTAAGTAAGCAACTGGTTACCCGTTAGCCTTGTAACTTGGTAGCAGTAGACACTGCAAGATCTGAGAGAATCTCATTCGGCATAGGCTTAGGTCTGGTCATTCCAGAAACTGTTACTGCATCATTTGGTTGGACCTACAAAGATAAACCAGAACAATGAATAACCCCCAAATCAGTTCACACTATGTGTATGTTTGCAACCTTTTTGAACACAGTAAGAATTTGTTGTTCAAACTTCTCTGATTAAAGAGCTCTAGTTATACAAATAATTGTTTCATATTGAATATGAATGTCCCAAGATTCTCATCTAATATCAACAAAAGCATCAAAGTTTACTCACAGTATCAATAAGGTCTATGATAACAGAGAGCTCGTGATGAGCCAATTGCAAATTCTCAACCATACCCTTCCACTTCCATTGCTCCTAGCTATCCTTAGAGCTCTGCTTCTGCTTCTTCTTCTTCAGCTCATCTTTCTCTTCCAACGCCCACGCGAAATCTATTCTCCGAATCAACGACACTCTCTTATCATCATAACCAACATCACTACACGTAAAAAAACAAAAAGGAATCATTCAGAAGCAAAATCAATCTGTTAAGATCATGGTCTCGTCTCTCAAACCATAAGACGAAACTTACGAAGGAAAATGCTCGGCGCCATTCTCCTCGATAGATTCCAATCGTTTATGGGAAGCCTGTCTAAAGAGATCTCCATGTCGCTGTCCATTTTTTTCTGGTGAAACCCCAATTTTTTCTAGGTCGACGGTGACACAGTCCCGGCCAAAACGCTAAATCACCGCTACAATTCGGTTTATTGAGAATCCACACAGCTGAAAGCCCAAAACAGGGAGGCTTCAGAAGAGGAGATCACAGAGGTGACTGGAGATAGCAGAGCTGCAGAGGCGGAGGCGGGGGCAGCGAACGAAGACGGCAGGAGGTTGCAAGACCAACAGCTGCACGGAGAAAGGAGTCGCAAATGATAACAAAAACTTATGGGAAACACCAACAAAAGAACTGCAACAGAGACATGCAAGGAAACCCCGGAAACAGAGACAGGCTAGGGTTCGGCGACGAGAGAGGACGAGAGACGAGGAGAGAGAGGTTTTTTTTTTCGGGCTGGAAACTGATTGTTTTCATTTGGTATAAACAAGAAAAAGCAATTGAGAAAAAAATGGTTAGTGAGCTGGAAAATAAAAAATGATGTGTATTTTAATTTGCTGATGTGTATTTTTTCAAAATTTTTTTACTTAAATTCGAGAAATAAAATTCAAGGGGTAAATTGTAATCACACCCAAGACACTAAACATTCTAGTAATTTTCAAAAGATTTATAGATATGAGTAATAAAACAACTTTTGGATAACATTTGAGTAATTCATTCTTTTATTAAACTTAATGTATGAATTTGCACAATATTAAACATGGTGTAGGAATCGAACATACCCTTTTAGCTGGGGTATGAAATTACCGATTTTCCATGAAAAAGCAGACTTTCTGTTGATTAATACCATTAAATTCAATCGTGACAAAAAAAAAAATTCAATGTTGATTTTTTTGTCTTCTTCATAATTTACAGTGGTTCATGCTTAAAATTTGAATTTATAAATGGTTCAAATAAAAAAAATTACATTTTGCCATAATATAGGTATAAAAGCATATCGTAAAAGAAAAATTTTGGAATGATTTTGGCCGTTTTCATTTTACCGTAAAGTTCATTTGAGTCAAATTTATATGAAATACTATCAATTATATATTGTAAAATAAAGAGACAGAGCTGCAGTGATTGGTAACATAGTAAATGTGGATTTTTATTTGTTTTTGAAAACTACACTTAAATCACCAGTTACCACTTTATTATCAATTTGTGTGTTTTAGAAAAAAGGAACAAAGTGCGGTTTTGACAATTTAGGAAAAGAATGAGGAGGAATGTGATATTCCTCTTTATTCCACAATTTTTTGACCATTTGATAGTAATAATTTTTCTTCTACATTCCTTTACATTCTTCAAAAAAAATAAAGAACAATAGAACAAAAATGTTCCTCCCCAAAATTGATAAGGAACAAATAGAACTGAAAAATGAACAAATATTAAAATTCGTTTTTATATTTTAAAATAAATAAAAATATGCTTATTGATAATATTTCAATTTTCTAATATAATAATTTTTCTATTTTCATAATGTATTGACAGAAAAAATATTTTTTGATATGAATTTCATGTTAAAATAATCTTAAGGCTCTATTTGAAAACAATATGAATAGTCAAATACATTTAAGAGACTCATGTTTATATCGTAAATAAAAACTAAAAATGTTTTAAGTTACTTTTAAAATTGTATTGTATGTTAATATTAAATATTAATATTTAATATGACATATCTAAAATTTAGCTTATAAATTTTATTTTAAAAGCAGATGTAAAATTCATTATATATACATTATAAGTAGTATTAGTATTATCATTGAATTTGATTTATTTAATATTTAATGTATTTAAAAAAACATTTTTATTGTTTGGTTACCATTTACTATTTTGTTCTTTCTATGCAGATTTTCTTTTCATTCCTCAAAAACTGTTTATTCCATTTCGCATTGTTCTTTTTATTCTTTTTCTTTTTGTTCTTCTAATGGTTACTAGGAGCCAAATAAAAAATTCATAAAACAAATAATTCATTTTTGTACTTGTATTTGTGAAAAAATAATATTTTTGTATTGTTAGTCTTGTTGATGTGTTTTTTTATGAACTAAACAGGATTAGCCATGCAATGTTACCCACCGACACCATGTGAACAACACCCAGCAACATGCAATGAGTTTTGTAGAGAGAAAAGGTACATATTAGGCGGGACTTGTCAGTACGCCGGAGGCTCGTGTTGCTGCTATGTTACTCCCATCCCACCACCTCCTCCATACCAATTAGTTCATCCTTTATGTGAAATGTCAATGATCAGAATAATAATTAACAATCGATTTAATAAATTAATGAATTATTTATTCTCTTACAACAATTTTCTGAGTTTTTACTTGTTGATTTAGAGCTGTTTCTATAAGATAATAGGAAGTGATGTCTATTATGAATGACTTTGTACAGCTTATATACACGACCATAGCTTGATCATCAAGCGTGTGACATAATTACATAATGTACAGTTTACATATTTGGATGATATGATTGAATGATACACTTGACTTGTTTAGTTGATATGATTGGATCCTTGATTGGTTAGCTGATATGGGCGTATCCTTGACATCCCCCCCTCAAGATGGTGGGGCACGTGACACACCAATCTTGGATGACAAGGTTTTGAATGGAGCTCACGCCAGGGGCTTGGTTAAAGCGTCGGCCAATTGATCCTTACGTGAGCAACACGGAGTTCACCAGCAGTGATTTGATTACGAATGAAGTGGTAGTCTAACGCCAAATGTTTCATGCGAGAGTGAAACACAGGGTTAGCACAGAGATATGTGGCTCTGACGTTATCACAAAAGATTACCGGAGGAGATGTCATAGTAAAGCCGAGCTCGTGAAGTAATGAGCATATCCAACGAACCTCAACCGATGTATTTGCAACGGACCGATATTCAGCCTCGGTTGACGAACGTGCGGTGCCTTTTTGTTTCTTTGAAGACTAGGAAACCGGATTCTTACCAATGTAGACAATGTGAGCATGGGTGGAAATGTAGTCATCGCGATCACCAGCCCAGTCAGCATCGGAGAAGGCATGAACAGAGGGTATGTTGCGCCGGTGGAAAAAGAGGCCATGGTCTGCTGTACCGGCGAGATAGCGGAGAACACGTGTACAGGCTTGCCAGTGATCTGAAGTCGGTCGATGCATGAATTGTGATAAACGGTTTACAGCGTATGAAATATCTGGCCTCGTGAATGAGAGATACTGTAAACTGCCAACAATTGTGCGATACTCAGTAGGATTGGAAAGAGTGGTACCAGACACGTTTACAGGCTTTTGGTTGTCGAACGCAGACCTCCTCGGTTAAATTATCTTGCAAGAAAGCGTTGTTGACGTCAAGTTGTTTTATCGGCCAATCACAAGTGATGGCAGTTTGAAGAACAATGCTAAGAGTTGTGGCCTTGATTACGGAACTGAAGGTCTCGTTGTAGTCGATACCTTTCCGTTGGTTATATCCTTTCGCAACGAGACAGGCTTTGTGACGGTTGATGGATCCATCCGGCGAGTACTTGAGGCGGAAAAGCCATTTGGTGTCAATGACATTTTGATGCGGAGCAGGAGGAATAAGCGACCAGGTAAAATATCAAATCTGGGAGTTGAACTCCTCCGACATTGCACCTTGCCATTTATCATCTGAGAGAGCCTGAATCACTGTTTGCAGTTCGACTTCGAGCTTGGAGTAGAGATGTCAAACGGGCATGCCCGCGCCCGAACGGACTGACCGTGACGGTCTTGTATTTTCAGTGATCCACCGCGTACAGGTCTGCCGCGGGCAGTGGGCGACATATCACTGCCCATGCCCGCTCCGCCTAGTTTTGCGGACTAATGGGCATGCCCGCGGGCTTTGACATCTCTACTAAACCTTCACTTTCTTCTTGTTTTGCTTTGTTGACAGTTTGTTGAATCCGCAAATGAAGCCTGCACTGAAGCTGGATGTTCTCCTCTGTTGACTTGAGTACCTCAAAAGCCAAAAGACGTGAGTCACTAGATCAGCAAACTCAAGTCCGCACATGAAACAAATCCTGCAATTTTGTTCATTACAAAGACAAATCAAAAAGAATCTCACATGGCAACAACATAAACATGTCACTTGAGAAGGTCGATCCTCTGCATCTCCGTGACCTAATTGCCCATCCTCTCCACGAACCCAAGAGCAAACAATGTCACCAGCTACAAAACAAAAGAAATTCAAAACAGATCATCACACATCACCATGATATGAATAGTAATGTGTAATGGCAATTCACATTTCACTAGTCTACTACTTAGCAATCACTTGTGTGTGCCCTCAACATCTAATGTCGTCATATTTCCTTCAATTTAATATAATCAGCAATCAAACACAATTACCACTCCTAAGTTAATCTCTGCAACTTTCTGAGCTTTTTATAGTCTCAAATTTATAATGGAAAGAGCTAGAACATAAGACATGAGAAAAGGTACCATTGGCTTATCATAGAAGGGAATTTTTTGCATCTAATGGACGGTATTACTAGCAGTTGTGACTTCAGTAAAGACAACCCATGCTTGTCCCCGGAGCTTAGGTGTCTTTAACGCAACCACATCAAGTATCCTTCCAAATTGAGAGAACAAACAGTAAAGAGATCTCTTCAGCTCTAGAAAAAAACAAAAACAAAGTGTTGAACCGTAGAAACCATCAATAGAGTACTAACTCAAAGCACAAAGCTCAATCAAAAGAATGACTGTGAATTTAAACCGAAGCAAATGGTCATTAGATTGCTATGAGAATGACTGTGAAATGTAATCTTAAAGATAAAATCACTTGAGAGAACTTACTGTTGATATCATTTTCAGATTTGTTGAAGAATTGCTCTTTCTTTGGGTTCAAGAAGTTGTTCAACCTCTGCAAATACTCAAACCCATGTAAAGTAGGATTACAAACTGAGAAATCTTAAGAGACTTATGAATTATGATGGAAAAAGAAGAAGAACCTCTTGCAAGATCTTTCTCGTAGTTGTCCGTAGCATTAAACTTTTGTGCTCTTGATTCATCTTTCCAATCACTCTCGTAATCTCTTCCGCATCTGAATCCCTAATATCTTCCGTATTCGAATCTCTAATTCACCATCCGATTAGGAGACTAACGAAGACGATGCAGCAATATTTTTTATCGCCCATCGGATAACCTGCCACCCGCGATGGACATGACCGCCGCACCCACAGACAAAACGGTCTGAATCCGCAAGACCCGCTATTTTTCGTGCTTCAATTACAAGGCCCATGCGCGCCTCGCTATAGCCCTGAGACCTACTATCCGGTATTCGGGATCCGATCCGGATCCGCTCTCATCCGCTCCGAAAAACCGGATATCCGGATAGGACGGAACCAGATCTGGATAGTAAAATTTCATATTTGGCGGATACGGATTCAGATCCGGATAGCACAAAAAAACAGATCCGGATATCCAATATCCGACCCAGTTGGTAAATATTACATTATTAGGCTTATATTTGTTTGTATATGTGGGCTTAATACACATTACTATTTTAAAGCCCAATACTAGTCAAATACGAGTACAAAGTTGTACTTGTTTGAGACTTACAATTAGGGTTTCACTTTTATTTTTTTCTCTCTACCGCCGTTTAGGTTTTCTCCTTCTCATCTCTTTCACTATCTTCACACATCACCATCTAATCTCTATCGCCGTCTTCCACACCATCGCCGTGAATCTATGGATAGCCACCGTGAGATGAGATCACGTACTCGCCGGCTAATAAGTTTAACATTGGCTTCAAAATGCAGACCAAGATGAGAACCTGAGATCTCAGCGGTTTGTGACTTGCAAAACTAATCTCGACGGCGGTTTCGAGCTCTTTTGGTGGTGGATTCAAACTTTTTTTTTGTGAAAGAGAAATAAGATTTTACCCAAAACAAAAAAAAACAGCAGATCCGGATATCCGTGAATATCCGGTTTTTTAACGGATATCCGAAACCGAATATCCGGGTAGAGCAGATCCGAATTCGGATATTAAAACTAAGAATCCGGCAGAGCCGGAGCCAGAGCCGGATACCCCTAAAAACACGGGATATTCGGATCCGTTACATGGCTACCTCGCTATGCACAGTGCTATAGTAATTCTGGTACCAATTTCTCTCGAACTGGTCTATAATACACAGTGCTATAGTTATACTTTTGAAGGTTAATTAGCGTTATATAATATTGGGTTATTTGCAAATTACATTTAAAGATTTATCTTTGTTGTTTTTGCAATTTTGGTTGTCCTTTTTTTAGGGTTGGAGATAAACTTTATACGGTATTCCAACGATTCCAACTTATCGGAGACTAGCTAGGGTTTTAACGCAGCCTTGAAATCAAAGCGGCAGAACGTGTCGGAGTTTCGTCAAACCATCCTTGGATACCACGCAACTAATGCTAAGGAAAACTCTGTATCAATCCCAGTTGATCTCATTATCGACATATTCTTGAGGTTACCGGTGAAGTCTATAGCTAGGTGTCGTTGCGTATCAAAGCTCTGGGAGAAATCACTTCTCTTCCCTATTTCACGGAGTTGTACTTGACAAGATCTTCTGCTCACCCGAGGCTCTTGTTCGCCTGCCAAAATGACAATGAGCTGTTCTTCTTCTCGACTCCTCAGACTCAAAATGACAATGAGCTGTCCTTTAATCCGTCCAAGAACTGCGCCATGAGTGACTCCTCAAAGTCGTCGACTCGTAAACGGTTGCGCAGGTGCTCGAACTCTTCATAATACACCTCCACCGAGCGTGTGCCTTGCGTGAGCCTCCGGAACTTCTTATGTAGTTCACGGGGATAGAACGGAGGCACGAAGCATCGTCGCATCTCGACCTTCAAGACTTCCCAAACGGTTATAGGTCGATCTCGGTTGCGCCGCTGCTCGGATTCAAGGCAATCCCACCAAGTAAGGGCGTGATCGGTGAACTGAGCCACGGTGTATTGAACCTTGCGTATATCCGGGTAGGCATGACACGAATACAAGTGCTCCATGCGGCTCTCCCATTCGAGGTAAGCTTCCGGGTCGGATTTACCCGCGAACGTGGGTGCGATCATCTTGTGCGCTGGTTCGAGGTGCCTTGGGGCTTTGTCGTACTGATCTTCGTGGCGGTGAAGTCATCTAGGCCTCGGTTCGTACTCTTCATCGGACTGGTCGCTCGCCAGCTCTCGCCTTGGTCGCCTTGCGGGCAAAGGATCTTCACGGGGAGGGTTTATCAGCTCGATCCTTGTCATACGCTCTGCAAGCCGATCTAAACTGGTTTGCAACGCGGCGAGGGTAATTCCAATCTCGGGTGGTGCTGGTGTTACTTCGTCGGCCATCGTACGAACTAGTCGAAGGTGACGTGTCGAGGTCTCGCGGTTGAGTTTGAATTTTAACCTCGCAAAACAAAAAGCAAACGCACACGCGTGAGTATCAAACACTCAAAGACCACTAGAGACTTAATCTCGTCACCAAATGATGGAGTACAGCTCACCAAAATCAAACCTATGACCAAACAAAAGCAATAAAGCAAAAGTGCAAAAAGACAAAAATTGCTTTATGGCTAAGAAGAAAAACACGAAAACGAATCGAGACTCTAGCTTTATCGATCTAAAAGTAACCTCACAAGAACACGGATGAAGTCTAGAACGAACATGATGAACAATACGAGAGCTAAACAACCTAAGCAATCGATCAACAACACCAAACATGCACCAAATTAAACTAAATGACAAATCGGGACATGTGAGACAAGATGATGCATACTAGACTAACAAACAACCTAAGGAACGATACTTTAAACAAAAGGAGAGAGTTTTAGAACGATACAACCTTGTAGGAGCTTTTGAAGCTCTAATACCAAGCTGATGTGACCCGGGGACGCGGATGCGGAACAGTTGAACGAGGCGTCTTCGGACAAGACGAGATTGGTGAAACTTTCCTCGGTCAAGCTTTTAGATTTCGAATCTAGGGAAGATTCAAACAAGCGAAATGAGAAATGGCGAGATTCCAACGAGCCGTTTGTGAGAACAGTCGTGAAGCCTCTATCGGGTCGAACGGCTACGAGAGGCTTCGAGCGGCTGCGAGAAGCTTCGGTTGGTTACGACGCGGAACGACGGTGGACTCCGGAACTTGCGATGCGGATCGATGGTGGACTCGGGGCTTGCGATATGGACCTTGATGGTTGCGACGATGGAAAGATGGAGGTTGCGAGGGTGGCGATGGAAAATGGAACGATGGGGAAAGAAGGTGGATCGAATGACGACACGAGTGGCTTGGCTCTCCACTCGATACGGTCGCTAACAAATGTTGAACCCGGTTCAAGGTTTGCTAGGGTTCTCTCAACAGCCAATCCCGGATTGAACTAAAGAGAGGAGATGAGACAAGATCAAAGAATCACTCTTTGAGAAAAGGTTTATTTTCATTCAAGTCTAAGGAGAAACAAAGAGCTAAGAGGAGTTTAATAGCTAGGTTAAGGAAGGGGCTTAAGGACACGTGGACTCATCTTGGTCCGCACATTGTCCTTTGACGTGTTTTGTTTGCAATGAGAACACGTAGCCTCCTTTGACTAACAAGCTTAGCCACAAAACACTCTCAACGTTCAAAAGAGAATATTCCAAGTTCAAATTTAAACCAAAAGATAAAAGGTAGAAGGATAACCGCCTTGGCTTTACCGCGGGAAGCGACTTAGCCTTAGGGCGTTGTGCACCAAGCTCAATGCCTCGTTAAAACCTTCTCCGGTAAACCCAATGGAAAAAACCCGGAGTAAGGAAAAAGAGTACACATCCTTGCTTAAGTGACTTTGTTGTCTTCACTCTTGGGTAAGAGTGAAGACCAATCGGACTAAACCTTCAAAGTCTTCTTGGATCAGTTGGCGTTGGGCAAATGACCGGACGAACAGGTTGAGCCGTTGCTTGGCCGCCTTTGCTGAACTCTTGGAACGTGTCGTGGCTCCCAGGAGGATCGCTGGTGCCTTGGCCGCTTGCGTCTCGGCTACCTCCGATGCGTCTCGATCTCGAGCCTCGGTCACGGTCGGCGTCCCTTGGTCATGTTGGTCGGGTTCCCGTATTTTGATCACATCAAAGGTGGTCCAGATCTCAGTGGTGGTAGTTGCACGAGAGAGAATAGTCTGAACAGAGGTTGAATGGCGCCAAAGAGGGCAATGTAAATCAGCTTGTCCTGGCGATTCCAGACCGTGAAGGCGGGATTAGGAGAAGTGACACCAGCCGTAGTGATGGTGGGATCATGTTTAGTAATAGTACCATCGAGAAATGGAACCAGATCATAGCCGTCAAGAAATTTTTGACTTGACGGCTCCACATGAGGTAGTTGGAGGCAGTGAGTTTGGTCACATTGGCCATGTTGATGTTGAGCAGAGAGGAGTTGACGAGAGGAACAACGTCGGTGGAAGAAGCAACCTCTGGATTTTGAGAACTAGTGTTTGAAGAAGACATGATGGAGAATGGAGATCAAGGAGCAGAGAAGGAGAAAATTTTTCTTTAGGTTAGGAGCGAGTGCTCTGATACCATATAAGATAATAGGAAGTGATGTCTATTATGAATGACTTTGTACAGCTCATATACACAATCATAGCTTGATCATCAAGCGTGTGACATAATTACAGAATGTACAGTTTACATATTTGGATGATATGATTGAATGATACACTTGACTTGTTTAGTTGATATGATTGGATCCTTGATTGGTTAGCTGATATGGGCGTATCCTTGACAGTTTCCGTTAAATACCCTCGATCTTTTGGTGGGTACGCTTAGTTTCGTCATTGGCAACTCGATTTGCAATGTTAATGTCAATGTATCTTATAGACTAGATCAGATTAGCCCAATTGGTTAGAATATATATAAGTGTAGAATGAGTTTGCAAATTACGAGTGACAAGTACAATTTTTTTTGGACTTATATCACAGAATCAGACACTCATTTTATACACATTACACCCAAAAAAAATTATTGGTTTTTTTTTTAATTATATGTTGCACCTATCGTAACCCGAAAACCAAGAGGGCTCAACAAGATTTGAAAACTCGGTTTCTTTTTTGTAAAGCGGCTCAATCTCATCTCTCCATTGCTGATCACCTTCGTTTGCCGATGCTTCCACGGCTTGATCACATTTGGTAGGACATTCAATGTGGATATGTGATTGTGGGACAAGTTGGTTAAGAGTGTTGATTTTGTCTTCATGTTTCCTCTTCAGCTTGTCAATCTGTTTATATGCTTATGCAGCTTCGTACTCTGCATCCATCGCTCGTTTCTGTTGACACAAGCCAAAGAGATTATTTACTACAGAATCAATTAAAATTTGGGGAATGAGATCTGAAATGTTTAGAAAATGTACCTGTGCAACTGTCAATCCTTCTTCAGCTTCTTTAAGCCGAACAAGTAACTCTCTAGCTGCTTGTACGGCTTCAACTGTATCTCTTAGTTGTGTCTGGAGACTTTTGTTCTCATCCCTCAAGTATTGTCTCTCCTTCTCTCTTTCTACCCTTAAGGCCGAAATTTCTGCTGCAAGTGCATTTATGAATCTGGACTCTGCTCCTCTGACTCCGGCTTTTGCAGCTGCCTTTTTAACATCATCTATTCATTCTTGAATCCGTCTATGTCTTGCAAGCAATTGCATATGCTTCTCTTCTAGGTCTGCATATATTTCAAGCATATGTGCATGCCCTTGCATGGCCATCTGCATTGCTTCTTTCAACTCTTCCGCACATCTTTTCTCAATTTCAAGTTCATGTTTCTGCTTATTCATCAGCACCTTGTTGGCGTCAAGCTCTGTTCTTAATTCCTTGGCGAGAGAAATCCATTTGGTATCTGCCTCAGTCGAACGAAGTCTTTCCTGTTCTAGTGTCTTCTCAAGACTCTCGTCCTGTGATTCAGGGATAGCGTTCACTGGGGGAGCTTGGGTTGAAAGCTTAAGCAGGGAACACTTTTTGCGTGCTCATGTAAGAGACGGGTCAATGTAACATTGTAGATGCATCTTTAAATCCTGAATCTCTTCCATTAACACTTCTCTTTCTCCCATATCACCATAAAAGTTCCTGAAACTCTCAACCTCTTCTTGCGCTCTTTCCAACTCTATCCTAGTCTACAACACTTCAGGGTGATTCTGATACATGCCCTTTAACAGCTGCAAATTATATTTCAGAAAAAGCTTTTGGAATATAGTCAAATTACCTTCTAACAAACGAGAACCCACAATTACCTTATGTTCATGCAAGAGAGCTGAAAATTCTTCATCTAGAAAATCCTCCTTAGATAATACACCATCCATTAGACTTTCCAGGCGAATAATCTTGTCTTCCCTTGTTTGTCCTATGATGGCATTGCACTCCCTCTCATGTTTGTATTGTTGTACCTGTTACACGATTTGGACCAAGTTATCTTCGAGGAGACAGTTATAAAGCTTCTCTTGGCATGTAGAGCATAGAACGATAAAAATTAGAAGAAACACAAGTATCATACCAGTCGGTTAAGTTGGGATATCTTAGAGGCTTGTTTAGTGCAGAACTCTTCTAGAGCCATTTCCCTCCTGATAGATCCTGCTAGAACCTTTTCCACTGCCTGTAAAGAGAAAACATCATCCCGTTAGAGGTACACAATATATGAATGTTGAAACAATAAAAACCTCGAATAGGTAATCTATTTCAGATAAAAAGTCACTGTTTTTACTTTGGGAACTTGGCTCTTGGGATTTTCTGTCACTTCCGAGTTGTCAACAGGTACTAACTGAAGATTTGGCATGTCACGCATTTGCTGGGCATCAAATTCTTCTCTGCATTTGCATTTGCTACACAAAAAGTCTTTTGTATTCTCCTCTGACATTGCATCAGCTTCGAGAAAGGTCTGCACACCCACATCAGTCTTACTAATAAAGGTTGAAGGTTTACTATCTGGAGTTTTGATGGAAAACCTGAAAGTCGATCGTCTTTGAGCTGTACTTTGGCAATATGACTCAAGATGTTCGATTCCTTTGTGGAGGCTAGCTGCCAAATGTTCAGTCCGTACTGGAATAACTTTGCTCTTCTGTGTAGTGGACAAAGAAGTAGAACAGTTAATTCTCTTTCTGGATGTAGACGAAGATGGGTCCACAGCTTCCGTAACTAGTTCGTCTCCTTCAGTATCATTCTGAGATGCTGTTGACATTTCTGATGTCTTCAAGCTTTTCCTGCTATTTCTAATCGTGGGAGACACACTCAGTGTGGGAGATTTTAATACAGGAGGCACGCCAAATGGTTCTATACAAAGACTAGGAGATGAAGAATTTACTAATCCATCAGCTATTAATACATTTGCAGACGCATCTTCTTGAACCAAGTCAGGGCATGATGGCATATCCTCCGTCTCTTTCAGTGAAGAACGAAGAGCATGCTTGACTGACAGAAGCTGAATATCAGAGTCGTGATCCACAGCTTGCAAGGGGGTCTTAATCTGATCTGCTGTGATGTCGATCTCTGTTTCAGTTCTCACATTATCCACTGTCTCTGGTTCATAGTTCCCTGAATGGCAACAAGTATCCTCCATGGCAGCATTTGTGTCCTCGGTAAGCCGCTTTTCTATGGATTTCCCATCAGACGAATGCATACTCTTTACTCTGTTCATATCAGTATTGATCCCCTCCGAAGCTGGATATGATTGCAAACCCGCTTCAACACAAAGTCTTTCAACAGCAGCATCATCAATTTCCATCTCAATATCTCCATCATTATCTTCATGAGGTAAGGACCTTGGATAACCCAGACCAAAGCTTCTTAATAAATTCAAACTTCTACGTGCATTCCAAGCACTGGAATAAGCTACATTTGGGTTGGTCGGATTATTTTTATCATCTTTCATTCTTTGTAGTTCATCCTGCTCAATTTATCCATTTAAAGTTAAAAGTCATATTCACATTATATTTATATGTAAAAGTGAATAATATTCATATATGTTGTGATGTAAAAGAATGCATACCTTCAGCTGGCTTATCACTCCACGCAAGAAATTTACATCATCCTACATCACTTCGTTGACAACAGCCTTATTCTGTATTGCCTTCGCACGCTGAGCAAATCTCAAGGTGCTGAAGGTTTTGCTCCTGCAACTGCAATTTTCATACATACTCAGTATTCCAGATGATGGAGATAAAAGAATTCCTGAAGTGGAAATAAGGATTCTGCATTACCTTTGTGAAGGAGAAATTGCACAAACCATTGCTAACTTTGCATTTCCACCAAGAGACTCTTGCAACAAAATTGTTAATCTGGAATCTCTATACGGTATATGCCTTGGCTTCCCTGTTTGAGAAATCGCTGCGAGGATGTTAATCAAGTTCCTGCACATAACAAATTTGTATGGTAAACATGTAGTCGAGAATTTCAGCTTAAACTAATTATAAACTTCAGGGAAGCCTTAAAGCACTTTAGTTGGACATCAGCAAAAGGTTGAAGGATATACAATAAATCCACTTTGATAAGACAATCAGTTTGATCTTCCTACAGTGTTGCCCTTCCATGGAGAGATAGCTGTTACAGTATTAAATATCACATAGCACTACTTACAAGACACAAGAACCTCATAAGCTACTACTATCACATTTCAAATTATTTTCCATTATCCCAAAGTGTAAGTTCTTTATAATCAAAAAACTAGATTTCTAGTGCCCGCTGCAGTATCAAAAACTAGAAAACACAAGAACAGCAGAAGCTACTACCATCATAAGACACAAGAACCTTATAAACTACAACCAAAACATTTCAAACTATTCTCCATTATCCCAAAGTTTCAGTTATTTATAATTAAAAACTAGATTTCTAGTGCCCGCTGCAGTATCAAAAACTAGAAGACACGGAGACAGCAGAAGCTAAGTGTCAGTTCTATAGTGCATTCTGCAGTTTCAACAGGAAATAAAAAAATGAAAATTCCATGCTAAATGAGTTCCAAAAATAACCACAAAGATATATATATATGGAGACTACTCTGAATCATACCCAAACTGAGAGAGCGATCGATTGATATTTCCAGCTTCCTTCAGACGTTCTCCTGGTGCAGCAGTTAATTTTTGTTGCTTAGAACCAGCCAGATCAACAAGGTTTATTCCGCTTGTCTTAAAGCTGCGTAGCGCATCTGCACTCTGTAAGAAGTACATTCAAGCAAAGTCAAACATTTGTTCCATCAGACGTACATACTAATCTATAGATTGGAGAAAGTTGATAGCATCTCAACTTCACAGATTCCTCTCAAAAGCCAGTTATATGAACAATTTAATGTGTAAGAGTAGCCTACCTTGCAACGAGATTCAACAACACAAGTAAATACGCAATGTGATCTTGAACTCTCTACATTTACACTCGTTGCAGCAGTTCGTCGATTTCCTAAACCCTACACCGGTTTCAAAACCAAGTATAACTATCAATTATACTTTTTTGTGAATACTTTATCTCGACCATCTGATATATTTTGCCAAATTAAGAATACTAAATTCTGTTTAAAAATCTTCAAAAAGCTTTTTGTGATATTAATTTACGCAGCATCACTAACAAAACCCAGTAATACTGTTCATTATAATCTATGGACATCTCTTCTTTCGAGACAAGTTTTCACATTGCTTCTTTAAAATTTCAGAGAATTACAAGGATGTGATACCTGAAACTGGTGTTCTTGTGTACTTTTTAGAAACATTGCAAGTCAAACTGGAATTAGTGTGCAAAGAGAAACCAAAAAGTATACAAACCTTGATCAGAAGCTTTGACACGTCTGTCAAGTTTTTCACGTATTCCTCAGTCATATTTTCAACATAAACACCTGACTTGACATCTTCTCTAATCTGGTGACACATTAATGAAAAAAGATGAACATATTTTTGTTTCCTTAAGTATATAAAACAATCTGAATCTGAAAGTTCCTTTTACCATAAGGTTTTTCTGGCTCGGATCTAGTAGGTCTGTTATTTGCTCTTTGTAAATCTGAAGCAGGAAAAGAAAACAACATTTATATAGTAAACTCTTTAAAATGAAACATTCACACACCATCGAAACTAAAGTAATGCATCCAGTCACTGAACCTTGAGTAATGAACAGCAGCACTGGTAATTGAGTTGCTTTTCAGCATGCTTGACTTGTTCCTGCAAACCAAAAAGAAACAAAAGGAGACTACTTCTGAATGTGCTAATCATTACAAAAACTCAAACCGAAAATCAAACAAAACCAGGCATCACCTCTTTGATTTGGGCAAACAAACGTTCAAAAACACGTGGGGTCAAACCTCTTTGGTCACCGATGTGGTGCTCCTCGAACAATCCATTCGCAAGACCCCACATGGTATATGTTTTTCCGCTACCAGTCTGATGGTAACAATATCATGATCAGTAGCATTTACAAGTTACAATCAAACAATACAAGAAATGGAACTCTGCCTGAAAGGAAAACTTTAGAAAATCAAAATTACCTGTCCGTAGGCAAATACAGAACTGTTAAATCCAGATAGACAATTTTCAACAAGAGGGGTTCCCACAAGCTGAAACATTTTTTCCTGAAAAAGAAGAAAATAGTGAGGGAATCTTTTGGAAATCTTTTCGTAAGCATACGATGACATAGCATACTGAAAAACCAAGAATCTATCTTGCCTGTGTCGACTCTGGATCAGCAATTGAGTCGAATGTGAAAGTATTCCCACGAATTGTGAGGGAATCTTTGGAAATCTTTTGTACTATCATATCCCCTTCTGCGCCTTTGGTTAGAGGCTTCATTCTGACTATAACCTGAAAGTTGAATCTCAAAATTGATCACCTTATCTTCGCAATTATATGTTGGGATATGCAATTCACACTTAGCTAAGTTGTATCCCGTTTCTCAGAGAAACAAAATCAAACTCACCAAGTTTCTAATTCTCTAATTAGAAACCTAACCCCAAATCTAGCAAGTACAAAATCTTCAATTGGGTGAAATTATAGATATGCCTGATTAGGGATTTGCCTCGAAATCGCCTAAGTATAACCAAAGGATGACAAAATTACCTTGACACCGGAGTCTGAAAACCCAGTCTCCGCCGTAGCTTCCACACTGAGTTTCCGTTTGAGAGAATTAGACGGCGGCAGGCGTGGTGGCAAAGGACTCTTTAGTTTCATCGACATATGGTCAGGTGTCGACGAGTTCTGGTCGAGAGGAGGAGCATTTTCTTTGGCGGATTTTAATTTGCGTGGACGTGGAGTCCTCGACTTGGACATACTAGGGTTTTTCGGTGAGTGTGGTTCTCCGCCATCGCGTAAGATGGCGTTTCTTAGTAACATGGAGTGCTTCTTCATCTCCACCGTGAAATCTACAATTAGAAACCCTGAGAGCGACGAAGAAGGAAGATTGAAAAGAGAGAGAGAGAGAGCCGTTAAGAGCGAGAATTTGAAATTTTCTGTTTTACAAGTGTTGCTGAGTTGAGACGCATCGTATTCGTGTTACTATCACACATGTATTATTTAATTTATTTTATTTAAAGAAATATATTAATGTGATCGATGAGTTTTTGGCCGTAGGATGAAATCCAACGGAGGGAAGGCACTAACTAAAGACCCACGTTTATTTTTTATTCACCACAAATTACTTTTTTTTCGTTCTTTCAATTAATCATCTTAAATCTGAAATTGGTTAAGAAATTACAAGATTAAAACTTGGTTACAAAAAGATTGGATTAAATTGGACTTCTAAAAAAACGTGGTTACAAAATTCAAATCTAAATTTAGAAGTCCTAAATTTGAATTTTGGTAAAAAAAAAAAATGGACTCGTAAAAGACCAAACAAAGAATCCCTCACCCTCGCACTCAGAGTCAGGTTTTTTATTTTGGTGGCATAAAACATATTTTTTTATGTAAAATCTAATCTCAAATTGTTTTTCACTAAAATACTAAATATAATTAAAAAATATTTTAAAAAGTTATTAAATACTTTAATAATGTAAAACAATCTAAGCAGAATGAGACCATGATTTTACAATCCCTAATTCCCAAATATATTCATTATTTTTAATTCATAACCATAAAAAGGTGCAGAGTACGAGGTTCAAAACAAAGACAAGCTACTTAATTGCAGAACACATAGTCAGCTGACCTACCTAATCCCTTAAATTATCTAAAATTTTAGTATATTGTGTGGCCTAAAGCAAATGCTTTGGCTGCTTTATGGGTGAGCCGGGCCTGCTCGCACTATCTATTGCAAATGACTAATTCACATGGACTTCTATAAAATTTAGATAATTTAAGAATATGATTTGTGATTGCTTCTGAAGTTGTTGCCTCCTTGGAATGGTCGATATAAGGTTGTGGCTTTTTTGTTGGTTTCTACTTCTAGTGGTTGGTAAGTCTAATTTATTTTGAGCTATCTACAGGTTGTGGTATGCAACATCGCTCTTTCCGAAAGATTCGTGGGATCTGTTCATTGTGTCTCATGTCTTTCTTGCCGAAACATAAATCTAGGTTCAATCGCTTTGAAAGGCACATGACTTCACAATAGGAGGTTCATATTGTCCTTTGCGGCTAGCTTTGTTTTCCTTGGCATAGGAGCAAGTTGGCAAGTCTAATTTGTTTTGAACCTTTTGTTGAAGTCTTTAACCTTTGTCTTTGTGTTTTGTGCTTTGTCTTACCTATATTTTTTTTTTTATATTAGTTTCTCTCTAGTTAGAGCATCATTTCTCTCATTTGGACTTTTGATTCCCTTTTTTAGGCTTTTAGTCTCCGAAAATATTTAGGGGGGTGTATTGAAACAATAATTTTGGAGGATTTGATGGGATTTAGGAATTTTGAAATTTTGATAGATTTTAGGGAAGTTAATATGATTTATAGTAAAATTCTTTCAAATTCCACCTAAAACCATGAAATTTGAATTTATGTATTTTTAACTAAACAAATCCTCTCAAATCCTCCAGAATCTCTAAATCTTAATAAAATCCAAATCCACAATATGTTTTGAATAACAGTGGATTTTAAAGTAGATTTTTAAATCATCAGTTCAATAATAGTGAATTTCATTAGACTTTTTAAAATCCATGATTGATTCATATATATAAAAGTAAGGTTTTGGTCTCTCCTTATTGGTTGATTTTCATTTAATATTTTCTAATTTTTTATTTTTTTTTATTTGATTTCTAATTGTTTAAACAATATTTAAGACCTAATTAATACAATACATTTAACTCACACATTAAAATAAAATTATAACTGAAAATAAAAGAAATTATACATTAATCATATTCAACCATTCAATTTTATTCAAACACAATAAATTATTTTTGTAACTCCATAATTCAAAATGTAACTTCCAACCATTCTTATCATATAAATAAGCATTCTCTCTTTCTCTCATATTGACATTCTATTACTTTCTCATTTTCACATTCTCTCATTCTCTTCCACTTCTCTCATTCTCTTCCATAATACCTCCAATCATTTTTCATTTTTTTTTCAATTTCTTATTTTTGTTGTATGGGTTACAAAAAAAAACAAAAAAAAATATCATTGTAATCTTTTAGTGCTAAATTTTAATTTTAGAGACTACATGATATGTATTTTATATTGTTCTTATTTTTAAAGATTCATCTCCATTATCTATTTGGATTATCATCTTAAGTGTAATCATTCTCTCCTTCTCTCCCACCAATATCAAATGTTGTAATTATATCTCATATGTGTTGTAAGAGTTTGATTCTATATTTTAATTTAGAAAGTATTAAAATATTTCTTTTATATTTCTTGCCTTTCTAATCTATTTATAGTTATTTTTTAAAATTTCCATAGTTAGATTTAAATTCACATATGTTGGGTTTAACAAAAAAATCAAGTTTATTTGATAATTACATGTTCCTATTCCTTTTAAATAATCAAGTTTATTTGTATAACATATTATACTTTTGAATCAAATTATGGACCCACCAACACTCACTTGTAAATTAAAGGGGCATTCTCAAAAATGCCCCTTTTTCCATACCTCTTTTTAAAAATACCCCTTCATGTTGACCATTTTTAAAACTACCCCTCTTTATATACAAAATGACCAAATTACCCTTTTTGAGTGACAGCAAGAATGTACAGTCATCAAAATCGAAAATATTTTCCCGCAATAAAATTTCCCGCCAAAATTTTTTTTTCTCGCTAAAATCGAAAAATTTTCCCGAAAAAAATATTTTTTCCCGCCAAAAAAAAAATTTCCCGCCAAAATCGAAAAATTTTCCCGCCAAAAATATTGAAATTTATACTTTTTAAAAACATTATAAACGCTTTTAAAAGTTTTAAAAAACTTTTAAAAGCGTTTACAAGGTTTTTAAAAGGTTTTTAAACACATTGTAAACGCTTTTAAAAACCTTGTAAATGCTTTTAAAAAGCTTGTAAATGCTTTTAAAAGGTTTTTAAACACCTTGTAAACGCTTTTAAAAACTTTTTAAAAGCAGTTACAAGGTGTTTAAAAATCGTTTAAAACCCTTTTAAAAATCTTATGAAAACTTTTACAAGGTTTTTAAAAACATTGTAAAAGCGTTTACAAGGTGTTTAAAAACCTTTTAAAAATCTTTTTTAAAACCATTCGAAAATCTTTTAAAAACCTTTTAAAACCTTTTAAAAACTTTTTAAAAACCTTTTAAAAATCTTGTAAAAGCGTTTACAAGTTGTTTAAAAAACCTTTTAAAACTATTTAAAAAAATCTTGTAAAAGCCTTTACAAGGTGTTTATAAGGTAGAAACCTTATAAAACATTTTAAAAACCTTGTAAATTTTTTTTGGCGGGAAAAATTTTGGCGGGAAAATTTTTTGTCGAAATTTTTATCAAAATTTTTTTGACAAAAATTTTTTTGGCGGGAAAATTTTTTCGAAAAATTTTTGGCGGGAAAATATGTCGGAAATTTTTTGGCGGGAAAATTTTGTTTTTCTTTTTATTGAATAAAATAATTTTCATCTAAGGGTAAAATGGTCATTAAAAATTAAAAGAGGGCAAAAATAAAAATGGCCAGAAAACAGGGTATTTTTGAAAAGAGGTATATCAAAAGGGGCATTTTTAACAAATTCTCTAAATTAAATGGATTTTAATTTTAGGAGTTTAAAAAGTAGAAAAGTTTGTTTGTAACTCCCATAATAATATCATAGTAGTGTTCTCAATGAATTTAATTTTATATAATAGAACATGTTAAAAATGTATAAGTATGCACTTAATTGCACTTTTGTAACTCTCAAATAGTTACCTTTGATACATCAATTTCTGTATTATCTATTAAAAGAAAGACACATATCTAACTATAACCCTCATAGCCTCATATTTTAAATCTCACATAATTTTATAAATTCTACAATATCATTATTTTTCCTTGATTTAACCAATGATATCTTAACTTAATAAAAGTTTCAGTTTATTTGAATAGGATATACATGTAATATATGATATATAGTTTATTTTTTTTTCTATATGAAACATTATCATTTCATATAAATTAAAGTCCATACACAATTAAAAAATTTAAGATAATAATCCAATAATGTAGTTGCTGTTCTTTTATTTTATTTTTCTTGAAAATGTATTAGTCTAATAATCTATGGTTATACTCATTTAGTTATATATGTATGAGACACTTCAAACCTACTGTTTATTATTTTAATTTTTTCTTAATTTAAACATTTTAAATCTCTTTAACCTATCACCATAATTAAATAAAATAATATGCATAACTACACCACAAAATAAATTTTATGAAAAATATATCACAATGATTTTGAAATATGACTACAACTACAAAAATATATGGCATATGGCATGTAAGATACAATATGACTTAATTACACTAAATATATTATCATCAAAAGAAAATTTGATTTCTTTACATTAGTTAAATTCATATTACGTAGTCTTTAAACTTTGATGTAAACCGAAAAACAAAATAATAATAATATTATTTTATATTATTTTTTAAAAATAGAATAATGATTATGTAAGAACTCACGCGTAGCGTGAGCTAACATCTAGTAACATAGGATTTATAACTTTTACACAAATCAATTAAAATGTCAAGTTGAATACACCCTCCTTAATGTTTCAGTTGACATATGTAATCCTTAAAAATAAACAGGTAAAAGAAGAAAATACAATTTTACTTTTTTTTTACCATGCGTAATAAACTCCTTTTGTAAAATTTAAAGTTTTATGCAAAACAAAATCTGTATATGTATAAACCAAATTTAGTCTTATGAAAAACATATGAAACCTAACTTTATATGGCTTATAATTAATTGAATACATAAAAAAATACAAAATAACTCATCGTGTTTTACGTTAGTAGTATCATAAGTTTATAACAACTAGAGGGTGTTATTGGATTAAAATTTATAAAGAATTTTGAAGACTTCAACAAAATCAATAGAAGTGAATAAGTGAAAGATTTTTAAGGATTGCTAGAGAGTATTCTATAGTTTTGTTGATTAGTTTTCTAAAATCTTGTAAAGTAATCAAAACAATCTATGTATTTTTGTGATATTTTCTATGTCTTTATTTTGTAAAGAAAATGTGTAAAATCATGAACCAATAACATAATAATTGAATTCATTAACAATCGTAGATTCTTTTGTTTTAATTGAATAACACAAAACTTTTTTTGACTTTATAAAACTCTGAATTCAATAATTCAAATTTGTTAAGATTTTAAATGATTTTTTACAAATCACAAACTAATAACACTAAACTTTTAACAAAATTTTAATATAATAACAACATATTCTACTTAACATTTAATGTCTTTAAAACTCTATTAAAGTCCCAAACCTATAACCCCACTTAAGTTTGAGTGTTGATGAATTTTTTCGTTTACATAGATTTACTGAAATAAAAAAACCCTTTTTGAAAAGAAAATTTTGAATAAATATTTTTTAGTTAATTAGTGAGAATTTTTTATTTTTGTAATGGATTTAGTTTAATTTTCACGTGGAGATCATGATATAACCAAAGAGGCAGAAGATAACTAGAAAATATATACTGCTTTAAGTAGAAACTAGATTAGGACCCGCGGTACACCGCGGGATAAATTATTAATAACTAAAACATTTAAATTAGAAATTGTATTTGTTGGTATAATTATATAATAATTGTTAATTTTATGGTTTAATGTTTAAACCATATAACACTACAATATAATTTAATTTTTTGCATAATATTTATTAATCAATTTAATTATATATGTCTATTCTCAGATAAATATAGTGTTAACAAAATAATGAAATGATGTTATACTCGTTTAACACCAAATTAATGATATTTTAAATTTATATAAATATCGACAAAACTCGTCCTGCTATATAATTCCGTTCCAAGATATTTTAACTTGCACTATATAATCTTAATTTTTAATATTTATTGTTTTGTATTATAAATATTAAATTGAGTTGATATGTTATTTAGTAAGGTTGTAATTTACATTTTATAAGATTGACGCTTCTTATAAAGTTTAAATATTTATAGTAATTGGAATTCTTAAAATGGTTGAGTATTTCTCATATTTGAAGTTTCGTAAAATTTTAAATGTATTATTAATATTTTAAAGGTCTTCTAACTTTTTAAAAATTGAAGAATTCTTAAAATGGTTGAGTATTTCTCATATTTGAAGTTTCGTAAAATTTCAAATATATTATTAATATTTTAAAGGTCTTCTAACTCTTTTAAAAAAATTGAAATATTTATAATATTTAAACTTCTTATAAAGTTTAAATATTAATAATATTTGAAACTTAAACGTGTAAATATTATTAATATTTTTAACATTTTATAAAGTTTAACGTTTAAAAATATAAATATTTATACTTTTATAAAATATAAATATTTTCTAAAAAGTTTTAAATATTTATAATATTTAACTTTTAAAAATCTTTACAATAAAAAACCGGAATAAACCAAATAAATTTTTTTAAGTTTGAATGCATGATAAATCAAGGCTTTTACTCAATTGTATTATGAATCAGTTTGGTATCTTTTATAGTATGACTCTGAACTATTGCCCAATTTTTTTAGGCGATGTGGGACATTTGTTCCCGTATTTTTTATTCCTCTATTGAGTAATATATGTCCGTTTAAAAAAATTTATATTACATCATATGCAGTAAAAAAAAATCACAATTTTTATTAACTAAATGCATTATAGAATAATTCAAGATAATTTAAATATAAATTTCAAATAAAAATGAAAATGAATCATATATTTATGTTTGAATAAGGTAGAAATATTTTCTTATTTTAAAAATTTTACCTATAATTAATTTTAGAATTTTTGGTAACTAATATTAATGTCAATGCATTAAATGTAAAAACTTTCCAAAAAGTATTTTTGAGCAAAAACTGCTGCAAAAATACTAGTATAGATATTATTCCAAAAGTAAAAGATTTTTTTTTTTTTTTAAATATATTTTTGGTTAATATTTTGGCTATTTCTATTTTTTTTTTATATAGATTATTCTAGCAAATCTCCTTTCCTTAAATCCTAAAGGTGGAAAAAAAAAATTAAATGCGAAAACTTGACCCAAACCCGAACCCATTTAAACACGAGATCCGTCATCATCATCCATCCAATCAAATAGAGAGACTCGCGTTATGACCTCCCAGTGATTAGCCGCGACTTACCCCTAAAGTAAACTCCTAATCTCTCACGGCTCTCCTCCTCCTCTGACCCAGAGAATTCTCAGTTCCATCACCACAATTCGATCCCGGATCTGATCCGTTTCGACCTAGATCAGAGCACCAATGGCGAGCATGGATCCAGAAGGTATGGATGGAGTTCGTATGACTTGGAATGTATGGCCTCGCACTAAGGTTGAAGCTAGCAAGTGCGTGATTCCACTCGCCGCCTCGATTTCTCCGATCCGTCGTCACCCCGATATCCTTAATCTCGATTATGCTCCTCTCCATTGCCGCTGTAGCGCTGTTCTCAACGCCTTCGCTACTGTTGATTTCAGCGCCAACGCCAACGCCAACACCAAGATCTGGAAATGCCCTTTTTGTTTGCATCCGAATCATTTCCCGAATCACTACCATAGCATCTCTCAGGATAACCTCCCTGGTGAGCTTTATCCTCAGTGCACCACTGTTGAATACAGGGTACCGTCGTCTGTCCCTGGTGTTGGTGTTCAGTTCGATCCGAGAACTGGTGCTCCTGTTGGCCCTCCTCTGCCTCCCCCTGTGTTTGTGTTTGTTCTTGATACTTGTATGATTGAGGAAGAATTGGGATATGCCAAATCTGCGCTTAAGCAGGCCATCGGGTTGCTTCCGGAGAATGCTTTGGTGGGGTTTGTGTCGTTTGGTACTCAGGCTCATGTGCATGAATTGGGCTTCTCTGAGATGTCTAAAGTTTTTGTCTTTAAAGGCAACAAAGAAGTCACCAAGGATCAAATTTTGGATCACTTGGGGCTTGGCTCTTCCTCGAGGAGAGCTCCCACTTCTGGGTTTCCTAGAGGAGCGCAAAACGGATTCCAGAGTTCAGGAGTTAACAGATTCCTTTTGCCGGCTTCAGAGTGCGAGTACACATTGGACTCGGTGAGTAATGGTCTCAGTTTCAATAGATTTACCAACATGTATCATCAATTGTAACATGGGTTTTCAACACTGGTGTGGCTGGTTTTTTGTATGCAGCTTTTGGATGAGCTCCAAACAGACCAGTGGCCTGTTCAGCCAGGTCATCGTCCCCAAAGATGCACAGGTGTGGCATTGAGTGTAGCTGCAGGATTGCTTGGTGCTTGCTTGCCTGGAACTGGGGCTAGAATTGTAGCTTTGGTTGGAGGTCCATGCACAGAGGGCCCTGGAACGGTTAGTGCTTGTTGATTCCTCGGTTGATGGCACTGTCAAGTTTCATCGCACCATATTTGTTTTAGTCTGAATCAATTTTTCTTTCTTTTTTCTTTTTTCTTTTCAGATTGTCTCAAAGGATTTGTCAGATCCTGTGCGCTCCCACAAAGATCTAGATAAAGATGCTGCTCCTTATTATAAAAAAGCTGTTAAGTTTTATGATAGTATTGCAAAGCAGCTGGTCGCTCAGGGTCATGTGTTAGACCTTTTCGCCTCTGCACTTGATCAGGTATTAATGTGTCGTGACTAATGATTATTCGTTGCTTGATGCCCAAACTCTGATTTGATTCTTCTGGTAGATTTTATACTTCAGGTATAAATGTCTGGTTTCTTGCAACGCTTGATTTCTCTATTTTGTCTGTTTCGCTGTTACATTTTAGCTGAAATGAGAGCGATCATCCCTCATTAACTCCCTGGAAAGTGTTGTTTTATTAGTCATTATCTCATTTTTTGGTTACAAAATTGTTAGGTGTAGTTGATTTTGTTGATGCACACCAAATTGTGAAACCTCTTACATGTAATCGAGTCGTTTAACTAACCTGTGATCACCAGTTTCTAACCTTTTTCTTCTATTTAATTTTGCTGATGTTATTGATTGTGCACGAAAGAGCCCATTTGTAGATATAACTTTTACATACATTTGGAAAACTTGAATGGCAATCTATGCGATTGTTTTAGAACATCCCTTTAATGTAGAAATCGGAAATGATTGATTAAATTCTCTAGATAATATGTTTGCCAGTACCATATCAGAAACCTCATTTTTCATTCCATTTTGATGTCCTCTGCTTCATGAAAGACTGAGTATATTTTTTCAGTACCATTTTTTTCTTCTTAACATAACTGTTGATTGGGATTTGCTTGTTGTCTCTATCAAACCATTCCAATTTAGGTATCATTTTTCGTCACATGATTAGATACCTAACTATCATTGTCTCCGCTGTTGCATTTTGGGTATAGTTAGGTTGGGGTTGCTGAAATGAAAGTTGCAGTTGAAAGTACCGGTGGTCTCGTTGTTCTGTCTGAAAGTTTTGGCCATTCTGTATTTAAAGATTCCTTCAAGCGGGTGTTTGAAGATGGCGAGCAGTCTCTTGGTCTTTGCTTCAAGTATGTTTCTGCTATGCTTCTTATTGTCAATACTTTGCTTATTATCTTCTGTTGGGTTGGTGTTGCAAGAAAAAGAATATTTTGGCAATTAAGATCCTTTCTTGTGGACCATTATGCATTATACTGCTTGTATGTTAATACAATATATATTTTGCATCATTTAGTCCAAACTAACTCTGAACATTTCATTTTCAGTGGCACGCTTGAGATCAATTGTTCAAAAGACATCAAAATTCAAGGGGTTATTGGGCCTTGCTCATCATTAGAAAAGGTTATACCTGGAGTGCTTAGAAGTCATTTTCATTCAAGTTATTTTTTTTGTTTTTGTGTGTGTGTGTTTGGTGAATGAATAAAGCTGCCTGCTGTTAATTGATTTTTATTTTCATTTGGTGCCTTGCAGAAAGGTCCCAATGTTGCCGACACAGTCATTGGAGAGGGTAATACCAGTGCTTGGAAGTTGTGTGGCCTCGACAAGAGTACCTGCTTGACTGTATTCTTTGATCTATCTTCAACCGGGTCAAATGCTCCTGGACCTGTAAATCAGTTGTATTTGCAGTTCGTCACAAGGTATTCTGGCAACTGTTGTTCGTCTCTTTATTCCTTCATTATTTTTTTTTTTGTTAATCTTTTTTATCTTTCTGGAAGAAGTTATTACTTTAGCTTTAGAATTATTGTGTTTACTGTTGTTGACTCGATTGCAGATACCAAAACCCTGAAGGTAAAAATTTACTCCGGGTTACAACTGTAACCAGACAGTGGGTAGATACTGCTGTGAGCACAGAGGTTTGTCATAATCTTGTTTTCTAAACTTGCCACTTTATTCTGAATATTCAATGTTATATTGGGTTTACATGTAATCTAATAGCTCTTTTATGGTAGCACTGTTTTTTTTAGGCAGCATTGTTCATATTAGGATTAGAACCTATAAATCTGCTAGCAAATTTTAATTATTTGCCTCCACACTGTGCAAATGCGGTTAACAGCAGTATTGTTAGGCATGGTACCACATCTGGTTCTCATTTTGGTGAATATACTGTGAATATAAGCGAGCAGCTATAGTATTTTTGTCTTTCAATTGCACTCCACATTCTTATTTCTTGGAAACGGTTGGTTAGGATAAACTTGGATTCTTTAGATACCGTCGGTATAAAGTGCTCTGATTCCTAATAATTTATTTTATATTATTCCTATTACTAAACCTCTTATATGTGTTTCATCGAAAATTTGTATCATGTGCATCTCTGAATTAGGGTGTTGGTTTGCATGGTTTTGTAATTTTACTAGCTTGTTACATCTCACTATTGTCATGGAATCAATAATAATCGTGGTTAGGGTGATGTGTTTTGGCGTTTAATAAGCCAAAAGCTTCATGGCAACCATTCTTACAATGGTTACTGTATACATTCTCAGGAACTTGTGCAAGGCTTTGATCAAGAAACTGCTGCTGTGGTTATGGCAAGATTAACTTCCTTAAAAATGGAAACAGAGGTACCATACATCATCTTGTCGGTGCTTACAGTATATGGGTTAATTTGACTATGACTTAATTTTTTTGATGCTGTTGGGGTAAGGGGACCAAGCCCATACTGCCCTTGGTCAATTAAAATATGGGTTTTTTTTTTTCTCCTGGCCAAATTCATTTATCATGGGTTCAGGATCTTTGGTCAAATGTTCATCTATATGTCCAAAGGAAGTAAAACTTTATTTCTCATACAGCTGAACTTTATAATTAAAACAAAATAGTTTAGGTGGCTTACAGTTGTTCCTTGAGAAAACGTGCAAAGACGTCTTCCTTGTAACATCTTTATTGAGGATCTACTGTGGCTGTATGATATGCTTTTTTCATCTCTTTATACAAAGATTTTGTAGTCTGTGTGAGGCTCATAGTGAAACTACTAAAAGTAATTGTTGCTATGAAGTCTCCTATCTTATTGCAGTACTATGTATGGTGTTTATCTGCTTGTATTTTTTGTGATAGTGTTGCTCACGTATACTGTGTATTATTACCTCAGGAGGGATTTGATGCTACTCGGTGGCTAGATCGGACTCTCATTCGTCTCTGTTCAAAATTTGGTGAATATAGAAAGGATGATCCAACCTCGTTTACGCTGAATCCATATTTTTCATTGTTCCCTCAGTTCATGTTTAACCTGCGACGGTCACAGTTTGTTCAGGTAGACTACTATATTTTGATTTCATCACTATCTGCCTTTATGTAACTGGCATACACAGTTGACTCATGTTTTCTTTTTTTGCGGTGTTGGAATGGTTGCAGGTCTTTAACAATAGTCCTGATGAAACCGCATACTTCCGCATGTTGCTAAACCGGGAGAATATTTCAAATGCAACTGTCATGATCCAACCATCACTAACGTCATATGCATTTGATTCACCACCTCAACCAGCTTTGCTGGATGTGGCTTCCATTGCAGCCGACAGAATTCTTCTGTTAGATGCATATTTTAGTGTTGTTGTCTTCCATGGAATGACTATAGCACAATGGCGAAACATGGGTTATCATCATCAGGCTGGTCACGAGGTAATGCACGCTCTGAACCAGTAGTATTTGTAAAAGCATTTTTTACCTTCATTTTACACTTGCATAGCTGAAAAATGATATGTTCGTCGTTAAAATTAATACTTGTAACTTGTAAGAGCTGGTTCCCTTTAAATGCAAAGTGAATAAGTTGGGTTGTGGCAAGGTCGATAATGTCTATCCATGGTGTCTCATTTTGTGTTATCTTTATACCATCAATGATCCTGTGGTATCCTGAATCTCCAATGTCTCGTGTCAGGGCTTTGCTCAGTTATTGCAAGTTCCTCAAGAGGATTCCCAGATGTTAGTGAAGGAGCGTTTCCCAGTCCCAAGATTAGTTGTGTGTGATCAACATGGATCACAGGTTAGCATTGATATATGTTTTTTAATCTTTTGTCAGCTCGACTTTGATGATTTGTATGTTGTGTGGGTTCTGATCTAATGGTTTTCATCACCGTATCCTTTAAATTTACACCCTTTAACACTGCAGGCAAGGTTTTTATTGGCTAAGCTGAATCCATCAGCAACTTACAACAATGCAAACGAGATGTCAGCTGGGTCAGACATAATTTTCACTGACGATGTGAGCCTGCAAGTCTTTTTTGAGCATCTTTCGAAACTGGCCGTGCAATCCTGAGGGAAGTAGTCTACCCAGTTTGTTTTTTCTGCTTAAATTATCCGTATCTTCCTTATTACCAGCATGCCCGTTTGTACTATCTTAGAGCTCTTTGTTATTCTCACATTAATACATCATGGAAGGTACTCGCATAGTTGAAGCCTTTTATTTGCATTGGATTTGTCTGGAGTACAGAGATTTACTGTTTACTGTTTTTTCTTCTTGGGATGAGATCTTGTATGATCAATTTTATATGGTTTGGTTCACTGGCATTAGTACTTTTGACATCTTCTCTTCTTCTGATCCAGATGTCTCTTGTTCACGGTAGAACCAATATATAATTAGAGGAACATGACAAATTAGAGGAACAAACAATCCAAAATTATTATAATTCAGAAACCCAAGTTCTATTCCCAATATATGAAACAAAAAAATCGCTTACAATAAAAATAATCGTCAATTAGAAAAATAACACTTAGTAATATATTATGTATAGATTCTATAAATATGACCCTGTATTGCTTTAGTGACTTCACTTGGAAACACACATAAACTTAAAACGATTAGCAAGTACTGTATATTGATATACTTTTTCAAAGACATTATTGAATTTCTATTAAAAATGAACAAAAATGTTGTGTTTTTGACCTTTTTTATTTTTATTTTGTCATGTTAATTTATTTTTATATTAGGATAAAATATAGGATATTTATAATTATTTCTAAAACAATATTATGTTTATAATTTGACATATTTTAAAAATTTTATAGGTACATCAATGATTATGGAATCTTTTGATTTAGAAGCGAAAATATATCATATCAATTCAGTAGCAACTTTCCAATTAATTTTCAGTTAGCTGCTGCCCAAAGAGCCTTTTGTTATAATTGCAAAAGGGCTTGTCACAAAAGAAATAGACATTTGGGTGGAAAATACTTAGGTTCACTCCTAGGGTGAACCTTCTTGTTCACTTCTTTCTTTTCAACAAATCAAAATTTTCTATACATTATTTTATTTTAAAAAATAAATCAAAATTAAATTAAAAAGCAAAACAGATTAAGGAACAAATTATGTATAATTTTTTAAGGAAAGTGAAATATTGGCTTGGTTTAAATTTTAGAATTAGAATAAAAATGATGTATCAGTTTGGGTTTACAAATAAGGTGAGTAGGGTTTAGATTTTACAATTCAAACAAAATTATATATCGGTTTGGGTTTACAAATGAAGTGGTTAGGGATTAGATTTTACAATTAAAACGAAATTATATGTCGGTTTGGGTTTACAAATGAAGTGGTTAGGGTTTAGATTTTACAATTAAAACGAAATTATATGTCGGTTTGGGTTTACAAATGAGATGGTTAGGGTTTAGATTTTACAATTAGAACAAAATTATATGTCGGTTTGGGTTTACAAATGAGATGATTAGGTTTTAGATTTTACAATTAGAATGAAATTATATGTGGGTTTGAGTTTACAAATGAGATGGTTAGGGTTTAGATATTACAATTAGAATGAAATTATATATCGGTTTGAGTTTATATATAAGCGGTTTAAGTTTTTAATTTTATAATAGTGTATACAGATTTTGTTTCATTATTTTATAAGAATGTGAATGAATAGGTTCTTAAATGTATTATGACAGTGAAGTGACATTAGTGCAGTGGCAGGAGGTAAGTCTAACTGTAGAAGGCACCATCACACCGGGATCGAGTCCCACTTTCTACGAATGTAGGAATTTGGTTAATGGGCCGGCCAGTTGTGGCCTAATAGTTGACAAAAAAAAAATGTATTATGACATGTCAGATTCTCATTGACTAAAATAAAGAGAAGTGAATAAAAGAGTTCAACTTTAGGAGTGAACCCAATAATTGTTCTTGGGTACTTGTAAGAAATTTACTTGTCGTTGCCATATAATTATATTATATCACGAATAAGACAATGTAACTAGATGGCGAAATTAATAAATATAATTTGACACAAAATATATTAACATTTTAATTTACTTCCATGTTATCTATCCTAGACCAAACATGTCCATTTTTTTAAAGATAATTTTGTAAGTAATTGCTCTCGAGAAGGTTCGTACTTTTCTCTGGCTTGTGAGCCATCAAGTCATCATGACAAATATGGAGAGAGCTCGAAGACATTTGGAGGATACAATACAAGTGTATGTCAGGTCTGCAAAGGGGGAGAAGAAACGATTATACATGTCTTGCGGGATTGTCCGACTATTGTGGGACTCTAGGTGAAGATATTACCGTTGCGGCGAGGCAAACCTTCTTTGCGAGCACTTAATTTTAATGGTTATATGGTAACTTGAGTCTCATGGATGGCGGTACAAAGTTATCTTGGGCAACAATGTTTGGCACTTTCGTTTGGTGGCTTGAAAGTGGAGATGTGAGCATGTGTTTCGGCGAAGTTAGCAAATGTCGTGATAAAGTGAAATTCGTTACAGATGTTAGAGATTGATGAGAGTTTAGGAATGGAAGAATTGTATATTAACTCTCATGAGAATGAATGTACATAGAGATACACATTTCTATAGGGAATGAATTAACATAATTATCTAACTATACAATCATATTTAATATACATAAATATCTATAATATATTTATAATATCTTCTTTGATCATAAGGATTTTCTAGATCTTTCTATACCACCCTCAAGCTTAAGGGGTGATGAAGCGAAGCAGAAATAACGGCTTGAGATTGATAAGTCGAAGTGTTGACCGATCCGGTAATGAGTTGTGTGATGTAGAGGTGGCCGGCATCAACAATGGTTAGAGGAGGAGATCTGTCATTTTCTTATTAAGTGAAAAGAAATATAAAATAAAATGAACGAGAAATTTTTTTTTTTTTTTTTTTTTTTTTGTAAGAAAATGAAATAGAAAGAAGCACTATAGCTTGAGAAAGACGATAAAAGCAGTTTTTTTTTTACTCAACTGAAAAATAATAAATAAAATTTTGAAGAAGCATCGATGGCTTGAAACTGAAAATGGGTTTTTTTCAATAATTTAATTAAGCACTATGGCTTGATTCAGAGGCTCATAAGAAGCTTGAATTATATATATATATATATATATATATATATTTAATAATAAAAAGATGAAGCATTTGGGCTAGAGTCACAGATCTATGATGATATATCTAAACAAAGAGGAGCTTGATAGCTTATATTCAGAGGTTCATGTTGAACTTGAATTTGGAAGCACTTGGCTTAACAAAAACAAAAAGAAATAGAACGAGCTTAGAAACTCGGGTGCATACCTGCTCTGATACTATGTTAGAGATTGATAATAGTTTAGGAATGGAAGAATTGTATATTGACTCTCATGAGAATGAATGTACATAGAGATACACATTTATATAGGGAATGAATTAACATTATTATCTAACTATAGAATCATATAAATTATACACAAATCTCTATAATATATTTATAATATCTTCTTTGATCATAAATATCTTCTAGATCCTTCTATAACAGACCTGGCTAAGGAGGTAAGCATTGCACATAAGGCTACCCAGGAAGGTAAGCGATTGGGTTAGCAGGTGGAACGAATGATCCAATGGAGAACACCAAGGGACAGGTGGCTGAAACTAAATACCGATGGGCAATTCCCACGGGAATCCGGGGTTGGCCACAGCTGGGATGTGCTGCGAGATATGATGGGGCAATGGTGTGGGGTTTTTGCCATAAATATTGGTGTTTGTTCTGCGCCTTTAGCAGAGATACGTTGTGTGTACTACAGCCTTTACATCGCTTGGGAACAGAGAGTGATACGACATGAGTTGGAAGTCGATTCAAAGTTAGTTGTTGGTCTTTTTAACCACTTTGGATTGCTGATTGGCACCCCTTCTCGTTCCTTTTATGTTTGTGTCATTACTTCATTTCGAGGGACTAGATAGTCCATATATCACACGTCTATAGAGAAGCTAATCGTCTTGTTGATGGATTAGTCAACTATGCTTTTTCTTATTTTTAGGATTTTGATGTTTAGAGACGTCTCTGAGTGTTGTGGAGTCAATTTATAGATGAAATTCGCAGAACTGCGTTTCCGAGACATGTCAGAATGTTTTTTTTTTTTTTTTTTTTTTTTATGAATAAATAGCAAGGAGGCTTCGCCTCTACAAAAAAATAAGTTATTTTAACACATTTCACACAAATTAAAAGAACCTTCAATTATGCATGTTTGCCCTTATTTAGTAAGTGGTTAATAGTTTCATTTCAATGAAATGAGCTTTGAATTGAGGCGTAAATTAAGAAATTTAGTGTAAAAAATTCATTAAAAATGTAGAATGACAGACTTTGTGAAACAAAAAAAAATCTCTAAAATAACACTTTTTGTGAAAGAGAGGGAGCATATGATTTTAAGTTACAGATCCAAAGTACCCAATAAACTATAATTATTTAAGATATCTAATTACAGATAATAATATTATTATTTTAAATTTTAATAAATCCTAAATATTATATTCTGTTTAAAGAAATTATAATTCTTAAAAAATAATTATATTTATAATTGTAAAGTTTATATATAATTTCTATTGAATTTTTTTTGTAAGCCTTAAGTATTAATAATGTTTTAAAGTTTTATAAATAAATAGTTACTCCTTCTGTTTCACAAAGAGGGTCATTCTGAGAGTTTTCTTTGTTTCACAAAGACTATCACTTTGTATTTCCAATGTAAATTTTAATATCAAATTTTCTAAATTACCCTTAACCCAAAGCTTTTTCTATTAAATTTTAATGATAAATTACTCATTAAATAGGGACATATATGTATAATTCAAGTTTTTCTTAATTTGTGTGTAATTGGTCAAAATGGCACTCTTTGTGAAACAGAGAGAGTACAATATATGAAACCTTGTACATATAATATTTTACAATTCGATTAAGCTATGTAAACAATAAGTTTTATCATTCGATTACCCTATGTGAAAGATAATACTAATAACAATGTTAGTTTTCAGTGTAAATATTAAAAAGACCATTGTTGCAATAGTGTCTTATCATATATTTTATTGCAAGTAAAGCAAATAAATAGATATAGAGTCATCTGAAAAAAATAAAAAGCATCAATGTTATTATTTAAAACATTGATACAATACATAAAGATGTCAAATGATATCTCGATAAAAAAAAACAACTTGATAAATGATTTAGTATGGCTTAGGTCAAGGTAAAGCACATTATTTCATACCTTTTTCCAAGGGTACAAGCGTACTGGAGCATTCATTCCATCCACTCTAATATATAGTTGATCCAGTTTTGCGGTATATTCACGTAGTTTACCACATGCACGATAAGTTGTGTCTGGACGGAATGGTTCAGACTCACTATAAACCCTATTTTTAAGCCCGTGCTCAAAACGACAAGTCCAAGCTGATTTAGTGGGTCCCACATCCTTGAATTTAATGACTTTTCTACCATTGTTGTTTAGGTGTTGGACTCCTGTATTTATGCTCCCCAAGCTGCACTGATATTGGAGAACTCTACCATTACCAAGCTTGTTTATAATAACTAAATCGTTTAACTGGCAAGCTTCATTTACCCCAAAATAAATGGCAGCAACAAACACGAAAAATATTAGACGATTCATTTTTCGGATCAGTATAATTGTTGGAGTAATAAGGGAATCAACTTGTAGTTTTTCTTGTGGAATATGTTTTCTATTTAATCAGTAAATAATACTATTTATAGTATTAACTAAATTTAGATGCAACCATGCATGAGCAAAATAGAACTTTGGTCAAACGATATTTTAGTTTCGAAATTTATGGTTGGCCAATAAGATCAAAACAAACAAAATAATCTTAGTTATTACAACTAACCTCGAATCTGAAACTAAACCATATCAAAAAGGTTAAGGGATGGTTTATTTGTTGAATGGGTTTCAAATGATTTAAAAATCCAAACAAAAAAACATGTGTTATTGACTCATTGATTTTATACTATTTGTTGAAAATACATATTATTCGTTCAATGATTTCTGAATAAAAATTTAAATAATGTGTTAATTTTTTCAATGATGTAATTAATTATTTGTTAGTGAGCATTTTTAATTATTTACATTGATCTTAAATTATCAATTACTTTCTTCAGTTAGTATATATATAATCCGCGGTCTAAATTATAAATTGTTGTATTTTAAATAATAATTTTAATTTATTTAGTTTTCAAATTCCCAATTAATTAACTTTTGTCTAATTAATTTATAATTTTGTTTACAATGATTTTTCTTCTTCTTACATTTTATACAGTTTAGAACCTAATTATATTAAATTTGTTATTAGATAGAATATATAATTTTAAAACACTTAGTTTTGTTTTCTAGAATTAAACAGAGGTACTATATGCCTATAGGTATATGTTAGTGTATATTTTTATGTGTATACATTTTTTTTTGAATATTAAGAATGTGTTATAGTATGTTTAATATTTTGTAGTTCATATACTAAATAATTTATAAGAAAATCTCATAGTGCAAAGTTAATTGCAATTATAATACTATTAATGTAAAATACAATAAGTTATTATGTATTTTTCGTTTATGTATTTGATTAATTATAACTCATAGAAAAATAGTTTTTACAAAAAATCTTATTATATAAAGTTGGGTTTTGAAAGTTAGTCATTAACAAGATTTTGACATGTGTCAAGTTATCAATCTCAGAATTTAACATGTGTAAAAGTTAATATTTAATAAGAGGAATTTGATTACAATAAAAATAAAATATTTTGTTTAAGAAAATATTAATAATGTGAAAAGATAATTATCAAAAATTACAGAATTTATAAAAAAAAAGATACAAAGTTTTTTAAATAATTATAAGGAGATAATATAATATACATATATATATATATATATTTCATAAAATTCAAAATATTATGTACTTATTTTAAATTTTACGTTGTTAATTCTATAAAAAAATATAGAAAAAGGGATTAAGGAAAATATACAATTAATTATTAATTCTAAATTTTGTAAATACTCACTTATATATAAACATAAATCGTCTCATATGTAAATAATTTATTCAAAAACACTGCTTTCAACTTTGTTTAGTTAGGAAATTTTTTCAATGGATAAATGTTTCTTATTTTTTAAAACCAAAATTTTCTCCTACTTTCTCCTTTTTCAGTTGGTAATAGGTAAGATTAATATGTTGACCCAAAAAAAGATTAATATATGTGTCTTCTTTTCCTAATACTGTATTTTAAAATTTATTGTAGTATTTTTAGATTATTTTATTTAATTTATATTTATATCCTTGAATTATTTGGGATTCATATATATATATATTTGAACCAAACTTTAATAAAATTAGAAGATAACTCCAAGGTTAGTTGCCCAACCCGGAGGGGAAGAGTTTACAAATGAACTTTCGGAAAATAAAGATCTTGACGAACGGGCAAGACAGTCTGCCCTTACGTTGAGGTCGCGTGTGATCCTGGTTAGAGCGAAGGAAGGAAAGGATGTTTTGAGCAAGAAAAAGTCCTCCAACTGATCCGCGAAAGCGGGCCAATCATCAGGCATCTACACCATCGCTACTAGTTCTGCACAATAATTCATATATTTTCATATATATTTTCATGCTTATAATTTTCTATTGTTTCTTTAATTATGTCAAATTAATTTTCTTCTAATTTTTCAACTTTGATTGGTTGGTCATAAACCCTTTTTTTTTTGCAAACATAATTGTTACCATTATTCATTTAATCCCAAAGGAAGATAACGAGTAGAAGCTCATCAACCTAATGGATGGATAAAATAGGTTAATCAAACACAAGCTTACAACAAATATAGATAGATAGATTGGAAAATCAGGTAGATCACGAGTAGGAGCTCATCAACCAAATGGATGGATAAAATAGGCTAATCAAACACAAGCTTACAATAAACATAGATAGATAGATTAGAAAAACATAAATCGTTGTTGATAGATCCATAAGAGCTCAAAGACTCTGACACCTTGGTTTCCGAAAATGTTTAAAAGAATTGATTTGGCCACATATGTCACCAAAATGCACATATTTTTTGGTCAATGATCCTGAGAGAACTTCATGATGGGTGACCTTCTTGGAAGTTATTGTCTGTGCGAGTGAGGATAAAACACAGGAAAAGATCATTTGTTAGATGGGTGATATGCTCAAATTTACCCTAGAGCTACTCTCTCAAATTAAGAGATCACTGTAATACTTAGGGGTCAAATTCCACAAGGACTCAAGTATACACAATAAATTATAGAGTTTTATAATTATGCTAAACAAATTAAATTGAATCTAAAATAAACAATGCAAAATATTAAATAAAAGCTGTGTAAATTCAGATGATCAAAAAGCTAGGTCTAGGGAATTTCTCAGGAAATTATGAAATATTAAATCAATCAATAAATTAGGATTCAAACAATTAAGAACAGATCAAGAACTCTAAACACTTTTGTAAATTAAATCAGTTCTCACTGCAAAAAAATATCTAAATTTAAAACCAGAAAATCCAAATCTCTTTGTAAAATTCTAGGTTAAAAATCAGCAATAAAATCAGGTTTAGATTGTTCACAAAATTATTAAATCAAATCTCTTTGCAAGAAATAATTTTGCTCATCAAAATGTTTTATCAGGAAATCAATTATATTCTCATATCAATTTATTTTGCTAAAGTATTAATTCTAGGTGATCAATCAAGATTAATATGAAGAACAACCTAAGATGAAGATCTAGATAGATATTGAATCCTAAATAATCAGATTTAATAATTCATAAAATCTCTGTGAAAAACCCTAAACCTAACAAGCAAACTACTCAGACATAATCAATGAAGAACAAAACATCTTTCTGAATAATAAGCAATTGAAATTAAAAAGAGTAAGAAGGAGTTCAAGAAATTCTTCTCTACAAAGCAGATCTCTCTCTCTCCAAAGCTTTCAAAATCTCACAGGGTTGCAGGAAAAATAAAACTTGCTAGAATAAAACTTCAGGGTTTTAAAAACCTAAAAACTATATATATATATATATATATATATATATATATATATATATACATATATATATATATATATGTGTGTCCTAAAACACGTCAGGGACTCATGTTGCAATTATGGAAGACTTTGGGAAACTTTGTAAAACTTCCAAATTTGGCTCTCTCGTCGGTTTGGACTGGTTGTCGATCGATGCTCCTTCAGTGTCGATCGACACAGGTCAGTTTATCTGACTCCAAATTGACTTCTTTGATTAAATGCTCCAAAACATTACAAATTGCTCCATTTCGCTCCATCCGTGTCAAAATCCTAGATAACCTGTAAAGACTCAAAAACATCCTAGAAAACAAATCAAAAGACACTATAAGACTCTTTATATCATGGTTAAAAACCACAAAAACCATGATATATCAACTCCCCAGACTTAGCCTTTGCTTGTCCTCAAGCAAAACATAAGCTTAGACATGTGAAAGAGGTTTGAAAACAGGGAAGTCACTCAACTGCATGATAATTCTTATTCACACTCTTCATTTACATGACTCAATAACTTACTTCTTATACTTAACCATGATAAGCATCAACATTCATTACTCAAATCCCACAATCCTTTGGAATCTCTGAAATCTCCATTGTCTTCTCATTAAATAAATTAAAGCAAGTACAGGTGAGTTCTTACCTTGGGTGTATCGGTCAGTGGCATATGGACTCTCTCCAGGCCAAGACATTCTTCTTACATCTCCTTTCCTCTCCCTTTTTTCACTTCCACTTTTTTAGTTCTTCTTTTTTTTTTTTTTTTTTTTTTTTTTTTTTTTTTATATCAAAGGTGTAAGCGAATACCGGGGTCATCGATAATTTACCTATCCTTCGCTTCCAAGCTTTGTGTGATCATTTGACTCAAGAGTAGAATAATGAGGTCACAGATAATTTACCTACCTCTCTAAACTGATCAAAATCATCTCATTTTTTATCTTTTTTTTTTTCTAAAGCACTGAAGGGAAGAGAGAGGGGAGACATACTTTGAAAAATTGCACTGTCTTGTATGGCCCAAAGAAGAAGTCTAGTCCACTGATTTCCAACCCCAAAGTAAGAGATTAAGTCCGGTTAAAATCCTGATAAAGGTTGAGACACTGGTCTGGACTGGGTGTCGATCAATGCTCCTTCAGTGTCGATCGACACTGGTCAGTTGATCAGACTCCAAATTGACTTCTTTGATTAAATGCTCCAAAACGATCCAAATTTCTCCATTTCGCTCCATCTGTGCCAAAATCCTAGATAACATGTAAAGACTCAAAAACATCCTAGAAAACAAATCAAAAGACACTAAAAGACTCCTTATATCATGGTTAAAAACCACAAAAACCATGATATATCAATGGGTAAACAAGTTTTTAAAGCCTCTCAAACATAACAAACCGGCCATCGAATATGGGTGGATCCACGGGTCGAGAATAGATGTATGGCCCACTTAGGAAGGTGGGCCCATAGACTGAGAGTGGACATGGGCTCACTAAGCTAGGTGGCCGTTGAGGTGTTACAGAGACAGTGGCTATATAATGGTGTGTCAAAGACACTTTCACGAATACATTGGGATATTTAACATTAGTTAGTGTCAAAAGATTTTGCGATGTTAGAAAAAAGGTTTTTACTTTCATTGGTTGTCGGAGCAAACCATTTCAAGATAACAAAAAGACTTGAACATTTTTTCTCCACACAGAAGGAGGGTAGAGCCGAGGTTCTCTCTATGGTGGAGAAGGTTGGACACAAGGTTATCTCTCCAAGGGAGGAATGTGGAGGAGGTTGGACACAAGGTTATCTCCCCAAGGGTGGAAGGGAGAGCCAAAGTTCTCTCTATGGTGGAGGAGGTTGGACGCAAGGTTCTCTCTATAAGGGATGAGGGCGGAGCCTAGGTTTCTCCATGGTGGTCATATATTATTGTGATGCTACATCACTGATTAGTATATTATGTAATATATTTTTTATTCAAAATATTTTTTTGAGCCAACAATTTTAGTAATTAAAAAACTATGCAGAAGTGAAAGTACAATAGTTGGCTTAATGTGTTCGTATATACATTTTCTAGGTGTAAAAATATACACTTTTAATAGTAACACATTAAGCCAACTATTGTACTTTCACTTACACTTTTTGTAATTAAAAAACTATGCAGAAGTGAAAGTACAATAGTTGGCTTAATGTGTTCGTATATACATTTTTTAGGTGTAAAAATATACACTTTTAATAGTAACATACATAAAAGCTCTGTAAATGGATATAAATCAGTGTATTATAACAAAAATAAAATTTATAAATAACATACAAAAAATTTTAATATATTTTTGTTAAATTTAGTTTAATTTATAAAAATTCAAACCCGCACATCGGTCGGGTTCTCATCTAGTACTAGATATATACTTTATGAAACTTATGGAGATATGGTGTTTAATAATAATAAACTAATAATTAAATGGTTTTTAAGCAACCGATTTTATAACACTATTTGTTTATTGAAATCATTATTATGATATGTGTAGTTTTAATGGAAATTGTACATATGAAAAAAGAAAAAGAGAAAGGAAAAAAGAAAAGAAAACGGAAAATTTTAAGTATTCAAAAGAGTATTTGACTCGTGTAGGTTATTGTCTTATTGACAAAATTCTAGTATGTCGTCGGAGATGGAGGTCGAGAAGCCGGAGTTGATGTTGTACAACACGATGACTCAACAGAAGAAAGTTCTGAAGCCCATCAACCCGGGCAAGATCCGAATGTATGTCTGCGGGATTACAGCCTACGATTTCAGTCATATGGGCCACGCTCGTGCTGCCGTTTGCTTTGACGTCCTCTACAGGTAGGTCTGGTCTTTCTTCCTCATATTTCGTAACTTTCTATATAGAATTAGAATCCGACATTGTACTGTTTCTGATGCAGATACTTGAGGCACTTGGGTTATGAAGTTACTTATGTCCGGAATTTTACAGATGTTGATGACAAGGTATGAGATTTTCTTGTGTCGTGACCTCTTCATACATACTCCTCGGACAATGTGATTCTCTGTTTTTTTTTTTTTTTTTTGTTCTGCCGGCCCTATTTGTTTTTTTTATGACTACCTGCTTACAACATTCTCTTCTTTGGTGGTATGTACAGGTAATCGACAGAGCTAACGAGTGTGGGGTGAGACCGTTAGATCTCAGTAGTCGCTTTTGCAATGAGTATCTTGTAGATATGACTTCTCTTCAGTGCCTCCTTCCCACCCACCAGCCTCGTGTCAGTGACCATATGGAGCACATCATCAAGATGATTGAAACGGTACAATTTATTCTTTCTTCTTGCTTTCTAAGATAAAATGATGCTACTGACTATAGCTCTCACTTACACGTCTACGTCTATATATGCTTCCTTGTTTATTACACACAGATCATTGCCAAAGATCGTGGGTATGAAGTGAATGGTGACGTGTTCTTCTCTGTCGATAAGTCACCAAATTACGGTCAACTCTCTGGGCAACTGCTTGATCATACTCGAGCTGGTGAGCGTGTTGCCATTGATCATAGGAAGCGCAATCCTGCTGACTTTGCGCTATGGAAGGTTTGTCTCATATATCATATCATATCCTCCTCTCTCTCTCTCTCTCTTTTTGGGTCTTGGGCCTTTTGAGTTTGTGCTGACATATACATACATACCTACCCCTGCAGGCTGCAAAACCCGATGAACCAAGCTGGGAGAGCCCTTGGGGTCCAGGGAGACCTGGATGGCACATCGAGTGCAGCGCAATGAGCGCCCTTTATCTCTCTCCGAGGTTTGACATCCATGGCGGTGGCTCAGATCTGATATTCCCGCACCATGAAAACGAGATCGCCCAGACCTGTGCTGCCTGTGAAGATAGTGGTGTGACTTACTGGTTACACAATGGCCATGTCACTAACAACAAAGTGAAGATGGGAAAGTCACTAAATAACTTCGTTCCAATTAGAGAAGTATGTTTCTTTCTCAGGAACTGTCCCTTCTTTTTCGGTTGTGTTGTTTTTTTTCCTTTTCTCTCATGGCTATGCTGACTTTTTGTTGAATCTGTGTAGGTCACAGCCAAGTATCATCCACTGGCTCTGAGGCACTTCTTGATGAGTGCACAGTACCGGTCTCCGCTTAACTATTCGGTGTTGCAGCTTGAGACTTCGTCGGATGCTTTATACTACGTTTATCAGGTAGGTTCAGTCCCCCCAATTACAATATATGTTCCGTTTCTTCCAGCATATCTCAAGTGCAAAATGTTTCTAACTCCAACCCTGTGATCTTTGTTTCTTCAGACGTTAGAAGATCTTGTTGAAGCACTCTCGCCATATCGAGAAGCAATATTTTGAGATGGCGGAAAGGCTGAACAGACTGCAGAAGCCAAAAAGATTGTGAGGGACGTGAAAAGTGAGTTTGAATCAAAATTGTCAGATGACCTTAACACCTCCCATGTACTCGCGGGTGCTTTTCAAGACGCGATGAAATTCATCAACGTGTCAATCACCAAGCTCAAGAAAATGCAGAAGAAGCCGAGAATGTCGCTGGTGGTGTCACTGGTCGAGGTTGAGAAAGCCGTGAGGGAAATTCTTGATGTGCTCGGTCTGCTCACTACTCTCACCTACGGCGATTTTTTGAAAGAGATGAAGCAAAAGGCATTAGCAAGAGCTGAACTAGCTGAAGAAGAAGTCTTGCAGAAGATTGAGACAAGGAGAGTGGCCCGGATGAATAAAGATTTTGAGCAAAGCGATGACATTAGAAAAACTTTGGCCCTTCAAGGAATCTCCCTCATGGATGTTCCTGGAAGAACCACCGTGTGGAGGCCCTGCCTCCCTTCAGCTTAAATTTGTCGCAACGCAGGCAACACCTCCTTGATTGTCACTCTGGCTGACAACTGGTGCATTCTGTACCATAGAGATGCTCAGTTTCGATTTTCTTTTCTTGCGCGTATAAGAGATGTATATCATATCAACACTCCCTCTCTGTATCAGCCAATCATCTGTAGCTTTTTCTCTGTGTCTGTTAGTGTATTTGTGAGTCCATAATACTCAAAATTACAGCTAAAATATGAAATATCACTGACATAAAAGATCACTTGCATCATGGTTAGTAGATTTTCTGCATTATCCAGCCTCTATATGCATTACACATTTAAATGCAACATTGAAACAAACTAAAATTGTCATATTGCAAAACATACCATAGTAGCTAAAGACTAAGTGTTACTACAAACAGTTGACACTTTAGCTCGTACGTAATGAGTTAGTCTTACTATAAATTTCTATGCACTTAGAATACTAGTGTCAGGAACTAGCCACAACTTTTCATGTCTGAGCTAACTATAGTACTAGTGAAGAAACTAAGGAATAAGTACAATAACAGCATAGGAATACTACTAACTATCACTTTTTTTTATACGAGACAATGAGAGGTCGAAACCTAGACTAATCCCGGAAACTTTTATATATGAGGCAATCGCATTATATATAATGGTAGTGGGATTTATATATGCATTAGCTGGAGGAGTCTTGGTTCGGTAACAAAATCACTCTGTTTGGTCCAGGGAATATATGGATTTTACCTTCTCGAGGCTTTTGATATTTTTCCTTTATTACGAGGTCATCCGAGGGTGTGGATTTGGATATGTATGGTTGCATGCAAAATCCAAAAACAAAGTGATATAGCAAATGATCGGATGGCTCAAGTGGCTTAAGTCTCAAGTGTGAATTGTGAAAAGTGAAGAACACGTGTCAGGACTGAGCTCAAGAAGTTTGTTACAATGGATGCAAGTTGTTGAAACAACTCTTTACGTTTTATGCAGTATAAAGAGAAACTTGTTAGCTCATAGTTTCATTATGTGGAAAATATCTGAAACTGAATCTTTAGAAACTTCATCTTCTTCCCTCATCGTTTAGTTGGAGTTCTCTCTCGAGACTCTTGCTGGTGAGAAGTTGCTTCGGCGTTTTACGAACGTTGTCGCAAGTTGTGTGTGAATTTGTTTGATGGAATCTGTTGTTATTTTGTTAATTGTTCTAGTTTACTGTATTACAAATACTCTTTTAAACCTCTCTTATTCACCCCTCTTAATTAACCAATCAAAATACAACAATATGCCATGTCATATCATATTTAAAAAATAAATCAAAATTAAAATATAACGACAAAACAGATTAAATATACAAATTTTGTAAACTTTTATTAAAGGAATTTTGTCGATTTGGGTTTATAAAAGAGGATTAGAGTTTACATTTTATAATAAAAAAAAATTATGTCGGTTTGGATTTATAAAAGAATGATTAGGGTTTAGATTTTACAATTAAACAAAATTATATGTCGGTTTGGGTTTACAAAAGAGTGGTTAGGGTTTAGATTTTACAATTAAACGAAAGTATATGCCGGTTTAGGTTTACAAAAGAGTAGTTACGGTTTATGATTTTTATTTTACAATTAAACAAAATTATATGTTGGTTTGTGTTTGTAAAAAATGGTTAGGGTTTGAATATTATAATTGAAAACTGTAATATAATATTAAAATTAATAATTTTAAAATTGATTGATCTACAAAATTTGTTTCCTTAATTAAAAATTTGTTTCCAAAATAAAGAAAAGGTGAATAAGAGAAGTTCACTCATAGGGGTGAACCAAGAATTATCCCTCATGAAATTGTTTGCTGAAGACCGAAGAAGAATAAGAATAAGGATTGGTCATCGTAAGGCATGATTTAGGTGTTTACATGAAATATGTCTGATTTGGTTAGGAATTTTCATACTTTATACATAAATATCCCGTGTAAGCGGCTTTCCCTTTAAATATGAACATACCAAAAAAAAAAAAAAACTGATCATAAGAAGAAATCTTTAAAAACTCTGCATAGCTGAGAGGAGTGAGCTAACCAAGCAAATCAAGAACATCCCTCACTATTTTCTCAACCTCGAACAAAGAAACCACCATCGACATCATGCTTCTTCTGTGATGTTTTGAGCATGTAGGATCAGACATGTAGAGGATGTCAAAGTAAATGCCAGTAAGAGCGTGGCCAATGTCAGTTCCGGGTTCTCCATCTCCATCTCCATATTTGACATCTCTTGGTCGAGATATGCTCCCCGAGGAAAAGCTGTGCAATGGTTTTTTTTTTAATTACTCAGGCTCTTATTGGTACCATGAATTATTGAAGTTGAGTTGCAGAGAATATTATAATTTGATGTAACTTACAGTAAAAATTATGTGGTAAAAATAACAGTTTAATGTAATAAATCGCTTTAAGAAATTTTCTTTATTAATCTTACCAAAATTATTGAGTGGTGACATTTTTGGGGTAGATATTGATGTATGTATTATTTAATTAATTCTAATTTAAAATAATTGATAATTATAATTATCAAAAAGTATTAGTGAATACATCATGTTACTACTTACTGTTTGTTACTTTCAGTCTTTGTGGACCTCTACTTTTTTGAGGATTATGTCAAATATGTGAATTAAATTATTTTGTTTTGATATTTACTCTTTAGGAATAAAGGATAAATAATTTAAACATTTGCCTACCCATACATTTTAGTAACAAATTTCTAACTCTTCCTCAAATAAAGAAAAACGTCTAAATAATATAATATCCTATATAAATAAGGGCATAATATTTCAATTAATATAAAACGTATCTTACCATTTTTTTTTTCTAGAATGCATATATAAAGAATTTTTAAAATTTTAGTTCTTAATTTTCAATTGTTTAAACATTTTTTTTGAATCATGCTGTCCTATTTAATTTGGAACTTGGAATCAAAGTGATGGTTTTGTTTTTCCATCGGGTCTCTTATCACCTTAATATTTAATTACTGGTAACTGGTAAGTAAGTGGTAACAAATTCTTCTTTGTAGTCAAATTGTACATTGAAAGAAATAGTTACCTTTTGAATGATAGGTTCATATGATATTCAATGAATTTGCTGTTACCTACTCAAAAAGCCTTTAGATTATTAGCAGATAATCTAGGAATTTTTTTAAAATAGGTGAATTTACAGTTATTAATTAAATTCAGTGTCTAACTGTCTATATACTATCGTTTATTGAATTTAGCATAATATATGCATCATTATATGTAATTTTGAAACAAAAAGAAAATATAACACACTTAATATAGAGACATATACATACCAAAATGAACTCTTCTTTGCTCTTTTAACAATTGAAACTTTCGCTCGTACGACTGTGCGAGTTAGTCTTACTATAATTTTCTATGCGTAGAATAAGTGTCATGAACTTTCCACTTATTTTCCCATGTGTACACATGCTAGTCATGTCTGAGCCTCATTACCAAAAATTCTAGATGTAGTTTTAACAGCTTTTGGTGCGGTTTTGATCTTTACCATTCTGGTAATCTTTCACATGTACAACTCAGAAATCTGCATCCCATCTTTCATATTGAGCTACACCCGGGAACCTTAGAAATCTGCTTCTCCTTCATCCACTCTCTCAGACTCTCAGCTTCATCAAACCGACCTGTAGATGAATACAGACCGGCCAACGTTACATAGTAGCCAGCTTTTCCAGGCTCAAGTTGAATTAGCTTCTTCGCCACTCTTTCCCCAACTTCTACATTCCCATGCACCTTGCACCCACTTAAAACCGCACCCAAAACAGCCTCATCAGGTTCCACAGGCATATCTTCCAGAAACTTCTCTGCTTCCTCCAGAAGACCTGCTCGAGACATACAATCCGCCATACTAGCATAGTGTTTCAACTCAGGAACTATTTTATATTCCTGCATTAGTCTAAGATACAGCCAAGACTTTTCCACAAGACCTCCATGGGCACAAGCTGATAAGACACCAAGGAAAGTGACAGCATTGGGTTCAATCCTTTCCTTGAGCATCTCTTCAAAGAGCTTTATAGCCATTACGACGTTCCCGTCCAAGCCATAACCCAAAATAAGAGAGCTCCAAGAGATCACATCACGGTTCGGCATCTTTACAAACACTCCGTATGCATAGTCCAGATTTGAACACTTTACATACATATCTGTTATGGCATTGCCGAGATTCAAGCCGAAGCAAGAGCATCTTCGAATACTCCACCCATGGACGCTCTTGCCATGCTTCAACGCCCCAAGTTGTCCACAAGCCGTAAGTAAACTCACCATCACCACTGAATCCAGCGCAAATCCAGAATACATCATTTCTCTGAACACAACCAAACCCAAAATAGCTTCTCCTTGCTGAACATACCCACCAAACATAGCAGTATAAAGAACAGAGTCCCGCACAGGCATATCGTCGAACAACTTACGTGCATGTAAAATTTGTCCCATATCAACATACATAATTACTAAAGCCGAGCTAACAAACAAACTAGCGTTAAACCCAAGTTTTAAACACAGAACATGAACCAAATCACCGAGCTTCGCTTCCCGTGAAGCAGAGCAAGCTCGTAGAACAAGAGGCAGCGTGAAATCATCTGGTCTAACGCTGGACTCTCGCCACATACGAAGAAACAATCCGATCGAAATCGACGCAAAACCCGATCGAGAGAACTCGCCGATAATTATATTCCAGGAGAAAATGTTGCGGCATGGCATGTGCCAGAAGACAGAAAGCGAAGTGGGAAGAAAGAGACGATTCAGTTTGGAGTAAGCGAGAACGAGTTTAGAGCTGAGCACAACGTTGGAATAGGTGGAGGTACGAAGAAGATGAGCGTGGAGATGGCGTAGATGCTTAGCGTTTGGGGAATGATGTAAAAGGGAGAAGAGATCAGGAGGATTCTGTGTGGTGGTTACTGATAAAGCTCGGGCTTTCAAGAACATTACCAAGAGATTCTTCGCTGAACGAGTATAGCAGGACGGGGAAGACGCTAAGTACATCCGCATCACAATGGAAAGATGATGATTTGAGTTACGAGGAAGAAGAGAGCAGCAAGTGCTTCGAATTCGATCATTTCATTCTAAATTAATTATCCAAAATTTTCATTTTAATAATACTGTATTATTGGTTTCTTAATAAAACCTAAAAATGAAAATTAATTCAAATAAAAACTTATTTTTAATTTTTTAAAATAATTTTTTTTTTTTTTTTGAGAGAAACTGAGACGCCATTTCTAAATTAGATTGTTGGACTTGGATCATCATCCACCAGTGAAATTCGAAATTTCCCAGTCTCTCTCTCTCTTTCCCGCTCTCTCTCAATGTTCTTCGTAGACTCACAGGAGCAATACTCCGGTCATCTCCTCCATCAATCTATGGCGGATCCAAACTATCAATCTCCGTCGCCACTATGCGCCAACGGCCACCGATCCACAGTTTCTCTACGCTCCGACCAAGGCGGATCGTTCTGCTTCATCTGCTTCTCCAATCTCGTATCCGACTCACGCGTCCCCACCGTCCACATCTCCTACGCGCTCCACCAGCTCTCAATCGTTCTCTCTGAACCTATCTTTCTCCGGACCCTACTCACCTCTCATATCCACTTTCTCGTATCGCCTCTCGTCCACGCTCTCTCTTCGATTGATGATGCTCCAATCGCTATCCAGATCATGGATACCATCTCTCTTCTCTGTTCCGCTAAGGAATCTTCAATCGGTGAGGGTTTTCTAGAGAGAATCTCCGATCAGCTCTCTTCTGGTGCTTTGGGTTGGAGCCGACGACAGCTTCATATGGTATTGTTTTGCCTTTCTAGGGTTTTTATTGCTCTTCAATTGGGGATTTCATGAATTCATCTAATTAGATTTATATCTGCAATTGCGGTTCGTTTCATCATGGAGAAGCAAGCTTGTTGCAGTTACTTCCCCGAAATCTCTCATACATTGTTTAATGTCTGTGTTTTGCAGCTCCATTGCTTTGGCGTTTTGATGAGTTGTGGGAATATAGACGTCAATTCCCAAATCAGAGATAAGGAAGCTCTTGTTTGCCAACTCGTTGAAGGTCTTCAATTACCGAGGTGATTTGCATAAGCCACTTGGTAACAGACCTTTGTTCTTTCTTTCTATCTTGTGTGGGCATGTTGTCAATTATCCTGTTTGTTATCTTTTTGTTCTCATAATAGTGAGGAGATCCGTGGTGAAATCCTTTTTGCTCTGTACAAGTTTTCTGCTCTACAGTTCACAGAACAAAATGTTGATGGAATTGAAATTTTATCTTCAGTGTGTCCTAAGCTCTTATGCCTATCTTTGGAAGCTCTTGCAAAGACACAGAGAGATGATGTTCGCTTGAACTGTGTAGGTGCGTATGAGCTTTTATCAGTTTGCTTTATTCTTATCCCATTGCTCCAATTCTTTCTCCTGGAACATCAGGTCAATAATACGTTTAATGCATTTCCATACGGTAGACCATTCTCAGTCTGAGGTTATCATTCGTTTTATTTTGAAAAGAACCTTTCTTCTATTTCAGCTAACATAGATTTTTAACTTTGTAGCCCTCTTGACCATCTTGGCCCAGCAAGGTCTTTTATCGAATTCGTATACAAATAGTGCCAGCAGCATGAGCCTGGATGAAGTGGATGATGACCCTATGCAGACAACTGAGACTGTAGTCGCCAAGCCTTGTTTAAATGTCTTATTTGCTGAGGCAATCAAAGGTCCACTTCTTTCCACTGACAGCGAGGTGCAAATAAGAGCCCTTGATCTTATCTTCCACTATTTATCCCAAGAGAGTACACCAAGCAGACAGATTCAAGTTCTGGTAGAGGAAAATGTTGCTGATTATATATTTGAGATACTGCGGTTATCAGGTAAAGGTAGTCTCTTTGGATAAGTGAATAATATACTGCTATTGCATATTCCATTATAAATGAATGGACCTCACATACTAGCGGAAGGTTTAGAAGCTAAGAAATGATGTTATCATACACATCTTTCTGATGTAAAATGCATAATTCATTGTTTCCTACACAAATTAAAACAACTTGTTCAACCAGTCTTCACATACATTGCCTATTATAGTTCCGTGTGACGGCTATCTTTACTTACTATGTTGTCATCTTGAAGCTCACATCTGCACAAGCATTACTAGATATGTGTTTTATGTATCTGAATGATGTCCTTTTCATGAACAGAATGTAAAGATCAGGTCATCAACTCATGCCTCAGAGTCCTTGATCTATTTTCCCTAGCCGAGCATTCTTTTCGGAAGAGACTTGTTATTGGGATTCCTTCAGTCATCCAAGTGCTTCACTATGTAGGCCAAGTTCCTTGCCATCCTTTTCAAATCCAGACACTGAAGCTTATTTCGAGCTGTATTTCTGATTTCCCTGGGATCGCTTCTAGTTCTCAAGTTCAGGAAATTGCTCTGGTTCTAAAAAGAATGCTTGAAAGATATTATTCGCAGGAGATGGGATTATTTGCAGATGCATTTGCGATTATCTGCTCAGTTTTTGTTTCCCTATTGAAAACTCCATCTTTTGCTGAGACTCCAGATGTGTTAACATCATTGCAAGAATCCTTGAGACATTCCATTTTGGCCTCTCTTAGTCTCCCTGAGAAAGATCCAACGCAGATATTGCATGCAGTCTACTTACTCAGTGAAGTATATGCATATTGTACTGCACCAACATCCATAAACAAAACCAGTTGCATTGAGTTAAGACACTGTGTTATAGACGTGTGTGCATCACATCTATTGCCATGGTTTCTCGCTGATGTCAACGAGGTCAGTGAGGAAGCAACTCTTGGCATAATGGAAACTTTCCATTCTATTCTGCTACAGAATCCAGATATTCAGGCCAAGGAGTTTGCAGAGATGCTTGTTTCAGCAGATTGGTTCAGTTTTTCATTTGGATGCCTAGGAAACTTTTCTACGCCTAAGATGAAACAGAGGGTATATTTGATGCTCAGTTCCCTTGTTGATGTTCTTCTTGAACAGAAAACGGGGTCACATATCCGAGATGCTATTCCGTGTCTTCCTACTGATCCACAAGATTTGCTGTTTTTGCTCGGGCAAGATAGTTCTAATAATCAAGAATTGGCTTCTTGCCAGTCCGCAGCGCTGCTGATTTTCCATACCAGTTGGATATACAATGACAGGTGACTTAGGCTTCTGATTTTGAATCACGTTTTCGATTAACGCACTAAAGATCTATAATCTATTTCTCTTCCTTATATTATTTTGCATCTTTTGCAGGCTTGCAGATGATAAGCTTGCTTTAGCTTCTTTGGAGCAATACATTATCTTAAACAGGACAAGTTTAATATGTGCGATCTCTGATTCTCCAGCTATGCTCCACCTAGTGAATCTGTATGGTCTTTGCAGGAGTCATCAAAATGAGAGATACCAGATATCCTACAGTCTAGAAGCTGAGAGAATACTCTTCCATCTACTAAATGAATATGATTGGGACTTGGGTTCCAGTTATATTCATCTAGAATCTCTGAAGTGGCTTTTTCAACAAGAAAGTATCAGCAAAAGTTTAACTTACCAGATCCAAAATATTTCCCGGAGAAACTTAATTGGAAATGAAGTTCACAATGTATATGGAGATGGCAGACAGAGATCACTCACATATTGGTTTGCAAAGTTGATATCAGAAGGAGACAACTATGCCGCAATTCTTCTGGTTAACTTGTTGGAACAGCTCGCAGAGAAGGGAGAGCAGGACACTAACGTTATCTCAATTTTAAATCTGATGATCAAGGTTGTTTCTATATCTCCAACTGCCTCCAACCATTTAATCATGAATGGCATTGGCAATGCAATCCATAAACTTGTTTGTGGCTTTACTAACTCATCCTTGGGAACATCTTTCACAACAATCCTACTGCTAATATTCAATATTTTAGCTTCTGTGCAACCTGGAGTGCTTATAAATGTTGAATCATTGGATGCTGTGATTATAAAGGTATGGTCGTTTAGACCTATTCTCGACCAAAAGTATCATTATATAATATAGCTCACTGGATCCTCATTTTTTTCTACAGTTGTTAAATTATTTGAGGTTGCGAGACACTGCCATAACACAGAACCATGAAGGTATGGTGGTGATTGGCATTCTTTCTTTGGTTCTGTACCACTCGTCAGATGGAGCACTTGTTGAAGCTTCAAGAAGTATCGTGTTGAATTCGCACTTGGTATCAGCAATCAACACTGTCGTTACTGTAGCTTGCTCAAAGGGTCCCGCATTGACTCAGTATCAGGACGAAACTGACATTGGGGAGGCGTTAGCATTCACGTTACCTCTCTATTTTTTCTCATTAAGAAGGTAGCATCTGAAATTGTTCACAATGCTAGATCCTACTTTTAACTGTTCTTTAACTCCCTTTTGGCCTTAGCTTGCAGATTGTTCTAGCTGGAGCAGTGGACTGGCAAACTTTCTTTGGCCCATCGAGCAACCTGGATACTCTACCCGTAGTATGCATCCATTGCCATAATTTTTGCAGGTTGATGCATTTTGGAACGCCGCAAATCAAGCTCATCGCCTCTTGTTGTCTTTTGGAATTGTTCACTGGATTATCACAGCAGATTGACATAAAAAGAGAGCAACTACGGTGTTCTTCGAGTTACCTGAAATCAATGAAGGCTGTTTTAGGTGGTCTTGTATTCTGTGATGACATAAGAGTAGCGACAAACTCTGCGCTTTGTCTGTCCATGATTCTAGGATGGGAAGACATGGAAGGAAGAACGGAGATGCTTAAGACCAGCTCATGGTACAGGTTTATTGCAGAAGAAATGTCAGTGTCCTTGGCGATGCCTTGTTCGGCATCAAATACCTTTGTGAACCACCACAAACCAGCAGTCTATGTAACCGTTGCCATGCTAAGACTCAAGAACAAGCCAGCGTGGCTGAGAACTGTTTTTGATGAGTCTTGCATCTCTAGCATGATTCAGAATCTTAATGGGATGAACATCAGCAGAGAGATTGTAATATTGTTTCGAGAACTTATGCTGGCTGAGCTATTGAATTCCGAGCAAGTGACCAAGTTGATTCGTGCATTCCAGGTTTGTAATGCAGATAAGGTATCTCAATATATGTTTGGATACATCAAATCAATTTCATAACAAGCTCTGGTCCTGCAGGAATTTAAAAAACAAATGCACAGGAATGGAACTCGAGAAGAGACCGTTGAAGAACAAGTTCAACAAGCAATTTCCTCAATACATGATCATGGTGATGTCCGCAACTATCTTATACAGTTGATGGTATCTAACTCGTTTGGACGCACAAGTGGAAGTGAAATATACACCGAGAAGAAGAAACAGGTTCTCGATGAAATGGAACAATTCTCCAAGCTATTATCAACAAGAGGGAATGGTGTAACTGACACAACACTGTGTAAGGTCTATACAAGGAAGAGAAACAAGACAAATCCAAACAGAGAGAATTGTGTAGAAGAGCAGACTTGAGAGAAGCTTACACAACTGTTAGTCTCTATATACAGTCTAGTGTTTGTATAGGTTGAAATTTACAAACTAAAGTAGAGTTTTCTGATTCTTAACCACAAGTTCCACAAGATTCTGGTACGTCCATGGTGTTGGTGGTTCTTCGCCTCTCATTTCTTCGCAGCTCCTAAGAAACCGCCCTTTCCCAAAAGCAGCATGGACCAATGGATCAGTCTTCATTTCCACAGGCTTATCAAGAAACCCAATCTTTTTCCAAGTCATAAAAACTCGAGTACCATCGAAACCAGCTTCGCTCAAGTCGAAGACAATTCCCACAGTTACAAGATCAAGCTTCACACGTTTTGTCCGTAGCTCATCGAGGAGCAGCTCAATGCTCTTGAAATCCCCCATTTTTGAGTAAGCTAAAAGTACAATATTAGCAAAAGTTGTATTCCAAGTAACTCTAGCATCTTTCATCTGTTTAACAACATAATCCAAACCTTTTCGACTCACAAGACGGGCATGACACAGAAGCCTGAGACACCAAGCCAGATCAGTACTACGAGTTCTAGAATAAGAAATGCCACGACCCAAATCATCAAGCCTCGAGAACATGAGGTTACCGATGTAAACATTAGCTAACTTCCTAACTAAACCATCATCTAAACAAATCCCAAACCTTATAATCTTGTTACACGTTTCCTCCATCTTTTCAATAACCCCAAAGTCCGCATAAGCTTCGAGCATGGACAACAACGTACAAGGCTCGAGAGTCATCTTCCTCGACATCAAACTCTGATACATCTGCTCCATTCTCTTAAGCAGCCCTCCTCGTGAAAACTCGCGTATAAGTAGATTATAAGTAACATGGTCACGCACACAACCATCAGATTCCATTCTCCTAACGCACAAAACAATCTCATCATACATTTTCCATTTACCGTATGATTCAATCAAGCCATCGTATGTCTCAGTTATAGGTGACAGACCATTCTCTTTCATCTGACTCAAGTACAACATAGCTTCCTCAAACTTGCAATCATCAGCAAAACCATGGATGATTGAATTATAGATTTCTAAAGATGGACTTAGCTTATGATCATCGATCATATTGCGAAAAGCTCGAATTGCTTCGTTCATTGATCTTTCCTCACATAAAAACCTTATAATCCTCTCGTAATTGGCCACACTTATTCGCGAAGGTTCAAGATTCTTCCACGCATCATAAACCTGCAATTGAAAAAAAAAAAGTCATTTTCATGTTCTCAGATTTCATGAAAGAGATAGATATGTAGGAGATGAAGAAGTTACAGGAAGAATCTCGTGGAGTTTTGAGGATTGACGGAGAAAACGAATTACAGCCCAGAAATGGTCTTTGCTCCAATCTCCATCCTCTTGAAGCAGTCGTAAAGGATAAGAACCGGGACGACCAAGCCGCCGTCTCAATGAACTGAAAAGCCGGTGGTGGTTGTAATTATCGGAGAGAAGAGAGGTGGGCTGCGTCGTTGCGCCGCCATTGATAGACAAAGAGCAGCGGCGGAGAGAAGACGGTTTAGGTATCCAATAGACTCTTCTTGTTATAGTACTGAGAAAGCTTGTGTTCGAATTCCAAAGCGGAGGAGATGGTTTCTTCTGTGGCGTCGCCGCTCTGTGGAGAAATTGCGCCGTCGTCAGAGTCTCCATTTACACTCTTTCGAAGGAATTTATTGCTGGAATGCCACTTACAAGAAAATTTTGATCTTGCGTACCACTTGAGAGTCTGCATACCACCCAAAATGTGATATCCCTATTTTACCCTTAATGAAGCTGATTTACTTAATTATTTTTATTTTATTTTTTATACTAAAATAAATTTATTTTTATTTTTTCCCTAATCGGTTTTGCCGGTTCACCGTCCGGCCATCTCATCGGTTCACTCCTCATCATCTCGCCGGTTCACCGACAATATCGCTGGTCGACGTTTCGTCAAATTTCAGCGCAAATGGTACAAATAGTACAAATGGAACAACTGACATGTTAAAAGTTTACAAATGGTACAACTGACAGATAATTAAGTATATAGTTGTACGTTCATTTCATAGTTGTACTTTTATGATTTTTGTATATTTGTAGTTGACACTGATATAAATTATTATTCATACAACTAAATTCAACTAGGTACAACTAAGAACATAAATGTATTTGTATTTGTATTCAACAAATATGAAAACGATAAATTAAGATATCTGAGGATCCTAAAAGTATCTTGAAGTATAAAAGAAACAATTATAAATAAATAAAACTCAAATTTATCATTTTCCTAATAAATACCATTAGTTCAACTAGCTCAACTAGGCATTACTAAATTATATTTTTAGTAAATTCTAATAATTAGTTATAAATTAAGATTTATATAAAAAAAATTTGAAAAACATTTTCAAATATAAATAAACTGTTTTAAATCAATATAACCATAATTTATTGATTTTATCAATTTTGTAACGATTTTTTTTTTTGTTTTCACACAAAACACTCCTTCTAGTATAAGAAAGACTTAGTAAGTAATCACCTCATATGAAGTAAAAGAGGTGAAAATCAGATTTTTATGGAAAATTGTGTTATGAAAACCTGGTATATGCTAACTAATAGTAATAAATCTTTTGGCCAACTTCTAATTAATAATTTAAATTATAGTCCAACTGAAAATTCATAAAAATCGCAAAAGTTCAACTATGAATATGATAGTACAACTGGAAAACTAGATCAACTATGTTTATTACAAATAGTTTTTTTTTATTAATATCCTGCTGTCTTTGCCCACTTTACCACACGTGGAATTATTTTAAATGAATATCCCGCCGCCAAAGGTCAATTTATATTCATTTTTACATGATTCAGGTTTAAATTCAATTTAATATAAATTTTAATTAATTTGGTATTTTCTTAAATGACAATAAGCATTGCTCCATGTAATACAGTTGCACCAAGTAGTTCAAGTTCTACTGAAATTGTGTAAGTTGTACCTATATAATTTAGTTGTACATAAAAACTCACCTTCACCATATAATTCTATAATCTACAACTAAACAAAACTCAGTCTCTTAGTCTCTGCTGCAAGTCTTTAATCTTCAGTGAAAGCTCCATATTCTGCTCCTTTTTGCTTCTAAGTAGATATTCTTTCACATCTCTTACTTCTTTAAGCTCACCCACTTCTTTTCTCAACATCTATATTCTTTCTCTATCATTTGATTCCTTCTAAACTTCTGAATCAAAATACAGAATTGAAATACAAAACATGTCAAGTGTTGCCATGGACATTAGTTACTAACATAATCATATCAATTATCATTATTGTTATGAGCTCGTAGATGAGTCGGAATAGTGAATGAGTCACTACCGTGATAGGAGTTGTGGAGGGCCTGATCCGTTGGTGAGTGATCAATACCAAATCCCCTTAGAACTATATGTTGAGAAGCTTGCATTACCATCAAAAGATACAATCTGGTTGGTGGTACTTGGAGAACCATCAGAAGCTGAAAGATGCGATATGGTTAGTTGCAAAGAATGGAAATCGACAAAGGATATTTGTTGTCACCGGGGAAGAGAGAAGAAGAATCGAAGTTGACGGTGGAGTTGATGCGTCCACTCACCGTTGTTGGAGAAAGCCGGAGAAGAGTTGTCGTTCCAGGGAAGAGCGGAGAAGAATCGAAGTCGACGAATGAGAGTTGCCGTCACCAAGGAAGAGAGAAGAAGAATCGAAGTCAACAGAGGAGTCAAGGGAGTTGAAGAGTCCACTCGCCTTTGTCGGAGAAAACCGAAGAAGCGTTGCCGCCGCCGAGGAAGAGCAGAGAAGAATCCAATTCGACGAAGGAGACCTGCCGTCGCCGGGGAAGAAAGGAGAAGAATGATATTTGCCGTCGCCGGGGAAGAGAGGAGAAGAATCAAAGTCGATGGAGAAGTTGAAGAGTCCACTCGCCGTTGTCGGAGAAAACCCTAAAATGAGTTGCCGTCGTTGTCGGGGAAGAGTGGAGAAGAATTGAAGTTAATCAAGGAGACTTGCCGTTGCCGGGGAAGAGAGGAGAAGAATCAAAGTCGATAGAGGAGTTGCAGAGTCCACTCGCCATTGTCGGAGAAAATCAGAGAAGAATGAAGGTCGAAGATTTTTTTCTAATTTTTTACCTTTGTAATTCTCTCTTACAAATATTTTAAAGCGGATCATTGGATCGGGTGATCCATTTTATTGGACTTGGGTCGAATAGTTTGGTTGGATCAGTAATATCAGAATTTTAACAAGGTTTTTTAGACATTTTCATGCGTTTTGATTTAAAAGAAAATGTTTAATTTTATTACAAACAAGAGGGTGGCATTCACGATCAAATTTTTTCCGGAAGTGGCATTCCAGCAGTGCGCTCCTTTCGAAGCTCTCTGCAAAAGTTCTGATTCGGTTCTGGTGCGGTTTAGTTTGAATTCGGTTTAATAATAAAACCATTCATAATTCGGTTTTGAGCAGTTCGGTTAGATTCAATTTGGTATTCTCTCAACAAATTGAACCAAACACGGAAACACCAACTCTAAAGTGCAAACAGAAGAGAAATTAGTCATGGGTAAATGATGAAATTTAAAGAAGTGGTCTGCATAAAAGTATTTTGAAAGCCTAAAGCAACAGTAGTAACTCCTACACGAACCAAACTACCAAGTACTAAACAAGTCTTTGTACTGAGCAAGTCCTTAGAGATTCATTCATCATACTCCTAGCATTATACAAGAGAGGGGGGGGATTATTTAACATTGGAGCAGCAAACGAATGGCACCCAAAAGGGTCTTCCTTTCACTTTCCTCTCCTCTCTCTTTAAGTCCACTGGATACTTTGCTGGCGAATTCCATTCCTCACTCACTTCTCTTTTCTCTGGCCAGCGACCGTCTTCAGGGGATGTCTCCTGTCCCAGTATCGAACTCACCCTCGGTATGTTGTTACTCTCATTTTGAGCCTTTGCCTCTTGTTGCACCCTTGGTGATCTTGCTTCACTCAGAAGGTTCTTTAGCGGCACGTGTTGCTCCTTTCCTGAGCTCCAGCTTGTTGTCTTCTCCAAGGTGATCTCTTGGTTCTGAGATGCGTTTTCCGGTTTGTTAACTCCACTGCTCAGTCCTGTTCCATCAAAATCGATTTGGTTATTACAAAGATATACAATATGAGGGTTTTGGGTTCTTGCTCATTCAAGATGGGATACGTACCTGAAACCGATCCCAAGTTGGATTCAAACGCATTAGACGCATTATTTCTACTGACTAGAGGACTTGAAACCAAAGATTTAATGTGAGCTTCTGAAAGATTCTGCAATCTCCCAAAATCCCGATGGTCATTTGATTCTATTGTCACTGGGACCTCAGCATAGTAGTTGTGTGCTTTGACATTACCGTCAATCTCATTCGCTTGAATCACCCCCAAGCCACCAACAACCCTATTGAATTCTGTCCTCCCGCTTTCCAGTGACTTCTGATTAGAGGTTTTAACACTGTCATCAGTAGTACCTGTGGATCCAGGATGGCTAATAGGATATTCCGTTGTATCTGTTTCGTTCATGAAACTGCTGTCTTCTACAAGCCTCCCATTGTTAATCTCTCTGCAAACTTCATCTTTACTTTCAGAGAATTCAGCACTGATTTGAAGGGCAGAGTCTTTAGATGTTTCTGTTGAACTGTCTATCTTATCACTTGCATCATCTCCCTTATATACAGCAGACACCGGAGACACATAGCAAGAGGATTCAGAACCCAGCGTGTCTTTTGGGTTGTTCCCTTCCTCAGCTACAACATTTGCTTGAATAAGTTCACTCTCGTGACCAACAAGATCAACTGAACCAGTTTTGTTAGCTGCACTGCTCACATCAGCATTCGAGTCAACAACTATAGAATCTACAGCAGGTAGAGAAACTCTAGAGGTTTCTGATTCAACAGTTTGTGCATTCCCTAATGATGATTCACCCTCTTCATCTTTCACTTTGATATCTTCGGAGTCAATCTTAGATATCATTATGTTCTCTACACTGGCAAATTCCTTGACCGCAACCAAATCAGTTTGGCCTTGAGGTTCAGTTTTGTCTCCGAAGAGAATCTTGTCTGATGAAGGAGCCTCTGAGCCAATACTTAAGACTTCAGGCTGAATTCTTAAATTCTCGGCTTCAGTAAGAGTATCTGTTTCACATTCTTCAGCTTTAGATGCCTCAGAAAGAAAAGGATTCACAGAATGACTCGCTTCCATTTCGACTAGGCCTTTGATTCCATGCAAAGAGACATCAGCATTCTCAACAAAAGGCATATCATCAGAAACAGATTGACCAGCACTGACAACCTGAGTTGCATCAGCTTTTGCCAGAGAACTATCGACTGGAACATCCTCACTGACTATACAGCTAGCTTCACCAGGATGAGTCATACTCGTTGCTTCTGATGAAAATCCATAGGGACCATCCACGTCCGAGTAAATCACATCATCGTTCCATGATGAATCTGAGGTGTCCTCTTTCTTCCTTAGATTGGACTCCAATCTAACATGTGACAATAAATCACCATTGTCAATGACCTGAGCTTCCTGGGGTGACTCAATCACAGTTTCAGATGCTACAGACTGTTCTTCAGTAGAACTCTCTCCACCTTGTCGATTACCAGAAGCTGCTTCAACTGCACTTGAGGCGTCATAGTTGTCAAGGACTTCCACAGGTGGAACTTCACAGCTCTCTTGAACCACTTCAGAGCTTTTCCTCACACAGCCAGTTGATGAAATAATGCACTGTGGAGTCTCACCTGAGCAATTCCAAATTCATGTCAAAACAAGGCAGGCACATCACACAAAACATGAAAGCCAAACGGGAAACAAAACCGAGAAATGTGATAAACACAGTGAACTAAATAGTTTCACTTAGAACTATAGTAGTTAGTAGTCTACACTCTACAGGTTTGAGATATCGTATAAAGGTCAAAAGAAACTAAACTAAGACTTTATTACTAGATGACAAAACTTATGTTAGCACTATTAAAACCAAAGTCTCATTAGCATCCAAATGGTAACATCATCTGTGAGTTATTTTTATTTAACAAAGGGAGTAGCAACTGACCAGGATTCTGAGTAACCTTTGCAGCACAGTTAGTAGCTGTATCGTCCTTGAAAGAATCAGATCTAGAAAACTCACAAACAGCATCAGTAAAAACATCCTCTTCAGAAACATCCCCAATTCTCTCATCACCTTTTCCCACAACTCTTGGACCTTACCACATCATTAAACATACATTACACCAATAGCATCAGAGTCTTTCTCTACTATAATCAATCCAAAGCAATAAATTAAAAGTTCTTACTTGGGGTTTTCTGGTCATCAGGAAAATCAAGATTCTGTTTGGCGTTATCGGAGTCAAAGATCTCAAATCCTTTGATGGTTCCACAGATCTTCTTGTGAGCACGACGGTTTTTAGCACTAGGATGCGGATTAGGGTAACTCCAACCACATTTAGTGCAAACATGACTCTTATTACCTCCTCCTCCTAGTCCTAATATAACAAGGGTTTACAAAGAAACAAAATCAATCAGTGTCCATATTCTCAAATTGATAATAGATTCTACAAAAGACTCCTTTTTTTTTTTAAGGGAACTTTTGTTTAAAAGAAAAAATTAAAAAATCAGAAAGCGAAAACAGTCATAATCAGAAGAAAACATTAGTCAAATAGACATTAAAAGACAAAAAAAAAGGAAGAAACCGTTCATTATTGCAACAACAAGAGAGATTAAGGTAATAATAAACAAAAGAAACACAAAAATTTTGACGACATTATTAGAGGAAGGGAGAAAGATGCAAGAAATTGGAAGTTAAAAGAAAGAAAAAGAAAAACCCTAAAAAAGAGACATTGATAAATGATGATTAGCAGGGGAAGAAGAACCTGGAGAGTTGCAGTGGTCCTGAGAAGAATCCATGTGTTTTGTTCTTTTAGGTTTTGTCTTTTTAAGTGAAGGGAAGGGAAGGGAAGGAGATGAAGAAGTGTAACAACAACAACAGTTTCAGTTTCGATTTAAAAGCAATGAATGATAGAAGAATTGTGTTGTTGAGTTTTTAGGGAAACGAGGAAGCCAAGCAAAAGCCCACTACACTCGCTTAACCAAACCAAACGATCGATCGGGTGGGTGGGGCCTAATATTAATTATACTCAGATCGTATATCCTTTTTTTATTATATTTGTACGAAGTTTCTTTTAGTAAAGTGTGTGAAGAAGTATCATTGGCTCATTGCTAATTCTCTCACAAAATACATTTTTTTTGGTCAATGTTGGTCAACGCCGGAGTCAACGTCGGTCTTCGCCGGAATTATTCAACCGGTATACCGGATTGTATGTCTATGGTGTTGACCACATAACGTCAGATAGTTCATGCATGTGGTCATGCAATACATATACTTCGTGTAGTTGAGGATACAATATTATACTTGGCATGTGTGACCATGCATTCTTCTATACTTCATGTAGCTAGCCATCTTTTTTCCTAAATTTTATTATATGCTTGGATTTATAAACCACCAAATTTTCTTTTTCTTTTAATATTTACTTCTACTAAAAAAAGGATTGTTTATGGTTAAAAAAAAAATATTGTTTTCTTGTGATAGTTCAGATGATATGACTTTGGTGTTAGAATGTTTAATACTCTAAAATTCAATTCCTTGTTCTATTTACTTTTATAAATTTATTTAATAAAAAAAATTGAAATCCATTTTGGTAGATAATTTTTAAACAAAAAAAACATATTCCATGGAATTTAGTTACAATTTTTCTGAGATGATTATTAACCAATTGGAATTGGTTTCACAATTTTGAAGCTTAGAATAATACAAAATTAAAAATGAACTATGTCTTAATCATGTATGAGAAAATTGAACGTATTATAATACAAACACCATATTTTAATTAGCTTAAGTTTATAATCATTTTCTTATTATCATCCAAATATCATAAAACAAATTATTTCTAGATAGATACTACTATATTGTAAAAATTTCCTGAATTAGTCAAGAGTACCAAAATCAGCTTCCAACTAAAGCCACACAAACACAAAGAAACATAAGCACATCACGGCAGAAAACAAAAAAAAAAACACAATGCATACATGAATAAATAAAGAGTGCAAATGGTTGCAAGGTTGAAAGGATTGAACAGGTTGAAAAAAATTATTCAACCAATTCTCACCATTTGCATTATAAAGGTTGAAGAGGTTGGAAAAATCTATTCAGCCCATTCAACTCAAAAAGTTGAAAAAATAAACTAATCTTACTGCAAATTTGTTCAACTTGTTCAACCACTATTTTGAAGATGAATGAGTTGAATAATGTTCAACCAAATTTTGTTCAGCTTAATATTTCCAACTCTTCCAATTTTATGCAACCATTTGCAGCCAAAATAGAGATCACCTTAATTAGCCTCAGGATCATAGGAACCAAAATATTAGACTAGTCGAAGAACAATACCAAATCTAGTAATGTCAGGTAATCGAACGGGGGAGGAGGAGTATCGTTATTAAGAAGGAAAGATTTCAAATTTCTCACACGTATATATCGGGGGACACACAAATGGGAAAAATTAGATTAGCTTTGCTACATATACAATTCATAAAGTATGAACAAGATTGAAAAAAAAACTGCAACACCCTATCCACTACTCTTCTAAGCTCCTAATGCTTGCAAAATTCCAAAGCTCATTGAAAACTAACTTCAAACACATAGTAATTTGGTTGTGTTTCAGTTGCGAGTCTTACCTAATTTCCAGTGTCACAAAGCATTTTTGTTCATCATCTTCCACTTGTCCTTGAGGTCGCTTGGTGTCTGTCCATCATGAAACACATCCCGACCAAATTCCAAGATTTTGCGCCATGGAATATTCCTGCGCTAGGGAAATTTCTGCACACCAACCTACAAAATAGGACAAAGTGAGACAAACCCACATTATTGTGCATTACATAGCAAGACTATAATTTGGACAGCTAAAAAAATGTTATTTATCTCAGATATAATTGCACCATGACCGAAAAATACGCTCTTGTTTTGAAGTCTCATAGCTACTAAGTGAGATAACTCCTCTAAGTAGTAAAGAAAGATTACTAGATCTTATGTATGAGATATTATTTTTATAGTTAATATATACTAGTATAGTAGTTTTTTTCTAATAATGGATTTGATAGAATTTAATTGCAAATATAAGACATTGTTATTTGATATGATGTTGTGTAAGCTAAAGACCTAATTCTTGCCGTCAAAATAATGTGGCTAAAGAACTTTTTCCGGAAATTGTCTAACATGTGCCAATTGATGGAGTATAGTATATCGTTTAATTATAAGTGTCATCTATTCTCATGGATGTTATAGAGATACACATTTTGTACAAAAATAAGAACAATATCACTAAATTCTTATGATTTTGTGTTGGGAGTTTAATGGACCACTCTAGTAGGGCTGATTGTGGTAAAATTTCTTCAACCTTTGAAGTATACTTTAGTAAACATGATGATGCTACACTAACTTGCTTCGAAAACTGGGAAGATTATGAAATCTATAGAAGTCATAGGAAGTCTTAATATAAGGGTGAACATGAAGTTTTAATACTAGAATGATAAGATGCAAAACTAGCAATGGTGAAAATAAATGGAATGAATGATATGTTACTCACTCAAATGAAGTCATGGTGATGGTTGTTGGAGGCACTATGAGAAAGAGTGGTGATTATGTATAGTTGTTAGACAGAACCATGATATATTCTTTACTATTTCAATTCAATGAAAATAGATATGAGTTCGTATCCTGCCTAAATTGAATACAATGATTGAAAAAAAAATAAGGTATATGATCGATTTTGAGAAAGAAGGTGTCAGTTCTAAGACTCCAAGAGGGATATATGATTCTAATAAGGATTATACTAATCATACAAGCCATTTTCTTATCAAGAAAGAAGATGAAGGTAACAAGATATATACAATGAGAGATACTATCACCAAAGGAGACAGGACTACTCACAATTTTGTTTCGCTCTATATGTCTCTCTTTCTCTTAATTTTAAATCTAGTGATTAATATTTTAGAAAATATATGAAATAATGTTCTATTGGTTCATGAAAAGTTTTGTTTTATTTGAAAGTGAGTTAATTGACCAATGATTTAGATTGCAAATTGCATTGGAATCAAAGGCATGCTTGATGGATAGAGGGATATTAGTAGAATTGTTTCATTGAGTTTGTTGCTCATTGAAGGCTTGATTAGTCGATTGGAGCTGATGAAGAAAAGTGTTTCCGAAACCCAAACATGCAAGTCCAACTCAAAAATGTCTTATCCATAAATTTTGAGCCGAAATATGCTCAAATCTATAAATGCCCCTAGATTTATATGCGAATTTATTTGTTGAGTCTATTGAATTTCCATTTTAAGTGGTTCTTGTAAATCATAGAAACTCAAAAATAAAACAAAAGAAGAGAGAGAGAGAGAAAAGGCGATAGCGATGCGGCGGATCTAGGGTTTCCATGTTCTCGTTTGTTTCGGATTCTAATTGGTATTTGGTTTCTGCGGATTTTGGGTTCTCTTTCTATAGAGATTCATCTCGTAATGGAGATGAGAAGAAGAGATTTGGTTTCCTGTGTGGCGAGATCTTCAGACTGCCATGGAGATTTGGTTCCGATTTGGAGTTTATGGTCTATTTGGGTTTGGGGTCTCATCAATGGGAGAGCTTCGTTTGGGGAAAGTCGCGTGTCCCATGGGTTTTTGATTCGGCTTTGACGGATTGGAATTGGGAATATATGAGATTGTGGGTTCATAAATGGGAGATATCACCAGGTTTGTTATCTTACTTGGACTCTCGAATCTCAAGTTTCATTGGGTTTTCGTGGTTCGGAGGTTCGGATTTTGAGATTCTCGATCATGGATTATTTGTGGAAGCAGAATATCTGATTTCTTTGATCAGATTGTATCAAATCTATTTCGATCTTGACAGAAGACAATGGTGGTCTACTGGTCTGAGGGTTTTGGTCGTGATCTCTCTCCATTATTTGTTATGGGATTTTGATTCGGCCTTGATGGGTGGGGATTGGGTTTCTTTGAGATCATGGATTCATAAATGGAGGATCTTATCAGCTTCTGTACCTCTCTCGGATTCTCGAATCTCTTATTTAATGGGGTATCTGTGGAACGGAGTAGCGGTTAATGCTGTTCTTGATAATGGGTTATTTGTGGAAGGAGGATATTTGATTTCGTCAATCAGTTCGAACCAGATTTGTCCTGATTTCGATAGGAGACAAAAGTGGTCATTTGTTATGAGGGATTTGGGCGTGATATCACTCTCTCCCTTGGTCTGGCGAAATCATTGGGATATCACGGATGGTCATAAATGGTCTTTCAGGATTTGGTGTTCATGGCAAGTTATAAGGTATAAAAAGGGTTCCTTTGTCTCGTTTAGTTCTCATCATACTTTCACTTACATTCAGCTTTTTCTCATCCTTGTTCTTTTTCTCTATGTTTTGCCGGTTCTGTCTTGTTGTGTTTGAGGATGTCGCAAAGTGGCTTGTTGGGTGCGAATGATTCGGGGAAGAAGGCTGATGGTGTTGGTCCCAAGTGGAAGATCAAAATTCCATACTTTGATAATTCGGCTTTGATCAAGGGGTACTCCAAGACAGTGGTGGGCAGATGTATGAATCCGAGACTGCAAGACATGAAGTCTCTTCTGTTTATGCTTCCTCGGATCTGACACTTGGAAGGCAAGGTTGTCGGAGCAGACTTAGGTCTGGGGAAGTTCCAATTTGACTTTGATAACGAGGAGGACATCACAGAGGTTCTCAAGATGGAGCCTTTCCACTTTGATCGGTGGATGCTGTCGATGGTATGTTGGAGTCCGACGGTAGACCCGAAATATCCTTCGGATATTACCTTTTGGGTTCGAGTGATAGGGGTTTCGTTTCAATTCTGGGCTGAACCTACATTCTGGAGTATTGGTGAAGACCTTGTTCGTGTTGTAGCAGTAGATATCGATGGAGGCAGAGTTCGAGTGATCGTGAATGGCTTCAAGCCACTTTGCTTTGATACAGTGATAGAGTTCTATAATGGAGAGGAAACCTTTGTTTCCCTGCGGTTTGAAAGACTCTTTGGATACTGCAAGCGGTGCTTCAGTATGTGTCATGCTTCTGACCACTGTCCGCTGCTGGAATCTGCTAAGCCTGCTCCTGTTCCCATTGCTCTTGTGGAGGAGGAGATGGTCAGACCGGTTCAAAGTTATAAAGGAGCGGCTACAAGTGATAGGAGAAAGGGAAAGGAGAAGGTTACTGAGGGTTCGGGTGTGACTCAAAACACTGAACGACAGAGGTCACAAAAACCAAGACATGCTTTGGGTACCAAGGGTCGAGCTGGTGGTGATTATGGGGAGCCTTTCGTTAAGTCAAGGAGTGCTCCAAGTTATGTCCAAGTTAATGATAACCGTCATATGGCTCGGGTTGCTGCGGATGTCCTCGCTTCAGTGGTGGTTCCCGCTGAGACACAAGCGCAAGGAGAACAAGGTTTTTCTAAGGGCTCTACCGAACAGAACTTGATTGTTCAAGATATGGGTGTTCGTCCTCAACCCCCTAAGAGTGTTCGAAGACCTCTCTTCCAAGAATCCAGTCTTGCGGTGGTTGAAGATCAGACTCTAGCCTTGCAGGCTGCACTCGGTGGCTTGACTGGTGAGACTGAGGAGGAGAGCAATGCATCGACATCTATGCCGCCTGCAATTGCTTCTTATGCCGCTCAGGAGGTAGTTGGGTTGAAGAGTAGTGGTTCAATGTCACAGGTTGCAAAAAGGGATGGATGTTGGGCGTGAGAACACTTTCGTTGTTGTGGTAACTCCTGCGGCCCATGTTGATCAAACGGTAGGTCCGGTCGCCAGTGAAACTTTGGACTCACCAGTCTTGAAGGAAGACGGCCTGGCTAGTGGGGGTTCTGATATCCCTATTGATGGTCCGTCTGCGGATTCAGCAGTATTCGAAGAGGAGCTTGTTGGGGGAGGAGAAGACCACATGGACATCTCGGTTCCCACGGAAGCATCATCATCGTCTAACTTGCTTGTGGACAAGGGTCGCAAGGCCAAGACTTCTTTGGCCCTTAAAGGGACAGCTTCTAAGAAGCTGAATGTTTATTTGCGGGCAACTCCTAAGAAGCGTCCTGCACCTAAGTTTAATGATCTGGGTGGAGAGGGACCTAACCCGAAAAACCACGGAGAAGGGACCAGCGGGTGGATCCAAGCCACCAAAGCCACATAACAATAAATGAGGAATTTAAGCTGGAATTGTCAGGGGTTAGGAAATAAAGCGACTATTGGCTACCTCAGGGATTTATGGGGGAAGCATCGTCCAGAGTTTTTGTTTTTGTCTGAAACAAGGCAACCTTTTTCTGTTTTAGAACTTTATGTTGGTCATTTTGGTTATTCTGATTTAAAAACGGTTGATCCCATTGGCTGTAGTTGGGGTCTTGCACTTTTTTATAATGATAATAATAAAATTAATAATGTTTCAATTTTATTTGCATCCAATAGACTTATTGATGTGGAACTAGTGTATAAAGGGAAAGTGATTTATCTTACATTTGTCTATGGAGATCCGGTTCTAAAGAACCGCGAATTGGTTTGGGAGAGGTTAACACAAATTGGTTTAGCTCGGGACTCACCTTGGTTCTTAATTGGGGACTTTAATGAGTTGAAAGGCAATCATGAGAAGAGAGGTGGTAAATTACGCCATGCGTCTTCTTTTGTACCTTTTAACACTATGATTCGACATTGTGGTCTCCTTGAATTTCCTTCTCTTGGGGATAGTCTCTCCTGGCGAGGATGGCGAGATAAGAAGCCAATAAGATGTCGGCTAGATCGGGCTTTAGCAAATGAAGCATGGCATGATATGTTTAAGGACTCTTTCACAGAATACTTAACGATGATTGCCTCAGACCATAAACCCCTTGTTGCGGTCATCGAGGATAAAGTACATAGGGGCCGGAGTGGCTTTCGGTTTGATAGACGGTGGCTCGATAAGGAAGGTTTTTATGACGCGGTGGCAGAACGTTGGGATACAAATCCGACGGACGCTCCTACATTAATGGATAAGATTACCACTTGTCGGCGGGCTATTTCCCGTTGGCGGAAAACGCAAGTACCTTACGGATGGAAGACAATTAAGGACTTAAAGGCCAAATTAGCGGCTGCACAGGATAATGATAATACCCCGGTAGATGAGCTCGCGGAACTCACTTGGCGGTTACGGGAAGCGTATCCGGATGAGGAAGTGTATTGGTATCAGAAAAGCAAGAGTCGATGGATGAAACTTGGGGATCATTATACCGGTTACTTTCATGCTCAAACAAGGCAGCGTAGCGCACGAAACCGGATTGTAGGCCTCCATGATCAGCATGGAGTTTGGACAACGGAAGAGGCTGATATCCAAAATATTGCAGAGTCCTATTTTCAGGAGTTATTTACTTCGTCAAACCCAACAGATTTTCACGAAATGCTAGATGAAGTCCCTTCATCTATCACTGCGGAGAACAATTATTTTCTGATACGCGAGGTTACAGAGTAGGAGGTCAAACAAGCGTTATTTATGATGCATCCTGATAAGGCTCCAGGACCGGATGGCATGACTGCCCTTTTTTATCAGAAAGCATGGACTACAGTCAAATCTGATCTTGTACTAGTGGTTAATTCTTTCATGCGGTAGGGGGTTTTTGATCGAAGACTAAATGTGACAAATATTTGCCTTATCCCCAAGGTGGATAAGCCGACGAGAATGGCGGAACTACGGCCCATTAGCCTCTGTAATGTTGGCTATAAATTATTTCTAACGTTTTGTGCCAGCGTCTCCGCACTATTTTACCTTCCCTGGTTTCGGAAACGCAATCAGCATTTGTTGAGGGACGCTTAATCTCGGACAACATTCTGATTGCTCAGGAAATGTTTCATGGGCTGCGAACCAATCCTTCGTGCAAGGGAAAGTTTATGGCTATAAAGACTGATATGAGTAAGGCTTATGACCGAGTGGAGTGGTCATTTATTGAACACTTGCTCCGGCAATTCGGCTTTTGCGACAAATGGATATCATGGATAATGTGTTGTGTGACATCGGTTCAGTATAAGGTTTTGATTAATGGACAGGCCGATGGGTCCATCACACCTTGTCGGTGACTTCGTCAGGGGGACCCTCTGTCACCCTACCTTTTCATTCTTTGTACGGAGGTGCTTATTGCCCATTTTCGGAAGGCGGAGAGGCTGAAAATTATTACTGGGATCAGGGTATCGACAACTAGTCTTGCTATTTCCCATCTTTTGTTTGTGGATGATAGTCTCTTCTTCTGTCGGGCCACAAAGGAGCAATGTGAGGCGATCTTAGGGATTCTTGGGAAATATGGAAGGGCTTCGGGCCAACAGATAAATTTTCAGAAATCCTCGGTTCAGTTCAGACACACAGTGGATAATGATCTTAGGGAAGAATTGAAAAGGGTTCTCGGTATCACGAACCTGGGTGGCATGGGCTCGTACTTAGGCATCCCGGAAAGCTTAGGGGGTGCCAAGACGAAAATATTCTCTTTCGTACAGGACAAGTTGAAAGCTCGGGCTAGTGGGTGGCCGGCTAGGCTGTTGTCCAAAGGTGGCAAGGAGGTAATGATCAAGTCTGTTGCCACGGCTGTTCCTACCTTCGTTATGTCGTATTTTCGGTTGCCCAAGACGGTTACGAGGAAATTGACTAGTACAATTTCTAATTTCTGGTGGAGCTCGTCGGGTCAATCTCGAGGGTTGCATTGGGTGGCGTGGGATAAACTCTGTTATGGTAAAGATACTGGCGGATTGGGGTTCCGGAGTTTGGATGATTATAACACCGCGCTGCTGGCAAAGCAGCACTGGCGTTTGATCACAGTACCGGATTCCCTTTTTGCAAGGGTTTTTAAGGGACGCTACTACCGGCATTCTGATCCTTTGGATCCAATAAATCTTACTCTCCCTCATATGGGTGGCGGAGTATGATTTCTGCTCGCTCTCTGGTGAATAAAGGACTCATTAAACGGGTAGGATCTAGGGCATCCATCTCTGTATGGACCGACCCATGGATCCCTGCTCAATCCCCGAGACCAGCACTAAGCCAGGGTCGGTTTTTGACCCCTCGTTTTGAGTTATAAATTTCATCGACAGGACCTCAAACTCCTGGGATATGGCTCAGCTTACGGCTACTTTTGTTCCGGAAGATGTGGCTATAATCCGGATCTATCTGGCTGGCATTTTACCAAGTCCAATAAATATTCGGTCAAGTCTGGGTACCATGTTCTCCGTTCAAATATAACAGCTCATACTGATGCGGAAGTATTTGGACCAAGCATTGTGCCCCTTCAGGCTTTTGTATGGAAAATTAGGTGTCCACCGAAGCTACGACATTTTATGTGGCAAGTGCTTTCAGGCTGTATAGCGGTTACGGCGAACCTTCGTAAACGGGGTATGAGCTGTGGTGCAGGGTGTGGTTTGTGTGGCTGCCCGGAGGAGACGATTAATCATACTCTTTACCAGTGTCCGCCAGCTAGACAGGTTTGGGCTCTGTCGCATTTTCCGGCGGCCCCTGGTCTTTTTCCCTCGGACTCTGTTTTTACAAACATGGATTTCCTATTTTGGCGTTTTCAAGACGTTCAAGATTATGCCTTTTTTCCTTGGATATTGTGGTATATCTGGAAAGCGCGAAATGATAAGCTTTTTGGTAATCTTGACTCCAATCCCCTAGCCATCTTGCGGCTAGCGGAGGATGAGGCAAAATCATGGGCTTTGGCCCAGGATGATGAATTGGTTTTACCTACAACTGTACCTGCGGAGGCGGGACGTAGTGGGATTGGGGGTGTAGGGGTCTCTCGATCTTTATCGAGCTACATTTGTTGTGTTGATGGTTCTTGGAAAGTGACAGATCGTTTTGCGGGTAAAGGGTGGTATTGTACTTCGCCCTGGGGTGAGGCTCCTACTATGGGTGCTGCCAACCATCGCCGTAGTTTATCTCCTCTTCATGCCGAGGTTGAAGCCCTTGTTTGGGCTATGCGTTGTATGATTGGGGCAGATAATCAATCTGTTATTTTTCTCACCGACTGCTCCGACTTAGTGAAGATGGTGTCTTCGCTTTCTGAGTGGCCAGCTTTTACGGCGTATCTGGAGGACATTCAGGCGGATAAGGAGGAATTTGTCTCCTTTTCTTTGGTCTACATTCCTCGCACGCAGAATAGCAAAGCGGACAACCTCGGGCGACGTGTTCGCACATTACCGCATTCAGCTACCTATGTAAACAATGTTCCTACATATTGACTTGTTTGAGCCAATCTTGTATTTTGTTGTCAAAAAAAAAAAGTGGTTCTTGTAAATCAAAAACTATACATGTACTTTGTAAAAAAAAATGTTATAACAGAATAGTTTAAAAGATGCGTACTCAAATAATATGTAACCAGATTCGGACCCGCACGTACGTGCGGGGATATTTCATAAATTTTTTTTTTTAAAGAAATATGTTTGTTGTTGTTAGTCTGGAATTTGGTTCTGTGGTCTTGTTGATAGTGTTTTGTAAAGTATTTTTCTTACAATCGTATGCATATTTTTAAATATCATTTTGTGGAAGTAACCTTTATAATAGAACTTTTGTTTGTACTCAAAAGCAAGATGGATCCCAAAGATCGTGTTAAAAGCTAAAACAACACTTAGTATCATCAAATACAAGTATTATATTCTCTTACTTGAAGATTTTTTTTTTTTTTTTTTTCCCCTCTTACTTGAAGTTTTATTGGATGGGTTAGCCGGTTCAAAATACTTTTCTTAAGCTTCTGTTACACAGTTGACCATTTGACCTGACCCAATGCTCCATATACTTTTCTAAAGTTGTTGAACCATGTACATTTGTAATTGTATTAAAAAAAAAAATCATTCTGTTACACATTTGTAAATACATAACGAAATTATATTTTGATGTCTTCTTGTATATGAGTATGATGTATCACCTGCTATCTCCCACTACTCGAAGCCAAAAGCAATTTCAGTTCGCCGCTCACGTGACGTGCAAGAGATTCCTTTAGACTCTACCACCTAGCCTCAAATGCAATTTTGTGGTTGGAAAAAATTGTTTCCTATTTTTCTTTTCTTCCTAATGTTTAGATTGAGAACATGTTCTCTTTTTACCGGGGATCAATCATAGATCCACCTTTTGTAGAAAAAATGATACTATAACCCACAAGACAAAATGATAATAAATCATTATATGATTACAAAAGGTCGACAGTAATTAGTACTTTTTAGAAATTATATTAGAAAAGATGACAGGAAAAGGAGAGATGTCAAATCTGTGAGTTTTCATTTACTGGAGAGAGTAGGGTCATATCTGGATTGCAATGAGATTTATACACACAAAGTTACAAATAATTATAATAATAACGCTTACAAGCAAATTATCTTTAAGCTTTACTCTCTCATGATGATGATGATGATGATGATACTGTTGCCTCCGACAACTTTCTCGGTCCAGACGCAGCTAGTAGTTCGTAATCCTATACAATCAGTAACCCAACTTAAGCAAATCACTCTATGTAACGCGAACAGTTTAACATGATGGGACAAAACCGAGTCAACAGATCGGTTATTGGAGAAATGTTCCAACAACAAACATTAACCGGAAGCAGTGGTTAACTAATATGCTTTTGAATGGCAAAGTTTTTGTTTTACCTGCACAATGGACTGTGAGCAGAATTTGCCTGAGAGAACAGCGCCTTCCATGGAAGCTAAGTACTTCTGTTTAGTGTAATCTCCAGCTAAGTAGAATCCTTGAATAGGTGATCTCTGTAGAGGACGACATGGTTCGCAGTTTGGGATGGTCTTATACACAGACCTGATGCATGCAACAAAAAAGAAAGATTTTGTGTCCATCATCATAATGCCAAGTCTCTTGTGAAGCTAAATACATGGGAATTTCCCAATGTTGGGGTCTGATATAACTTCTCTAACCTTGGAGTTTTCACTACATGGTACTTCAAAATTTTAGCTTTGCTTTGGTCAGCTGAGATTTCATCCGGGAAGAGTTTCTCAAGTTCTTTCATGGTTGCATCTATGATATCAGAGTCGGTCCGTGATATCCATTCCTCTGCTGGTGCAAATACTAGCTCCAGCATCGACCGGTTAGGATCGTAATATTCCTACAGTTAATCAAGAAAGAAAATGCTTTGTCAACTCTAGAGGCATCTAGGTTGAATCAGATTTGAAATCAAGATATAACAACAAAATTTATGACAAGATGCTTGTGAGTGTTATACATGAGACGTACGAACGCACCAAGATTTTAATCTCTTATGATAGATATATATACTAGAAGAACATGTTTAGAAAGACAAGAATGTGTTTTTACCTTACAAGTTAAGGACATGTCGGCATATACACTCAGAAGGTTACTTCTGCAAAAACACCAAAACAAAAATGTTAAAGACACAACAAATGTTTAACCAAGAACACGTCTTAACCGTTGCTGATTCAAGACTGCACATTTCTTATTCTTAATGAAAAGTCAAGTTTTAATGCAAAACTCTTTATCCAACACTATGTCCAGGCAGCTAAGTATTCTATAAGACTTAATGCCTCAAAACTGCTGAAATAAGAAATTCACCTGCTAAAGAGTAGGTGATCATATGTGTTCTTCAGTTTTCGATCAAACCTGTAATAACAGTTCATAGCACTTAAGATCCGCTTGTGATCTCACACCGAAATGCCAAGTAAAAGAAAAAGAGAGATATCGGTCTCACTAACCATATATGAACATTAATAACTGGCACTCCAACTAATTTATCCAATTTCTTGAAGTATGGAATTTCTTTCCAGGAATCTGGTAAAAGGAGCTTCAGGATATCAACTACAAAAAGAAAAAAGAAAACATAAACAGCATATTAATAAGCAGGATACCAGATGAAATGTAAACCCACAAGACAGCATGGTGTTAAACCTGGAGCGGCAAACACATACGCGTCTCCTTCAACAGTGCTTCCGTTAGTGAGTAAGAAATTTTTAACCGTGCCATCGTTATTGAGCTCAATTTTCTTTATCCTAGAATTAAGTTGCACTTCCCCACCTAGTGACCGAATATGTTCCACTACTGGCATACAAAGCCTTTCTGGAGGATTACCATCCAAGAACGCCATCTTGGAACCATGTTTTTCCTGTCAATGTAGTTTCTATTAGTTTGCATTTGCAGATTCTCAAAATCCTAACTAACTGGTGCAGCTTATGATACATAAAGAGAAACATTTGATGATTGAGATAAGGTACTACTAGTTAATCAACTGGTAAACCCAAGAAATAAGGTGGTCGTCAAATCGATTTCATCCAAAATAAAAAATGAAAGTGACTTTTTGTTAGCAAAACCACTCACTGGCAAGAAACTAAGGTACATCATGTTTTCCGGAGCAAATACTTAATCCTTCCTACCACTATGGGCAGAAGAAACAATAGCAAGAACCTTAGGAAGATTGGGTAAAAAAATAACTCTAGTGTAGTTTGAATGGTAACTACGATTGCCAATACGGTAAAAGATTCTCAAAAAGACAGGCGAAAGGAAGAGCAAAAATAAATAAAGGGATGGAATGTCAAACCTGAAGAAATCGGTTCAAAGCAATCAAAATGCATTGCATTGACAGTTCATCAGGGTTTATAAAGTTTAGTGCCTTTGACATGGCAATAAACACCTCGTCGGTCACACGCTCAGGTACTCCCTGAACAAGTATACAATTTACAATAATCTGTTATCATCTGATGAGCAAAAGTACATGCAAGCAAATAAAACACAAACAACCACATGGACTGGAAATATTCAGAGCTAACCACAAGAAAGTTCAGAAATAAACATGATTCAGCAAGCTAACTACTCTATAAATTAAGTTCAGCAACACGCTTACAAAAATATCACAGGGAATGTGAACTCAAATAGCCTACTTGCCTGCTTTTGCATCCACTCTTTGACTGATAAACCATCTTGGGCTTCAACATAAGCCTGGCCACCGACCATGGCTGGCAAAAGTCCAATAGCAAACTTTATTTTCTCTGGCCATGTCAGCATTTCATTGTTCCTCAAAATAGCCCAAATACCTACAAAGTAAATCCAACATCAACAACTTGAATTATAAGAAACACATTACTTACACCATAGACGCATTCCATCTTGCCTGGACCAGCAACAGAACTTTGCAGCTTATATTTCCCATTCTAGTTCAAGGAAGCTCGATACTAGATTCCTTACTTTGGAAAAAAAATGACATTTCTTTGTGTTGTGACGTCTATGCAACATACTAACTAACCCCGCTGTCTGTATTACATTCAACTCAAGTTTCTGCATATTAATCCAATCTAATTAAACCAAATTCATGGTACCATTAACTAAAAATTCAAACTACATGAAGCAGTAATATTATATTAGATGGTTAGCAGATTAAAATATGCTATAAGTTTATCCTCTCACCGTTCAAGGGTGCTGGTAGGACATCTGGGAAGTCAAATCTACTAAATTCGCCAGGTTTACTTGGCATAGCGAAAATCATGGAGTGTTCTTTCCACTGCAACCGATCATTAATCCCAAGTTCTCCAAATAAGTTCTGCACATTCGGATAAGCACCGACTTCCGGCAAGAATATGAAGATAGTCAAGACCAAAAGTAAAGTACTTCACTAAAGAATTGTGATATGTAACAGTGTAACAGATAAGTACTGTTTCGTATTTATTCTAAAATTGATGGTAGAGATGATATTTAAGAGGGATCTTTCTTGGTGATCTCAATGAGTACATTCTGAAGCAGGTACAAAATAATAAGAGAAAAACTTTATGAAAACTTGTTACTATCAGAATGAATAAATGCCTATGATCTCACTGACATCAGCTTATTTTCTGTGTGTGTACCATCTCTTTGCTAGACAGAAATATCTATGCTGTTACGATATATCTTATGCAGGTATTGATTATCAGACCCTGAGTGAGAAACTTATACAGGGGGAGCAGCAAAGAGGATTTGAATGTGGACTTACAGAATATATGTAAACCGGTTTCATACCAGTCCCCATCTTCATCTTTCCATGCAGCTATCTGCAGGAACACAAACACAAATTTCACATCATTAATAGATGCTCTCAAAAATGAAAGGTAAACTTTCTAAACGGAACCAACAAGGACCTAACCCAACAACACTGTAACACAATATATAATCATAAGATACCTTACAGTAAACTACTCTTATATTGTTTCATATTAAGCCTATGAATTGGAAGAGGTTGTGCGGTGTGTAGAACAAGACAGAAAACAAAGAACATAAAGACACAATTTAACAAAAAGACTTACGAAACAGACAAAGACAGACACATGTACACAATCGTGTACCTAAGAGCTCGAACACTCAAAACACTAGTTATATCTTGTAGTCTCAAAAACATAATTGGTACAGCCTTTGGAAACTAGCAAATCTTACAAGATGACGAATGTAAACAACCATGAGTTGTTCGATGATTAAAAACAATTCGAAGTACCTTTCCACCAAGAACATCTCTTGCTTCAAGCAACAGAGGTTCATGGCCTGCATCAGCCAGGTACTTTGCAGTAGACAATCCAGCCAATCCTGCAATTATTTGAGAGATAAAAGAGCTTCATCACATAAAAAATGCACAGCATAAAACTGACTTACTAAACAAATTTCATCAAATCTTAAACGGATCATTAAAGAAAAACTAAATATTGAAACATACCAGCACCAGCAATTACAACTTTTAAAGGCTTTGCAGGACGAGGAGCACTACGGAAAGATGCAGATAAACTTGCAGCTTCCAAGAAATTGGCTGTATTCTCAAGCTCAGGCCTTGGAATATCCACACAAACTACCTGTAAATTACCTCTCTTTAATCAAAATCACACTAGATAAAATTTCCAGAATTCCAAGTAAAAAAAAAACAGACAAAACACCTGCAAAGGAGCAGCACTCCTCCTTCTTGTTCTTGTCTTAAGAGCATGAGAAGTCGGAACCCTAAAGCTGTGTCCCATCAATTCACAACCTCCAGAAGAAAGTGCCTCCAAAAACCCATTTTGATAAGGCAAATTCGCCGCAGAAACATTCCCAAACACAACCATCTTTTCTCCACCCTTAACTCACAACTGCTCCTATGAAGCCCAATAAGGAAAATTCAGACAAAAGTTTGTGTCTTTAACAACAAGAAGAACCAAAAAAAAAGCGAACTTGACTGATTTAAAGGGCAATAGTAGTTCTCCAGTACCCCTTATCTTACCTAGCGAGTAGCGAGCAATATCAAAGTAGAGAAGCAGGAGACGCAAGGAAGAAGAAGAAGAAGAAGGAAGCTAGTGGAAGGAAGTAGCTAGCCGATAACAAAATTAAGGCTTTAGAGTACCCATATGCTCTTCTTGGTTGGTCCGTTTCTAGACCACGACGCTCTCTCTTTTGCTTACCAAATATGTAAGATAGACAATTAACCACATAAATTCATTAATATATTGTTTTTATTTGTTAACACCACATTATTCTATTCCTTTATTGGTTAATCGAGTCGAGGGACACTGCATCTGTCGTAACTAATTAGCATGATAATTCACAATTTAGTAAAACAAAGTATACACAGACAACTAAAAAAAATGTGTCTTTTAAGATCCATTTGAAGATGAACTTTTTCAAGTTGCCAATACAATTTAGATATATGATTAACGATGAGAGACGAAATGAAACAAAATTTTGGATCTTCCAAAAAAGCAGAGGAAGTTCTATAAACAAATTTTTGTTTTTTGTCTTAGAAATTGTAGTACAAAATTAATGGTTGGTTGGCAAAATATACATTGGTAGGTAGTAATAAGTAAAGCTGCAAACAGAATCGCCGGCGCCATGGAGACTCTGCGACACCGCACTGTACTCTTACCGCTATGATTGATAAACATGTCCGGAACCGTCTGAATACTATGACTAGTATTCCGGCTTATGCTGATGGCAGTCTGTTTTTTTGTTTCTAAATCCACTCTCTAAACATTCAGATTGAAGATGCATTTATTGTAACACAGTCTTTTGTTGAATATAATTTTACATTCATACAAAAAAAAATAAGTAAAGCTGTCATCATTTAATGAGTGGCATTGACATTGCCAACAAATGTAATGACTTGTTTCAAACTTCCTAAAACTATTACTACAAAGTGCAAACTTATTAGTGCAATGGCAAGGTTTCCATGTCAAATTGATATGAATTTCTCTATGATCTTCTTCAAAGGTCAATACATCTATTTTTATGCGTCTCAACTTCTTCTAATCTATGAAATATATGAAACATATATCAATTTTACAAAAATTATCATATGTTCTTATGTAGAATATTTCAAGACTCCCCTTCAGAGTGCAACATGAATGTTTCGAATGTTTATTTTTCCAAAAAGATATCGTAATTGTTGGACATGTGGTTTTGTCAAAATGTCAGCTACTAGTCTTTATGTAATTAGGCACAATATCGACATCTTGAACAAAATGACACCAATTTCAACATGATTTGTTCGTTAATGAAACACATGATTTCGGGCAATGTGTAATACTCTCAATAACTATTTTTTAAAAATAAATACATATGTAATAATTCAGAACTTTTCTAATTGTATGAAATGTATCAAAATAATAAACTTTACCCTGAATGTACTCTATAATGTCAAATTGGATTAAAGTCTATGGATTTAGACAATGTGTAATCGTCATCTGGTAATTGGAAAGTTGATGTTGAGAATGAAAAATTTAGTAAAGAGAGAGAGAAAATAAAAAACTTAATAATAATTATTATAATTAATTTTGAGAAAGAAACTTTTTTTAGGTGGTATTTCTAGATTTTGCCATTTTTTTAAAAGCAATTTTGGTAGATAATCATGGTAGAAAAAAGAATAGAGAGAATAACGTTTTGGCATAAATAGTTAGTAAATAATGTTTTTTAGGTGGGGTAGAGGGAGAATAAAGACTAAACTAACCTCTTAAATAATAGTTTTAATAAACTAATATATTTATTTGAAAAATATACGGCAAAAATAAATACATGCAGCAGCTTAAAATTACATGAATTCTTTTTATAAATAGCATGTGATATTAATAAATTAGTATAATCGCTTTAAGTAAATATAAATAGCATGTCATATATATATAAAAATGAAAAAAACATGCAGCAGCTTAAAATTACATGAATTTTTCTTGTAAATAGCATGTGATATTTAATAAAATAGTATAATCAAGTAAATATAAATAGCATGATTTTTTATTAATCTCATATGTCATGCCAGCGTTGCAGATATATCCGACCAGAGGGGGGGAGCAAGCACCGATAATGCCAAACCAAATGAAAGAAATTAAGATATAGAAGGAGAGATCAGCAGCAGAAGAGTGAGAAATTGGAAAATGAGATCCAATGGTAAAGAGATCCAATGAAGGGGGTAGTGAAAGAAATAAAGAGGAGATTCAAAAAGATACAATAAAAATAAAAGATTTGGTGGTGGTGGTGATGGTGATGGTCGCCATTAGAGACATGAAGATGGAGAATATGGTGGTCGCCGTTAGAGGAAGTGAACACAGAGGAAAGAAGAAGGAGAAAAAAAAAACAAAAGAAAGAGGAAAAGAGAGCAACGTAATTTTAAGTTGCATATGGGACACACGGACATGGGTGATAGTTATTTTATGAATTATTTCTAAAAGTATAGTCATCTAGTATATATACTCTTTTTTAAAAATAATTACTTTAGGATATGTGCTAGAGCACGGATTGAAATTTTTTAATTTATATTATAATTTTAGAATAAAATATAATTTATATGATTTTTTAAAAGTTTTCTTTTGATAAAACATTATGCAATAAAATTATATGCAAAATATGATGGTTTGAAAAAATACCTATTTTGTAATTTTTATATTGTTAATTTTGTAATTTTATGTATGAGAAATAGTTATCTTTGTTGTTTGTTTTTATTTTAATTTTTGAACATGTTTAGTGAAAGTGTTTTAATATGACTCGTGCTGTTAAGATATTGTAAGATATGATTGTATCAAATCATATCTCTTACCTTGGAAATCAAGGAGAAATCTTAGTCACTTAATATGTGATTTGATTACATATATTTAGGAAGGTTTACATATATCATTTAAGGATATATCTTTGTGTATATATAGAGTCTTATGGCCATTGATAATAAATAAGAAAACCTTTTACAAATTATGTTTTCTTAACATGGTATCAGAGCGGGTTGATTCTTATGGATCGATTATGATGACCATCAAAGACGAAGATGGTGATGAAGACGACGACAACGAAGACAATGGCATCCGCGTAATGCCACGACGGAGAACTCATGAGCCACTATATATCACTCAAGTTCAATCCAATGGTGCCCCAGATCTGATGATGAAAAAATGACAATGGAGTCCAAGAAGATGGACATGAAGAAGGTACCGACGAACCCGACAAACAAGAACACGACTTGAAGGAATCCAACATGACTTGAAGGAATCCTTGTGTCACACACAACTCTTGTGATGTGACATCGACGAACCAGATTACAAAAAGAAAAACTGAAACCGAGATGACTCAACGGTGGAATATAATACCGTGATGAATACCGAAACCGAGATGTGAAGATGAAGACATGATCAAGATCAAGTTGGGCATTTGCAAGCGGCATGCTCCAACTTGAGGGAGGGTGTTAAGATATTGTAAGATATGATTGTATCAAATCATATCTCTTACCTTGAGAATCAAAGAGAAATCTTAGTCACTTAATATGTGACTAGGTAACAACCCGCACTATATGCGGGATAAATCTACTCAAATAATTATTTAGAATCTAAGGTATCATAATAATAATTTTACACATAATTTTTTATTTTATTCAAATTTACATTTGATTATTTAAAATGTGTTTCACCCGTGAAATACAGAAAAGAATGCTATTTGTTTTTAAGATTATTGTGATAATTAATTTTTAATATATACTCCCTTTGTTTCATAAAGTGTCATTTTAGAATTTTATTTTTGTTTCACAAAAAGTGTTATTTTACATTTCCAATGCACTATTTATATTTTCAATGCATATTTTTCTTTAGATTTTCTAGTTTTACCTTTAATCTTTTTTTTTTTCAACCAAACTATAATAATTAAAATAGAACTCCAAGATTGGTGGCCCAAACAGGAGGATAAGAGTTTACGAAGGTAGATTCAGAAGGTAGAGATCGTGAAGATCGAGCTAGACAATCGGCCCTGACGTTGGCGTCTCGTGGAATTCTGGTGAGGGTGAAGGAGGGATAGGAACTTCGAACCAAAGAGAAATCCTCCAGTAGAATAGAAAAAGCAGGCCAATCTTCCAGCGTCTGCACCATCGCACTACACTATCCGTCTCAAAAGTCTGACAATCGACTTCAGCCATCAGTAAAGACTCCATAGCCCAAATCAGCGCTTGTAGTTCTGCATGTAAAGGGGAAATGCCCCGACGGTGACTTCGTGCTCCCAACAGGAGCGTTGAAAGCTCTCCACTGCAACACCACCAGCCCAGACCCTGAAAAGGGTCTGTACCTTTCCAAGAACCATCAATTTGACATTGGGAAGAGGAACCCCTGTCCTCCGAGAAAGACGGAGGATCCAGGTAACTCACTGAGTAAGACTTGGCCTCCTTCCACAATAATTTATCAGTAGCCGCTTGATTCAAAATATCAAGAGGTTCTATCTCAATACCCTGGAAAACCTTTTTATTCATATCTTTCTAAATTGACCAAATAATCCAAGGTAGATGAATACCTATATCCGAGACCCCTGATTGCGAAGACGCCCGCCAAAATATGAAATCTAAATTCACATAAATCGATGTGTATGGAAAACCCCCCGGATCCATCCGAATAGGGGACAACTCCCAAATACATCGAGACCGAGGGCACTCAAAGAACGCATGGTTTATAGTTTCCACTGCAGAATCGCATCTCTTACACACGGTATCACAACGAACACCCTGATGCGCGAGACGTTCTAACACTGATTTACCTTTAATCTATAACTAAATTAACACATTAAACATTTATTAAATAATGACATATATGTATATTTTAATTTTTTTCTTAATTTATGTGAAATGTGTCAAAATGACACTTATTGTATAACAGAGGAGTACTTGAATAGTCATCAAATTTTTTTAAATCGGAGAATAAGTTTTGTATTTCAAAAAGTTAAATAGATGAATAAGTTTTTAAATAGTTTATGAAATGTAATTTACTTTAAATAATTAAATATGTTATGAAAATGATAATTAAATTATTAATTATATTTTCTTTTTAAAATAGTTGATGAAGTATTTTATTTTTAAAAACTAATAGAAAGAAACATTACCTTATATATTCTAATGACACATTTATGTAAGTAATAATAAAATAAAGATTTCCTTATATATTTTAATGGCATATTTAATAAATCAAAAGACTTATTTTTGTAAATATGTTTATCTTGAGATGATTAATTGCAATTAAATATCCAAATCGCTCTGGCGACGACACATCAGCACTTTCAACAAAATGTTTCTCTATTAATATATAAGGGATTTGATTACATATATTTAGGAAGATTTACATATATCATTTAAGGATATATCTTTGTGTATATATAGAGTCTTATGACCATTGATAATAAATAAGAAAACCTTTTCCAAATTATATGTTCTTGACACATGCTTAGGTAAAATTTTATTTTCAATTGCACAATAAGATCTCGGAAATCAAGATTAAGTGTGATAAATTGTCATAATTTTATTCCTTTTACACTTAACAGTATATATTTTGTAACAATACATGGAATACTAAAAATTTTATTTTGCAAATTTTATAAATCATTGGAATATTATTTTTAAGAAGATTCTTTGGGATATTTTTAAATTATATATTCATATAGCCCACAGGTTGACTAAATTAACCTCTAACCTTTTTTGTAACCAATATTTATTTAATCTATAACGCATTTTGTAACCAACTTATAAAAATTATATAGTCTACCAAAAAGTTGTGTACTTCCATTTTATTATATAGGATATTTAATTATATTGTCTTATATCTAAAAACACAATTTACATATTATTATGTTTAAGTATAGTAGTTGTTAATTGTTATCGCATATGTAAATTTCCTAGATGTATATTTTTATTATTGTTCAGAAAGCCATTTTTGTTGTACCCACGATCTGCCATCTCGGGTAAATGAGCGATGGTGGGCCTGGGCCGAAGTTATCCAATGGGCTAAAGAGTGTGTAGCTAATCGGCCCATCAGGACAGCCAGAAAGGAGAGCGCGGAGACGTTTCAAGTCGATCAGCTCGCAGTTCGGTCCCGGTCAAAGATTCCTGCATTCAAGAGTGTTAATTAGTCCGCGCGAATCATGCCCTATTAAATGTACATTAATATGGTAATTAATTGGTGAGTATAAATAGGTAAAGGGGGGGTCATTTGTAAGGATCCGAAAATTAGAATCTGTAATCAAGAAATAGCAATACAAACAGAAATATTCAGAAACTTTTTGTTCAGTTCGGAACTGCTTAACGGCGATAAGCTCCTCCACGTTTTTAATCACTTCGGAAGGAGAAGCTCATTCCCAGTTCTCACATTTGGCGCTAGAAGGAGGGGAGTTATCGCCTGACTCTCGTTAGTTCCGACTTCTTACACAAGTACATTCCACACGACCACCGCTATGGCAGCCAGCTCTCCCAATCAGGCATCCTTGGAGGTGATTCAGAAGCTCCTGCAGGACTTGTCCGAGAAATCCGACCGTCAGCAAGCTGCCTCCGCCGCTCTTACTGAACGCTTCGACAACTTGGAGGGGCAGATTTCCACTCGTTTGGAGGAAATCACGACGTCCGTAGCCGATCTCTCGGCCTCCCACCGCGCCTATGCCGACCGGGTCGACCTCCTGTCCTCCGACCAAAACCCGCGTCGACGTGCTTTGGATTTCTCCGGTGTGACCCCACCTTCCACCTCGCAGGTGGCAGCAACAAATGTCACTCCGGGAGATTCGTTCCCACCTCAAACCAACACACAAACAGCGCTACCACTGGCCGGCGGTGTTCACACACCGGTTCAGCCTGGCGTCGTCCGACCTTCCGAGGTCCCAGTCTGTCTTCCTCTCCCTGTAGATGGAAACACTTCGGCTTCGGGGTATACTGTCAATCCCGAGATCTTCCGCATGCAGAGTGAAATTCGGAACATGCGGTCTGTGATGCATAGTGCAACCACCTCGGCTCCGGATATATTCCGAGTAATCGAGGAGTCGAGGCGAACTCCTTTTTCCGACCAAATAGCCCGAGTCCGCATCAAAGACATTGGCAAAATTAAATTCTCGAGCTACGAAGGAAAAGGAGATCCGACCAATCACCTCAAGACTTTCTTGCTGACAGCTAGCCGGGTGGACCTCGAACCCCATGAAGCAGACGCTGGGTATTGCAAGCTGTTCGCAGAAACATTTAGTGGACCGGTAATGCTTTGGTTCGCATCTCTAGCAGCTGGATCCATAACAAATTTTACCGAGCTGTCGACCTCGTTCACCAAGCAGTATTCTAGCCTAATCGAAACTGCGGTAACGGATGCTCAGCTTTGGAACTTAAGCCAAAAGGCTGGAGAATCCCTCCGGTCTTACATAACAAAGTTCAAGGAGATCCAGGTCAAAATTCCCGGACTCTCGGACTCCACAGCACTGGCCGCGCTTAAGAACGGCCTCTGGCACGAATCTCGCTTCCGCGAAGAGCTGTCCGTGAATCGTTTCCCAACTATTCAGGACGCATTACATCGGGCTTCGAACTGGATAGTCGCAGAAGAAGACAAACTCGCCGCTGCGCAAAAGCAAAACGCCCCGCCTGCAGGGAAACCACGCTTCGAAGCACCTGCCAAAAAGACTCCGCCTACGACTCCGAAGTCCGGGCCGAGCACTTTCGCAGTTACCCAATCTCCCAAAAAGAATTCTCCAAAGAATTCACCGTCCAAGCCGCCATTTTCACCACGCTCCAAGAGCGGCGTACTCCCGAGTAACAAATGGGTCCGAGACGAAGACACGTACTGCGAGCTCCATAAAACCAACAGTCACTCCACTCGTGACTGCAAGAAGCTGATGCATCTTCTCGCAGAAAAATATGTGGCGGGAGAAATGCCGAACATCACAATTGAGGAATTAGAGCAAAAAGCGATCCCCGAAGCGGACGAGGACGCTCCACCTTCAAAGAAACCGAAGCAGTCTGATGGAAGTGAAGCTCCCAAGAAAAGAATCGACGTGATAATGGGAGGATCGCGTCTATTTCGGAACTCCATCACTGCGATCAAGGACCATCAGCGAAAGCTCGCTACCCCCCAGCCGAAGCGAGCTAAGTTGTTGACCAGCGATCTACCTGATATCTCTTTCTCCGAGAAGGAAACTGAGGGGCTGGACACTCCGCACAACGACGCGCTCGTCATCATGCTTGACGTAGCAAACCATGAAGTCTGCCGAATCTTAATTGATACTGGGAGCTCGGTGGACTTGATCTTCCTTGAGACGCTCACCAGAATGGGTATTGGGAAGGAGCACATCGCAGGACCGCCCTCACCCTTGGTCTCGTTCACTAGCGAGACGTCGATGTCTTTGGGCACGATCACACTACCAGTGTCCACTCAAGGAGTGGTTAAAATGGTGGAGTTCACGGTTTTCGACCGACCTGCGGCCTATAATGTCATTTTGGGAACTCCCTGGCTCTATCAGATGAAGGCGGTGGCCTCGACGTACCATCAATGCGTCAAATTTCCGACCCCGCAAGGAGTCCGGGAGATTCTAGGAAGCCAAAGGACGGCCAGGAGCTGTTACCTCGCAAGCCATAAGCTCTTGATCCAATAGCAACCACAGCTCGAGGTCCCGAAAAATCCAGTTCGGAAGCAGCTAAAAGGCGACCTCACTGAATCCATTTTCATTAATGACAAGTTCCCGGATCAAGAAATCAAGATCGGAGTGGGATTGGGTAGCGAGCTCCGTGCCGCCCTGATAGCCTTCCTGCAAGAAAGAATGGCCACCTTTGCGTGGTCCGTAGACGAGATGCCCGGCATCAGTCCAGAAGTTATTTCCCACGAGCTGAATGTGGACCCTACATTCCGACCTGTAAAGCAGAAGCGAAGGAAGCTGGGTCCCGAGCGAGCTGAAATCGTCAACAAAGAGATTGAGCGTTTGCTGAAGGCGGGACAGATACGCGAAGTAAAATACCCTGAATGGCTCGCAAATACAGTGGTAGTCAAAAAGAAGAACGGAAAGTCGCGAGTCTGCGTTGATTTCACCGACCTGAATAAGGCATGCCCCAAAGACAGCTTTCCACTTCCGCATATCGACCGGTTAGTTGAGTCCACTTCGGGTCACGAGCTGATGTCCTTCATGGATGCATTCTCTGGCTACAACCAAATCCTAATGAACCCGGACGATCAGGAGAAAACTGCATTCATTACGGACCGCGGGATCTATTGCTACAAGGTGATGCCTTTTGGGTTAAAAAATGCGGGAGCAACTTACCAAAGGCTGGTGAACCGAATGTTCGAGCATCAACTCGGAAAAACCATGGAAGTTTACATTGATGACATGCTGGTAAAATCGATGGAAGCCAGTTCGCATCTCGCTGATCTGAAAGTTTGCTTCGACATCCTGGATCAGTTCGGGATGAAACTCAACCCCACGAAGTGCACCTTTGCAGTTCCTTCAGGAGAATTTCTGGGGTATATCGTTACAGAAAGAGGAATTGAAGCGAACCCGAGGCAAATTAATGCTTTCCTATCCATGAGTTCTCCTAGGACCTTGCGAGAAGTGCAGCGCCTTAACAGACGGATCGCAGCTCTCAACCGCTTCATCTCTCGGTCTACAGACAAATGCCTCCCTTTCTACCAGCTGTTACGAAAAGGGGGAAAAAATTTATTGTGGGATGCGAAGTGTGAGGAAGCATTCGCCCAACTCAAAGCTTATCTATCTGAACCGCTGGTCTTGGCGAAGCCTGAGTTCGGAGAGCCACTCTTCCTTTACGTAGCCGTATCGGATAGCGCGGTCAGTGGAGTCTTGGTTCGTGAAGAAAGGGGGGAGCAGCGACCAATTTTTTATATCAGCAAGTCATTTACCAGGGCGGAGTCAAGGTATCCTATGATGGAAAAACTGGCCCTAGCAGTAGTCACATCGGCAAGGAAGCTGCGGCCTTACTTCCAGTCCCATACAATCATAATCCTGACGACGCAGCCACTTCGGACGGTATTGCACAGTCCGAGCCAATCCGGACGGTTGACTAAATGGTCTGTCGAGTTGAGCGAATATGACATCGAGTTCCGGACTCAAACCTGTGCGAAGTCACAAGTGCTGGCCGATTTTTTGATCGAACTCCCACTAGCCTCCTCGGCTAGCGACACTGTCGAAACTCCATGGATACTACATGTCGATGGAGCTTCTTCCAAATCGGGAGCAGGAATTAGGGTCCGCCTCACTTCTCCTACAGGCGAAGTGATCGAGCAATCATTTCGCTTGGCTTTCAGTGCATCCAACAATGAAGCCGAGTACGAATCTTTCCTCGCCGGCTTGCGCCTCGCAGTAGGGATTGGTGTCCGAAAACTTCGAGCTTTTTGCGATTTGCAGCTGGTCACCAACCAGTTTTTGGGGGAGTACGAAACAAGGGATGGCCGCATGGAGGCTTATTTGTCCACAGCTCGGGAGTTAGTCGCCAAGTTTGAGGAGTTCGAAATCACTAAGATCCCACGAAGTGAGAACTCCGCTGCGGACGCTTTAGCATCTCTGGCCTCCACTTCGGATCCTGCGATAACAAGGATCATCCCCGTCGAAGTCATCCAGTTTCCAAGCATCCGGCTAGAGAGCACACAAGTCGTGACCCGCGCAATGAAAAAACAGTTGGCCGCTGAAGAAGCAGCTCGCAAGACGGCTGCGGACTCTTTACCCTCGGAGGATCCGGACCCTGTCTTGCCTACTCAATTGGAAGTTCACCCACCTGTAGCCGAGCTCGACGCGAATTCAACTCCGGCATCATCGAGCTCACCACCTGACAGTCAAGCTGTTATCCCACATGACACTTCGAGCGACATGAATTCTAACAGCTGGGGGGCAGATGACTGGCGGAGCCCGATCTGGGCTTACCTGGAAAAAGGAGAACTCCCAGCCGACAAGTGGGCAGCTAGGAAACTTAAGGCCATCAGTGCGCGGTACTGTGTTCACAACGGAATACTCCTACGCCGAAGTGTAGCTGGTCCTTATCTAACTTGCGTGGCTGGTAGAGAGCCCGCGATGCTAATGCGAGCTGTTCACGACGGTCCCAATGGGAATCATTCCGGAGGACGGACTCTGGCTTTCAAAATCAAACGGCAAGGTTATTTCTGGCCTACCATGGTCATGGACTGCGAAAAATATTCTCGAACTTGTGAGAAGTGTCAGAAGCACGCTCCGTCGATTCATCAACCTACCGAGCTCCTGTCTTCGGTGTCCGCACCATACCCATTCATGAGGTGGTCTATGGATATCATCGGTCCATTACATCGAGGACCAGGAGGAGTCCAGTACGTGCTCGCTCTTACCGATTATTTCTCCAAGTGGGTAGAAGCGGCAGCCTATGCGAAAGTAACAAGTGACGAAGTGGAACAGTTCGTGCTCAAGAGTATAATCTACCGCTATGGCGTCCCAAGTGAAATCATCACGGACAATGGCCCACAGTTCATCTCCGCGAAGTTCGAAGAATTCTGCGCGAAGTGGAAAATTCGACTCAATAAGTCTACTCCTCGTTACCCGCAAGGTAATGGGCAAGCCGAGGCAATGAATAAGGTCATACTTGCCAACTTGAAGAAGCGGCTCGATGCTCGTAAGGGGCGCTGGCCGGACGAACTTCAGGGCGTCCTCTGGGCGATCCGAACAACACCTCGGCGGGCCACTAATGAGACACCTTTCTCCCTGGTTTACGGAGTTGATGCCGTAGTCCCAGTTGACATAGAAGTCCCCGGAGTCCGTACCTCGCTGAACCCACTCCGAGCAGAGGAAAATGAGGAGTTCCTACAGGACACTCTTGATACAATCAACGAGCGTCGGGACCAGGCGTTAGTCCGGATCCAGAATTACCAGAACGCGGTGGCTCGGTACTATAACTCCAAAATCCGAGGCAGACCCTTGGCAGTGGGCGACCTCGTCCTTCGGAAGGTCCATGAGAATACCGAGGAGCTCAATGCAGGAAAGCTGGGAATCAATTGGGAAGGACCATACAGAATTACTCGCGAAGTCAGAAATGGAGTTTATCAGCTCGAGGATTCAGAGGGAAAACCAGTCCCGAGGTCTTGGAATTCTCTACACCTTAAACTTTTTTACAGTTATTATCTCTGTATCGAACTACGATTTGGCTTGATCCCGATAAGGGTACGTAGGCAGCCCACTTCGGGTCCAGCTATCCATATTAATAAAACTTAAAGTTTTCTTAAACTTTCTTATTAATAATGGCGAAAAGCCGAAGTCTAACTTCGCATCTATCATTTAAAGCCGAAATTTAATTTCGCATCTATCATTTGAAGCCGAGGTCTAACTTCGCAAACCTAAACCGAAGTCTCACTTCGTATTTAACTTTGAAGTTAATGTTGCGGAAATTTAACGAAGTCCTCACTTCGTACCCCGTTTTACTTATTAAGGCCGAAATTTAGTTTCGCAAAATTCTTATTTAAAGCCGAAGTTCCCACTTCGCACTCGGCTTTACTTATTAAAGTTGGGGGATCATCCTTTCGAACTATTTAACCGAAGTACTTACTTCGTGACCATATCTGCTCTTATCATCTTTCCGAACAAAGATTGTGGATATAAGGTTCGCATTTAGCATGACAAGAAAATAATAGTTTGCAAAAAGAAACGGAGCGGTCACCACGACCTAAACACTCCGAAGTAAGTCTAAAACAAAAGTGCGACAAAACAGGGAGGCAACACTTGCCAAGACAACCCCGAACCAAAACCGAAAACTACTGAGCAGGTAGAGGAGGATCCGACGCCGCTTCGGAGAACGCTAAGCCCAACTCTGCTAGCTCCCCTTCCGACCTGGTGCTCGCAAGAAACTCCTCCATCCCCTGGTTCGATGTTGGCCCAAGATTAGTACCGGACTCGTTGATGATAGAAGTGAGCGGAAGCTCGTTGCACAAAAGCTCAGGCGTATCTGCCAAAAGATCCGAGAAGGCAGAGAGGTCGAGCTCGTCGGCCTCTTCCTCGTCAGCTTTCAAGAGCCCGAGCTCCGCTTCCATGTCCTGAATTTCCCCCTTGGAAATCTCCTCAACCAGCATCCGGTTGGCCCTGATCTCAGCAGCTCGGGTTTGGAGCGGAGCTAGCTTTTCCCTCTCCTTGAAGGTGACCCGGACCTCCTCAACAAGGGGACGGAGAGTTCGCCTCATTGCCTGCCTCTCTTCCCGCCGAACCCTCTCGATCTCGCAGCTGTTGCCGGCTTCGAGTAGCTGGTTGCGAACTTCAATCTCATGCAGCTTGTTCTTAGCTGCCTTCGCATCTTCCGCTGCTTCAAAATATAGATCCCCGGCTTTCTTCAGCTTGTCGCGGAGGTCCTCGTTGGCCACCCCGAGGTCGAGAACTTCTACCTCGGCCTTCTTCATCCGAGCTCGGATCTGTTCGGCTTTCGCCACGGTGCTGGCGTTCTCAGCCTCCAACCGGGCGTACTCTTTCACTTGGGCCTCCAGGTCCGCAACCTTCTGTCGAAGAAGGTTCACCTCGGAGGATGAGGGGGAGGAGAATAGCTGATCTTCATAGGACGCGACCGAGGAGATGAACTCGATCATTAGCTGAAGAAAGTCAGCTTGTCAAAAAGTTGGTGAAATAAAAGGAAACAAAAATAAAAGGAAACAATAATAGAAGATTAATTGATACCTACCTCGCCAAATTTATCTGCAAAGCGGAAGAAGTTTGCACGATTGACCTCGGTCATGTCTGCAAACGCCGGAATCCGAACTCCGGGCCTCGTGTAACTTCGCATCATATCAGCTGGGGATGCAGGAGGGGCTGAAAGGTTCGAGCAAAGTCGATTCCCCCTTTTGAAAATAAAGCGAAGTACGAAGTATAAAGGAAAACAAAAAACATGTCGAATCCTTACCTCGGGATGATGAGCGATGCTCCTTCGGAGGTAACTTCTTGGTGGAACCCTCAGATCCTTTGGCGGTAGCTACCTCTTTAGATCCTCTTTCTGAGGGGGGGCCCTTTTCTCTCGAACCAAATTTGTTCTGCTCATCTCCTAACGAGCCAGTTCGAGCTCGGCTTTTCTCACGGGAGGGGGACGAGGCCCCGATCTCTTTCCTCTTCCTCGACGAGTCCGTTTGATGGGAGCTCACCGAGGAAGAGACCTTCCTCATCAATGAGGGGAATCCACGACCTCTCGCGGCTCATCACTAGTATCCGTGATGACAATCACGGAGGGTGCCAGCGGGTCAGTAGATCCCTCACGAAGCTCGGAGGGCCCAGTTGGGGGCGCGGAAACCCCGCTCACCTCAAGAATAGTGGGGTCAGTAGAATTCCTGCTAAGGATGCGAGCTTTTCCCTCAGCAAGAGCCAAGGCCATCTGTTTCTTCGCCTCCTTTTCTGCGATCCTGCATGCCCTCTCTTCTCGGTAATTCATCTCCGAAACGTCCACGGGAACAGAGCAAACAAGAGAACGTTTTCCGAGCCTGACCGTCGATTCCCTGATCCTTTCACACGAAAAGGAGTCCCAGGCAATTTGACCTTGGCTGCAGAACCTCGAGAAGAATTCCGCGAACGTAGGGCAGAGAAGTCCGCGCTCGAAATGATCTGCACAAAAAATATTGAGGGATTAGATAATAAGACAAAGTTGCGCTTAATCCGGACTTCACAAAGAAACACTATTCTACCAATTTTCGAAGTCCACTTCGACACATGCGAACTCACGCGGTGGCCGAAGGTGAGTTCGTTAACCGGAAAAATGAAGTAGGACTTCCTCCATTTCTCGTCCTTCTCGGGCAGGTCGTCGAAGACCTTCAGTCTGGAGAGCGGGCTCACGTACAGAGTGCCTTTGGTCCGGCCAGTTTTTACTGTGTATACTTGGAGGAAGTCGGCTAGGGACAACTTGTAGTTGAACTCTTCCCCCAGAGTTTGAAGGCACATGACAGTCCGGACAAAGTTCGGACACATCTGGGGGAGAGCGAAGCCCAGTTCGAACATCATCTTTACGATGAGTTCGGGAAGGGGAAAAGATAGACCACACGCAGAGAAAAAGATCTCAAACGCGCAGCAGTATCCGGCGGGGGGATTCTCTGGGGACTCATGAGCTTCAGGGAATCTAATTTCGACCTCCGACGGAATCCCGGTGGAGGCTCTGAGCTCCGCTATGTTCTCCGCAGAGAGAATTGACGGCGGGTGAGGACCGTAAACACCAGGGATTAAAGCTTTCGCAACCTTTCCGGAGGACGATTTCGGAGGAGACATACTTTCTGAGAAGAAGGATTAGAAGAACGAGAGGTGGCGGAAGATCTTTCCGGCGAGAGAAAAGGAATTCAGGAGAACAGAGAAAGAGAGAGAATTCGAAAGCAAAAAACAATTAGGGAGAAAGAGAGCACTCGAGACTACCTTTATAAGCGGAACCGGGAGGTAATGATTGCCTGGGGAAGCGAAAGGTCTCGCACCGTTCTCTCTCTCCCTTATATCCAACACGCAACCGAGTGGGCCCCGATGCTTGTTCGGGAAGGTAAATCTCATCATAACCACGGTCGAATCGTGGAGATATGGGGAATATTCAGTTTCCCGAAACCGATCGCTAGAAGGTCTAAAGTCCCCCGAACTTCACAGTTCGGGAGACTGAAGTTCGGGGGACTTGGGGGGCAACTGTTGTACCCACGATCTGCCATCTCGGGTAAATGAGCGATGGTGGGCCTGGGCCGAAGTTATCCAATGGGCTAAAGAGTGTGTAGCTAATCGGCCCATCAGGACAGCCAGAAAGGAGAGCGCGGAGACGTTTCAAGTCGATCAGCTCGCAGTTCGGTCCCGGTCAAAGATTCCTGCATTCAAGAGTGTTAATTAGTCCGCGCGAATCATGCCCTATTAAATGTACATTAATATGGTAATTAATTGGTGAGTATAAATAGGTAAAGGGGGGGTCATTTGTAAGGATCCGAAAATTAGAATCTGTAATCAAGAAATAGCAATACAAACAGAAATATTCAGAAACTTTTTGTTCAGTTCGGAACTGCTTAACGGCGATAAGCTCCTCCACGTTTTTAATCACTTCGGAAGGAGAAGCTCATTCCCAGTTCTCACAATTTTTATGCCATTTTGCCTCAAACAATTGAAATTTGTTATTTTTGCCACATAAGAAAAAATAAACATTTGGGAAAATTTGTCAATTTTATTCTCTCTCTCTTTACTAAATTTATTCTTCATACTAGGATTTAACCCGTGGTACACCGCGGGACAATATTTTTAATTTTAAAATTTATATTGTATTTATTTGTTATTTTATTATTGTTTTATTAATTTTAAAATATAAAATTTTACAGGTATTTGATATAAGTATTTAAAGTATATGATTTTTGTAGTATTTTCAATTGGTTTTCAAAGTTTTAACCCGTGTGGTATATGTATAGTTTAGTAATACATTTATCTCCTGGTACACATCTAAAAGTGTTTAAAAAAAAACAATTCCACTTAACTCCCTATATGGGATTAATGCCAACCCGTCTCACCAAAATCAAAATAATTTTTTTGCGTAAAAAAAATAATCAAAATAAGTTTTTTAATCAATTTAAATTATGTTAATTGTTTTACCAAATTAGCATACTTTTATAGTTTACAATTTTCCAGTCAATATATATAGTTTATGATAATTAATAGAATTTTAATTTTTTTGGTAATTCCTTAAAAAAAAAATAAACCAAATTATATGGGGGGTTTTCAATATATCTAATGTGACATTTTATAATTGGATTTTTGGTTTAGAAAATTTATTAATGTTAATATAATTATGGAGATTGTAAACTTTGTTATAGAAAATCTGTTGTATATCATTTAAATTTGAGAGATTCTAGCATCCTTTGACAACCTGTCCCGTGGACCCCACTAGCCTCACTGCTAGCCGCCCCAACGGACCCCAAGCTAGCTGTAGCTCAACTGGTGACAGCTTGTCCTGTGGGAAGGTTGTTAAAGGGTGGGGACCAGGGTTCGAGGAACGCCTGACGCACCATTAACCTACTAGTGGATTAGGATGAATAGTTCCATTTCCACGGTGAGGGATTCAATTTTTATATGACAACCCGTCCAGCGGACCCCACTAGCCCACCGCTAGCCGCCCCAACGGACCCCAAGCTGGCCCTGCAGGGCATCGATCCTAACCTCTCACTGTGGAATGGAACTCACATCCAAATCCACAGTAGGTTATTGGTGCGCCAGACGTTCCTAGAACCCTGGTCCCCACCCTTTAACAACCTTCCCATAGGACAAGTTGCCACCAATTGATCTGTAGCTCAATTGGTGACAACTTGTCCTGTGGGAAGGTTGTTAAAGGGTGGGGACCAAGGTTCGAGGAATGTCTGGCGCATCAATAACCTACTGTGGATTTGGATGATTAGTTCCATTTGCCACGGTGAGGGGTTATGATCGATGCCCTGCAGGGCCAGTTTGGGGTCCGTTGGGGCGGCTAGCAGTGAGACTAGTGGGGTCCACGGGACAGGTTGTCACACATCCATAAAACTTTAATGGTAGAGTTGTTTTTGAAAAACGGAATGTATAGATGTTGTTAAGATTTTATGGCAATAAATGTAACAAATGTTGGTCAATTTAAGAAAGTTTAGTATTTGAGTTTCTATTTATAGAATTGTTTTAGGGATTAATGTTGTAAAAAAAAAATTAAATTATTAAAACTTAAAAAATATAAATCAAAATGTAGTTCAAAAATATTAATATAAATTATCAACTTTGGGAATTGGGTCCATTATTCGAGGGCGAAGTACGTTTGGAATCTAAAACTAGTGGACTAGCAAAAGCCCACATTAATAAGTTTTGTAACAAACCTTTAATTTTTTTTAAATGAGAAAGAAATGGTAAAAGTGGGAAACAGTCGAATCGAACTTTACTCCTCCTCCTTGCAATCCCTTCCCTTTTTTTTTTTTTTTTGACTTTTCGTTTGCTTTGACTTGTCAGTCCTTTTTTGATCAATCAATCCCATCACAAACCTCTTCTTCTTCTTCTTCAACCTCTTGAATCTCAAAATTCTCAATCCTCAATCCTCAATCCTCATCTTCTTCTTCTTCTTCTTCTTCTTCACATTTAACAACAATGTCTAATTTCACTTATACTTCTGCTTTCAGCCTCTCCGAGTCCCCTTTAACTTCCGCCATTGGTTCTTCTTCTTCTTCCTCTGCGTTCGTCTCCGCTTCCGATGATGATAATACCGACGACGCTTGTAGCATCTGTCTCGAGCCTTTCACTCTCCAGGATCCTTCCACTGTCAGATTCTTAAACTCATCTCTCTCTCTCTCTCTCTATCTCTTATTTTTCTACATTTTTCTTAGCTCTTTCCTGGGTTTTACGATCTCGCTCCCGTTTTCTTATATTCCCCTAAAATTTGGAACAATTGGATTGTGACAATGAGATTGTGCCTTAGATTATCAATACGAGATCGTTTGATTTCTCGATCATTATTTTGTTCTTAAACCCCATCGGTGAACATTGTTCGATTTGATCGGCCTCGTTTTCTCATCTGGCACCTATTGAATCTTAACGTACACATGTTCCATTGTTGTTAGTACTTCTCCGATGCTTTCCAATATCTAAATCTGCCAATGGGATGTTCACTTTCAGGTTACCAGTTGCAAACATGAATATCACCTTCAGTGCATCATTGAATGGTACCATTTGTGAACTTATTTTATTTTTTTTTTTTTTTTTTTGTGGTTAAGATTTGATCTTGTTTTCTCTTCATCTGATATCAGTGATTGATTTGTAAATTGGGGGTTATTATATACGCAGGTCACAGAGAAGCAAAGAGTGTCCTATTTGCTGGCAATTGTTTGTTTTGAAAGATCCTGCTAGGTACTCATTCATCTAAGGATAAATATTTTTACTTCTGACGATTTGAGTTTACTATACATAGATACTTTGCCCTCAATTAGGTCTTTACTATTGGTTCCTATTTTGTAGCCAAGAGCTTTTGGTAGCTGTGGAAAAGGAAAGACTGTTGAAAACCAGCAACGTATCTTCATCATCTCCAATATCTATACATCACGCTCATGAGGATTTTCACTCTGAAGAGGTTCGAAAAGTATCCAGTGTGCTTTAATAAAATTATGGTGTTTTTAGTTCTAGTAGTTATTGACTTGGTCATGGTATATTTTTGTGCCAGGAGGAATCGCATTTTAGCAGCTTTGATGAGCAATTCTTGAGGCATCTCACCGAAGCTGCACATAGGCGTTGTTTGCTTCGCAGAAGGGGGGAGGGTCAAATATCCTCAAGTCTTGTTTCGTCCAGTGATCTTAGTTCTATTCATCCGTCTGATTTGGCCAGTTTTTATCGTATCTCTGCTATTTCCCAAGTTGAAAACCTTTGTCCGAGTCCTGGCTCAATGACAGCATCCCCTGTCTCTGGTCACTCTTCCGCTCCTCCAGATAGCAACAACGCATCCAGGTATTGACTTTAACATGGGAAGCTTTCATGACTTATTCGGTTTCTTTTTGCTTGGGTTGTCTCTATAACCAGCTTTCATGATTAGTACGGTTTCCATTTGCTTGAGTTTTTGTCTCGAGAAAATGTGTATATATGGCTGCGCAATGCATATCTTCTTATAACCATGTCTGGTTGGGTGGATTTTTGTCTCGATAAAATGTGTATTTCGCATAATTACTGGTTGCGTGGATTTCTGTCTACTAATATATAATTGAGATGCTTAGGAATTCTAGACCATGTCTCTACATTATGCGGCTTCTTTCATGGAGAACGCTCAGACCTTTCCATTGATTAGAACTTACGTAAACTCTATTTAATATATCTTGTATCTGTCATCAGAATCTCCCCTGGCCTTTCTCCATCTCGTTCATCTCAAAGTCCAGATCCACGTGAAGCATCCTCTCTTCCGGAAGCCATAAAATCCAAACTAGCTGCTGCTTCTGCAAAGTATGTCAATCAATCCCTCCTCTTTTGTTCATAAGTTAGTTATAAAAACTGATTGGTACATGCCTGCAGGTACAAGGAATCGATCTCTAAAAGTAAACAAGGTCTTAAGGAGAAGCTACTTGCTCGCAATAACTCGGTGAAAGAATTGAGCAAAGGAGTGCAACGTGAGATGAATGCAGGAATAGCTGGTGTTGCACGAATGATCGAACGCTTGGATTTTGCTTCTAAACGTTTTGGAGGGTCTGCTCATGTATCAACCTCCACTGCTACTGCTTCTGGATTCAATTTCTCATTCAAAGGGAAGCGTGTAGAAGCCAATACCAAGTCTAACAACAGTGGGGACAAAACCGAACCCCAAAAGCTGCAGGTTTCAAACTTCTCCGATTCTCCCCGTTTCTCTCTTCTCGTTTTTCTACATTTGTTTCATTAAAAGTTAAAACATAAAACTATCGATGGGTTTCGCTAATGAGAATCGTTGAATTTCGTCTCAGGGTGGAGAAACGTGCTGAGGAAATCAGATAATTGGAGAGGCCTTTTAATGCAAGCGATGTACGTTTCCATTGAATCAACTTGCCCGTTGGTCTTCGCATCCTGCATTGTTCAGAGCTCACGGTCTGGTCTCTCTCTCTCTCTCTCTCTCTCTCTTTTCTCTGTTACTTTTGCGATGAGTACTTTAAGAAGGCTTAAAAATAAGCAACTGAGTAATCTTTTAATTACTCGATTTTCATGGAGTCAAAAACTTTATATTAATTTTATTTCTAAGGATAATGTTATATGTTTTTCACGTAGAATTGGATTAGTCCGTCCGCTGCAATCACTACTAGGTTCGGACCCGCACGTACGTGCGGGGTTATGGGGTTATGTTTATAAACTAATTTATTTTAGTATTCATAATCAAACTCATACTAATTGAGATTTTAGTTTAATTTTTTTGTTAGTTTATTAATGTTTGAAAATTTAAAATAATAATGAGTTCACCAATATTTTAAAATTCGAAACAACATAATGGTTGGACTGGCAACAAACGAAATCAGATAAATGGTTGGTTAGATTCTATTAAATTAGTGAACTATCAAATCAAATATATAACCGCTAACAATGATGAAAACCCGTTTGAGACAAATACGAATATTTAGGGGTGGACGTAATTCTCTTTCCGTTTTATCATGTTCCATCATGTCCTACATCCGTTCTCAAATTTCCGTTGCATAAAAGAAAACATTTTCAATATGGAACATTCCGAATATGGGACCAATTTTTATTTTCGATCGAAAACATACATTCTTAAACTCCCGTATAGAACAAACATAAATATAAATATAATTCATAGTATATTTATATCATATGTTATAATAAAAATATTACAAAATTAATTGACTTCTTTATTCTTTTTATATATTATATGGTTCATTGTTAAAGATAAGTTATAAATGAGGAACATAGGCATGTATATTTTGGACATTCTGTGTCCACCAAATATAAATTTTTGTTATATAATATTTTTTAATTATTATTAGTCCAGCGGATAAGAGATCGGAAAAAAATATCCATATTTGGTTGTCAAAAAAAAAAGAGAAAGCTTCTAACGTGATATCCATGTTTTCCATTTGATTATTTAATTTTTACAAAATTAATGGAAATTATACAAACTTTCTTTATATTTTAAAAAACATTGTCTGTTTTTAAAAATCCAAAAATAGCTGAATTCTACCAAATATATGTTCTTAAATTAACTCTTACCAAAATTATTAACAATTTAAAAATTGAATGTTGTTATCTAAATTTTCTAATCTCATGTGGTGTTTTTCGGAGTAGTCTTGTTTTTTAAATTTTATAGACTTTTTAAAGATAATGATGACTTAAAAACAAATTTCAAGGTATTCATATTATAAAATTTTACTGCCATGTGTGTTGTTTGTTTTCTTTTCCATATACATAACGTTTATAGTGTCATTTTAATAAAGACTGTTCACATCATATATTTGAAAAATAAGAAAATAATATAATTTAATACATACAGCTGATTATAAATTTACAATACAGTCATTGAAGATTAAATTATACTTTTATTTGTTGGTTTACAAAGTGAATTGATAATGTTAATGCAAGGCTCAACTACATGCCCTAATAAGAATTTTCTATAGAGTTTACTTAAATAAATCTATATAAAACTGAAGAAAACAAACACTAATATAGTATTTTGTAACTTATCGGGTTCATATAAAAAATGTGGACTTCTATTAAGCAATCAAATGTAATTTTCTTGTTTTGTAGATGCTATGTCAATTGGATGAACACCTGTTCATACCACAATCATTCTTTATATACAATCTCTAGGTAAAAAATGTATGAAAAAAAATCTTGATTTGTATAGGCTTATGTACACAACAAAAAATTATAAATTTAACAATTCATAAGAATAATAAATGATAAACAGGACATAGAACATAGTATTAGTGAACTAAAAAAAGAATATAGTAGATGTTAGCAAGGTATATGCATATATGCAAACTTTAATACAGAGACACATACATAAAATAAATCATCTGTTTAAATTAAAGTTAAGTTATTTTCATATTACTATTCGAAATTAATTAGATACAATTGTTATGGAAATCTTGTTAAATGATAAGTTTTATTAATTGCAAAAATCTCTTATTATTTTATAAAATTCTAAGAACTATATAAAATTCAAGATTGTCATTTTGTAATATTTAAAATTGTCATTTTGTAATCTTATTGGCTATAATTTTTTTTATAGTGACGGTATGTCAAATATTTGAATTTATTATTTGTAATTAATATAAATTCATAAAATATAGAAATGCATCTTTTATAGTTAATATTGTTTCCTAAAATACTGGAATATTTTGAATGAATATAACACATTACTAACTGTTTTTAGACAATTATAAATGTTTAATATTTAATTTAGAAAACTTTTTGAAAAACTTCATATATTCGAAATTAGTTATATACCCATATCCAAAATAGGATCCAAAATCTAAGTATTATAACCAATTATGAAAGGTTAATCATTTATTTCTTTAATAATTGTTACCATTGTTTTAGGAAAGTTTATTTTTTTTTTAATTGTGTAAGCAAGTTGGTCTGTTTGGCAACATGGATATATGTCATATTTTTTGTTTTTATTTTATCCCTAAGTGTACTCCCCATTTAATAGTATAGATGATTCTATTAATATACAAATCCACTGTAAAAAAAAATAGACAAGTCCACAAATAAAATATGAAACATAGACATAAAAATCTAATTTGATTAGGACATAATAACACCTGAATCTATCAGGTAAAGGCTTTCCAGAGTTCTATAAAAACTTAACGACATACAAAGTTTCAGACATAAGATTAGATTTGTAGAGGGCCAAAGCAAATAAGAAGGCTAAGTCAAATACACAAAACATTGCAAACATAAGATTAGATTGTGGAGAACCAAAACAAGAAAGCAAAGACAGAGAGCTATGTCAGGAGAACCTTCTTTATGCATTAGAGGCTGTGGCTTCTTCAGCTCTTCACAGACAAAGAACCTATGCTCTAAGTGCTACAACGATTTCTTAAAGGACGAGTCTGCCAGATACTTAGCCACTTTGAAAAACAACTTGAAAACAGCAGTGGAGGCGGCTGAAGAGGTCACAACCGAGGAGGTGACGGCCATTGAGGTGAAGAAGAAGGATAAGAAAAAGAGTAGTAGATGCAATACGTGCAAGAAGAAGGTGGGGTTGCTAGGGTTTCACTGTAGATGTGGTCACATGTTCTGCGGGTCTCACCGATACCCGGAGGAGCATTCTTGTCCGTCGGATTATAAATCTGCCGCCATACACGATCTAACAAAACAAAACCCTATCGTCAAGGGTGATAAACTCTTCAGACTTTAATCACCCTTCGAATTGATGTTTGGTGTTCTTTTTTATTTTATCATCCTTGTAAATAATTTTTTTCAGTTCTTTTTTCTGTTCTTATAACTTAGTTATATCATCGAGTTTGTGATTAAAACATTCTGTGTCGTGCTCGCGTTTCTAAGGAATAAGATGCCGAAAGAGTTAGGGGTTAAATCGAACAACAACAAAAGACAACAAATTCTTTTTTTTCTTAAATATGTCATACAAATAGAAAAATCATTAATAAAATATAATAATATTTTGTGGTTAATTTAATACGTATTTTTTTAACACCATAAATTAAACTTCCATTAAATTGTGAATGGGTACTGATACAAATATAGTTAACCAATCAAACAGGTGGTACAGAATACACTTGATATACATAAGGTAAGAAGCAGCTTGTTTTGACCATTGTGAGCAGCAGCATATAATTTCCCGATTTATATCATATAGCTCAATGAAAGTACGTAACGATAGCTTAGACATCCAATGTCTCAGATCAAAGAGAAGAGTGCCGAGATTATTGTGATCCTCACCTAGTCCACCTTTGTGAATCAAGTTGACCAATTCTAAGTTATCTCCTTCAAACCAAACCTGTCGATGTCATTGGGCGCAGACCGTTTGGTGAGCGTTTAATATACCTGCAACGTAACAAAAGATACATATAAGAAAATTTTGATTTTAATGAGAAAGGCAATCACGTATCGGCTGATCAATCTTTAAAATTTTTTAACTAAATTATCAAAAAGCTGAAAATCTCAAGTAAGAGATTCTATATAAACTTTGGTTCTCAAAGTTAGTAACTCACTAGATCGTGACACGTGTTAGTTTTAACGATTAGAGATCAAAATTAAAAATTTACCGGATCGTGACACGTGTCAATTTTAACAATTAAATATCAAAGTTAGTAACTTATCAGATCGTGACACGTGTCAATTTTAACGATCAGAAATCACAGTTTTAAAGCTTGGTAAAAGAAAGCGTAAGATAATTGTAATCTTACTATATTTAAAAAAAACAACTAAGATAAATATATTATGTGCCACTGTTATAAAAGTTTCACTGTTATAAAAGATTCTCAACCACTACATGGTAAAATAAATATACTATGTATCATCCATATTTGGTCGTATAATTATACTATATAACCTAGCATATTAAATTTTATGTCTTTGTTTGCACAAAAAATAAATAAATAAATTTTATGTCTCTATTGTTAGCCAATTTCGGACACTGAATACTGCAACAAGATTTGTGAAGGCACATGCGAAGAAAACGAAAATCATGAAGAACCGATTGGCAGTCTTGGGGAAAAAAGCTTGAATTGAAGTCTGAACTAATTTTTGTATTATATTAAGACTTTAATTTACTATATAAAGTAGGGTTTTCAAATTAGCTATTAACATTATCATGACACGTGTCAAGTACACTCATAAGATGCAGACACGTGTCAAAAAAATATTATTTTTCAGATAATTAAGAAGATAACATCAAATCTAAATAAAATTTACATATTTATATCTAAAAAAAAATTCTAAATCAAAAAAGGAAAATTAACAAAACTAATCTATTTTCCATTGTACGTTACTTATATTATACATGTTTTCTCAATAAGATTTTGACATGTATAAACAAAAAAGTAATTCACTAACCATGTATATTATTAGCTTATTAATAAATAAATAGTGAATAACAAATTTAAAAAGAATAACATAAGTTATGTCAAAAGAATTATTATTTTTGAAACATAATAGGACAGCTAATTAAGAAAATAACATTATATCTACATAACATTACATGTTTTTATCGAAAGCTTTGATCTTTGATCTTTGATTTTTTTTTTCTTATATAATTTTGTCGATCTATTGCGTGGGTTTTTGATTCGTGCGGGTTTTTCAATGGAAGCTATCAGATATAATAAAATTGAAGTATATAAGCCCGCTAATTTAATCGAGGATGGAGACACTGATGGAGGTTCTAAAAGTGATTCTACAGTTAGTAGCATTATAAGTTTAGAAGATAAGTCGGTGGTTGATGTTTATGGTCAAAATTTAGAGTTGTCTTTTCTGAATAATGTTGATGATTCCGGTATTGGCAAGAGCTGCTTGATCGAGTAATTGAGAAGCGGTTACAAATTTGGAAAGTTGGAACGGTATACCATTTTAAAATTGGTTTCAAACCGGATTTATGTGATTTTTTATCGAATTAGGTTCGCAAAACCGTTTAAACCAGGTATATAGAGAAATATATGAGAACTTTTGATTTGGGTAAAAATAAGTTGAGAATTTATGATTCGAGAATATTTGAGACGATGTCATAGCTTTAAGTTGTCTTGGTACAATTGGATATTTCTGAAGAGTAAATAGGTCGTTGATCCTTAACGTGATTATGGCATATGTCATATTTTGGATTGTATATAAAGTTTCTATTTTGTATATTTGAATCATCTAAGACTTAATTATATATACCATCCAGATTATAATTTTCAAATTTTTATTTTTATTATATTATATTAATTTTTTTTTCAATTTCTTAACTTTATGGGAAATTGGCACAGATAACTAAAAAAAAAACTATAATTAACTATCTAACTACTCTAACCATATAAATATTATACACACTATATAATCTACAATATATACAATTTTACCCTTGATTCAATACTAATACCAACCCCTCTATCTCCTATCAACCACCCACCACTTCTGCCGGACCACCGCTGGACCGCCGCCGGACTACCGGCGAACCACCGCCAAACCGCCACCGGACCACCGCCGGCACCACCTCCACCTCTTAACCACCATTCCCTAGGGTTCCCAATATATTATCCCTTAGGGTTTAGTTTTCCCCTAAACCACCACCGCCGACCACCGGCCTCCGGTCGCCACCACCACCGGCCGCCTCCATCTCCGGCCACCGGACCACCGCCAGACCGCCACCGGACCACCGCCGGACCACCTCCGCTGGACCACCGCCGGACCACCTCCGCCGGACCACCTCCGCCAGACCACCGCCGGACCACCTCTGCCGGACCACCGCCGGACCACCTCTACCTGTCACCTACTCCGGCCACCTCCGCCGGACACCTCCGCCGATCACCTACTCTGGCCACCTTCACCACCATCAACTACCACCTATCAACACTAAATTGGTAATTTACCTTACCCCTAATCCTACTTTCCTAATTTTTTCAAATATATGGTTATTTTCTTCTATACTTTTATTGGTTTGGTCAGTCAGCAAATTCACCCTAACTTTATTGGGTTAGTCATAAAATCATTGTAATCGAGTAGATAATTTTCACCAGTTGTTCATCCAAAATATATTTGGAGTAAAAAAAACTTTATGGTTAAAGAAATTATGTCACAAAACAATTTTAATAATTATAAGAACTATAATTATGCAAAAATGAAAGTAAAGCAACATAAAATTTGTTTAATTTGTTTAGAAGACATTTTATAGGTGGTGATAAACAACATACTTTAACAATAAAATAATTTTGTGTGTAAGAACATATTTTTAATGGTAAAACATAGAGTAAAATTATACATGGTTACTTATTGAATGTTGCTTTGATGAATTTGTTGCATGTAAAATATTTTGTAAATAAGTTGTGAAATGTTTTTGAAATTTGACAATAATAATATTTGTAATGATGAGTATTTGGCAAAAGTTTTAGTGGGATATAATTTAGCTTTAGATTATTGTAATAATTGTTATAGTATATTAAAAATATATAAATATAAATATATGTATGAAGAAACTTAAATTATTTATAAATTTACTTTAAGAAATAATTTTTTTTTATATATTTTCAAAAAATTATTTAAGATTGAGAATTTATTTTCATCAACAATTTTTAAACCCATACATCGTGCGGGCCCTCATCTAGTGATATATAAAACCCTTTTAAGTATTATATAATTAGTTGGCTAATTTATTAAAAACATCCAACTATATTATTAATCGAAAACCCTAAGTAAGAAAAGCTAGTGAACAAAACCTTTTTCGTTTATAGTTCCCCCTACACATATCTTGTTTAAATTCATCTTGTTGTTTTTGGAAAATGACATGTGTTTTTTTTAAGACTTAAAAATAAGCATGGTTTTTGTTCAAAAACAATACAATAGATTTTTCAAATGGCAGTCGTTTAGGGTTTTGATAGTATTATAGACAGAGAGTTCTTTACACTAATATAGTAACCTTCACAAATTCTTGTTAGTTGGTCATTGAGTTTAAATAAAATTTATCGTGATTGGTCATGTTTGAAGAAAAGTGTCGCCATTGTTAGGTAGAGAACGTGTAAAAAGTATCAAGATAAAAACCAAAAAGCTAGCGTGTGGGATCCGTGTTATGGTTTAAAATTGATCATTATATTATTATTCTTAGGTCTCCCATGATACCTCGTACCACTCTTTTGTTTTGTTTAAAGCTAAGCAAGTATTAATTGATTAAATGAAAAAAATAAAATATATTACCAAAGTACATATGCATTATTAATGTAATTTTTAATGAAATTAAAGGGAAGAAGATAGTCTAGTGAGAGAGTCTAGTGAGAGAAACTGAGAGAAATTAAGTGATTGGATTCCCCCAGTCTCCGACCGGTGTCCGGCCTCACGCCGTTCACTGAGAATCTTTTCTTCTTTCTCCCTCCGCTTCCTTTCTTCATGGCTTCCCTCTCGAATGAACAAATCCCCAATCGGAAACCTCCATATCTGCTTCCGCCGGAACCCCCAGATGCGCCCTCATCGCAGACAGCCGCGGTTAAGTTGTCAGCTGAAATCTCGTCACCCGGTCCGCCCCAGATGATTTCTCCTCTTCCTTCCTCAGCAGTGGTTCAAATCTCCTCTGTGTGTCACAACTCTAATCCCTCTTTGCCTCCGGTGCCGACATCAGATCCCCAGATCTCGACTTTGGCTCCCAAATGGGTAAACAGTAGCTCGTCTCCTAATGCTTTGTCTCATGCTCCGAAGCCTTCTCCAGCAGTTCTCTCTGACGCTGAGAGATTCAAGGCTTCTCTTAGAAACCTCCGGAAAATAGCTACACTGGTAACTTATGAAGATGGTTGTCCGGTCGTTCAAGCACCTGCCTCTGTTTTATTGAAGACAGCTGACCAATGGAAAAGTCACATTATTGCTCAGTTCCATGGACTCATTCCTCCAGCTTTGAAGATTTTCTCAGACCTTAACCCTGCTTGGGGAAAATTTGGAAACATTATCATCAGAATGGTATCAGACTCGTCTTGCTTGATTTACATTCCGTGTGTGTCTACTCGCAACTGGGTTCTGCAGGTTGGTTACTGGCAAGCAGGAAATTGTGCATTCTTAGTTTATCCTTGGTCAGCAGATGCTTCCCTCACAATGCCGGAGCTAACCACGGCTCCAACCTGGGCAGTTTTAAAGAATGTCCCGCCTCAGATGTACTCTTTGGAAGGTATCAGTACAATAACTAGTGCAATTGGTGAACCGCTTCATACAGAGAAATCTCGCCTTGACCCTTATAACTTTGGTGATACTAAGGTTAAGGTTGAGATAGCTTTGGATCATCCTCCTCCTACTACCATCTTAGTGCGAGATGAACAGAATAACTCGGTCAAAGTTAATGTTACTTATCCTCGTCTACCGCCTAAATGCTGTAACTGTGGTCGGTTTGGGCACCTTCTCAACCGGTGTCCACAGCCTCTGCGAAAGAAGAAGTTTGGTGATTCAGAATTTCAGCCTTTTATCCCTGGTGGTACTGCCACAGCAGAGACTGATATCGGGTTAAGTGTGGTCTCCATTGCAAGTCCATCTCCGGCTAAGGAAGCCAATGTAGTTTCATCTTCTGATAAGACATCTCCTCCTGCTTCACTTTCTGCCAATAAGAAAACAAAGAAGAGGGCGGAAGCTCGCCGTAGATCAAAGGAAAGGAGTCGAAGCACTCCTCCAGCCTCAGGGGAGACTAGGCACAGGAGAGTAGATTTGGTGGATACGGTTTCTCAGGAGACAGTGAAGGAGTGGTTTAGGGAGAGCAGGGCGAGGAGAGATATTGGAGTGGCTCTTTTGAAAACTGCTGTTGATGTTCCCGTGGTGGATCCTGTGGGTGTTTCTCCTCCTCCGGAGGCGCATCAGTCAGTTTCAGGAATTGCAGGGGATTTGAGTGGTGGTCAGACCACAAAGGTGCAGTCATCTGAAGCTTCTGGCCCGTCCATGGGCTTTCGGAGTAGCAGGAAACTTGTTAAGCTAGGGGTTAGCAAGAACTTTTCCAAGAAAGTGAAGGGTGGAAGGTATGTTTTGACGGGTCCTTCACCTCAAGGTTTTTTGAACTCAGAAGTTAGTATCTCGCAGTCTACTCGAGGAGGGGATTCCTCGAATAGATTTGCAGGTCTCTGAGAGCCTTTGTTGGCTATATCTTCACCTTTTGTCAGTATGAAGATTTTTTGTTGGAATGTAAGAGGCTTGAATCCAATCTCAACAGAGATTTTTACGCTCTTGGATGCGGAATAATATGCCTGTTGTTGGCAGTAGTTTGGAAACGCATGTCACTGAAGGCAATGCGGATTTTGTTCATCAATCAACCTTCCCGGGTTGGAGGAAGGAATGCAACTATGAATACTCGGAATTAGGCAGGATTTGGGTAACTTGGGATCCTGCGATCTCCCTAATTGTTTAGTTCAAGTCAGCTCAACTTATGCTCTGTGGAGTCTTCGATCCTATATCTAAGGAAAGCTTCTCAGTTGCCTTTGTATATGGCTTTAACACGGTAATTCAGAGGCGATCATTATGGACAGAGTTGTCAAACATCGTCCATCACTCTCCTGCTCGTTCCCGACCCTTGTTAGTGCTTGGGGATTTTAACCAGATTTTGTCTTCTAATGAGCACTTCTCTATCATTCCTCATCAACTGCCTATTCTAGGGATGACAGAACTTAGTAGATGTCTCGAAGAAAATGATTTGTCAGATCTCTCAAGCAGGGGAGCTTTTTACACTTGGTCTAACGGAAGAGAAGAGGATCCTGTTCTACGAAAGTTGGATAGGATTCTTGGTAATGAACAATGGAGATCCTCATTCCCGGAGACTATGGCTGTCTTTGATCCTCCGGGTGATTCGGACCATTCCCCTTGTCTGGTGTCTACGGAGGTGCTTCATTCTCGAAATAAAAAGAGTTTCAAATATTTTTCTTTCTTGTCCACCCATCCCAAGTTCAAAGAAATGATGTCTCGAGCTTGGGAAGAAGACACTGCGGTAGGTTCCCAGCTTTTTACCTTTGCTCAGAGAATGAAACATATTAAAGCTGCCTGTAGGAAGTTAAACATCGAAGGTTTCGGGAATTTACAGCAGAGGACTAAGGAATCCTTGGAGGCGCTTGAGTCAATCCAAGCTGATTTACTGGTCTCTCCCTCAGATACTTTGTTTAGAGCAGAATTCATGGCACGAAGGAAGTGGAATTTTTATTCGAAAGCTCTGGAATCTTTTTATAGACAGAAATCTCGTATCAGATGGCTCACGGAAGGGGATGATAATACTACCTTTTTCCATAAGTCAGTGCTTGCAAATCAGGGAAGAAATGTCATTAAGTACCTGAGGGGAGTCGATGATCAGAGAGTAGACAATCCGGATCAAATCAAGGACATGATCACCACTTATTTCCAGAATCTCCTTGGCTCCATTAATGAGGATGTCTCCCCTATGTCTGTTGAGGAGATTAAGGGGATTACCTCCTTTAGATGCCAATCTGATTTAGCCTCGAGGTTAATAATGCTTCCAACACCTGAGGAAATCAAAGAAACCCTATTGTCTATGCCCAAGGATAAGGCTCCGGGACCCTGATGGGTTTCCAGTCGAGTTTTTTTATCGAAGCTTGGGAGGTTGTGGGGATGGATCTGGTGAGCGCTGTCCAAAGCTTCTTTTCCTCAGGATACTTACCACGCAACTTCAATGCGACAACAATCACTCTTATTCCTAAGACTCCAGGAGCTGATAAACTTGGCCAGTTTAGGCCTATCTCTTGTTGCACTACCGTTTACAAGCTCATTGCGAGGATCCTTAAAAACAAACTCAAGCTGTTTGTATCTGAAGCAGTCCAGGTAAACCAAGTTGGATTTATTAAAGGGAGATTGCTTTGTGAGAATGTGCTTTTGGCGTCAGAACTAGTGGAAGGGTTTCACAATTCGGGACAAACCTCTAGGGGCTGTCTTCAGGTGGATCTAGCAAAGGCGTATGACAATATGGACTGGATGTTTCTAACCAATGTCCTCTCAGCTCTGGACCTTCCTGCGCAATTTTTGGCCTGGCTAACAGAGTGCTTCACGACTCATTCCTTTAGTGTTGTGCTTAACAGCGAATTGGTGGGTTTCTTTCCAGGGAAGAAAGGTTTACGTCAGGGTGACCCCATCTCTTCACTACTGTTTGTTTTAGCAATGGATGTCTTATCGAAGAAGCTTGATAAGGGTGCTCTGGATAATCTCTTTGGTTTTCACTGATGTTCATATATTTTACCATGTTTTCCCTTAGTTTATTCACATCTTTTGCATCTTTTGTTAGCCATTTTCACCATTATTGTGTAGCTTTAGGACCAATCATGCATTAGAGTTTAGTTGCATTGCATTTTCATCTTTTCATGCATAAACAGGTGATTTTGGAGCTTAAGGAGCATGGAAACAATGGAGAAGAGATGTGAAGCAATCATGAGGAGGAAACAAGGGAGTTAAGGCTGAAGAACCAAGGTCCAGAGTCCAACTCGACCGCACACTCGACCAGACACTCGACCGTGTGCTGAGGAGGACTCGACCGAGTGGAGGATGCACGAGAGAAGCCAGCTCGACCAGCCAGCTCGACCGAGCACTGGTCGAGTTGACCGAGCCGTTGACTACTTTGACTTTTTGTATTTTTAGGGCTTCCACCTCCTCTCCTATATAAAGCCTTGTACCTGCATCCACCAAAAGAGTCCAGCTTTTTAGATATTCTCTAAACCTAGTTTTTTCCCCTTTTGGGATTATTCCTTTTGCATTTTACTTTTTATTTTAGATCTTGTACTTTAAGAAGAAAAGCTAAATTCCTCAATATTGTTTGTTTCATAACTTTCTTAATATTGAGAATTTGAGTTTGATTCTTTCTCCAATATTGTAGATCTTTGTTTCATCTTTCTAATAATGCAAGTTTCAATATTTTCTGGGTTTATGATTTTGATGTTCATCATGTGTTCTTGTGAGTAGTGGATTAGGATCTTGAGGATGGGTTAGGCTGGGCTGTGAATGAGGTTTGTTTAGCTTGATCAAGCTTGATTGTTGTAGATCTCTTCTAGGGTAGATGTTCTTAATGCTGATCCTATATCTGAGAGGGTAGGATCTGATTTCAAGCATCTTAGCATCACACCAATGTTTAAGAGGCATAGATAAGGCTAGATCTAGAGCTTACCATCTTGCTTGCTAAGAGATTAGAGGTTTTGTTTGGTATGAGACATATTTCTTAATGCCTGCTTGTGTAGAATCTTTACTTTGTGAGAACAAGTCTAGAAGATGCATAGGTTTGATTGTTTCTTGACCATGAGAGTGGAAGAAACTTGTCTTAGATACATATGTCTAGAGATTAGCTCATGTTGTTTGAGATTTGTTGATCAAGTTAGATAGCCTCAATCATTAGTCCAGCCCATGAATCCCTCCTCAAGTCCTTCCTTGTTTATTGATTTCTTAGTCTTATTAATCCTGTTGCTTGCTTGTAGTTTGATTCGTTTTGGTATTACTCTGTTTTTATTGCATTGCTCTGTTTTCCGGATTTGTCTAGCTCGACCACCCACTCGACCTACACTCGGTCGAGTGCTTGCTCGAGTTCATCCCCAGAACTTGGTGTTTATGATTTGTGATTGTCTTGTTTTATTCTAGTTGCATTTCTGTTGCATTTACTTAGTGTCCTGTTCATCACTTGTCTTGCATTAGTTCATCACAATAGTTTATATTTATGTTCTTGTTTCATATTAGCTGCAATCATTCTGTTCTATTTGCATTTAGCTCTTAGTTCTTGTAGTTTTACTTTCTGCATCTTTACATTTTCATAATAGGATTGTTAGTGACAAACAATCTTCACATTTGGCTTAACTTAGATTCATATGCATATCTTAATTGTTCACAAACACTCATTTAGGATTGACACCTCTTATACTGCAACTGCATAAGGGGAATTGAAACACCCATTCATCCATTCCATATCTCACCATTGCATATATCATCATCAATCATCACCATAAAATATTCTTGTTTCAATTTCGCGCCGTTGCCCATTTGAGTGTGTTTTTGTGACATTTAGGATCCATATTAGTCTAAGATTAAGTTCGTTTATACAATTGAATCTTCTGTTGCTGGGTTGAAGTTCCATTTCAGGTACCACTCGACCAGTCACTCGACCACCACTCGACCGAGCAGTGATCGAGCACTTGATCGAGCCAGAAGCCGTGTACATTTGGACACCACTTCCCAGTTGACTTGACCCCCCAGACGAGCCTGAGCTCAATTGTGAACCTGTTCGAGTCTGTACTCGCGTTTGTTGATGCACACAAGGTCTAAAGGAAAAGACAATCTTCAAAGGCCTATTGACAACATCCACAAGTTGCACAAGGGTTTGTGAAATCAGAGAAGAAGGGTAGTTCAAGTTCAGCAAGAAGATCAAGTCATCATGGAGCAACAAGCTAACCATGAGCAGAGACCTAGGCACATTGGTGCTGGAGATGCACCCAACACACACAACCAAAGAGCTGGTATTGTGCCTCCAACTGTTGCCAACAACAACTTTGAGATCAAGAGTGGATTGATCTCCATGATTCAAGCTAACAAGTTCCATGGGTTGCCAATGGAGGATCCACTAGATCACCTTGATGAGTTTGACAGAATTTGTGGTCTTACAAAGATCAATGGAGTGAGTGAAGATGGTTTCAAGTTGAGACTCTTCCCATTCTCACTTGGAGATAAGGCTCACCTTTGGGAGAAGACTCTTGCAAAAAGGCTTTCTTAGCCAAATTCTTCTCCAATGCAAGGACTGCTAGATTGAGGAATGAGATTTATGGGTTTGCTCAAAGAAACAATGAAAGCTTTTGTGAAGCTTGGGAAAGGTTCAAAGGATTTCAGACTCAATGTCCTCATCATGGCTTCAGCAATGAGTCACTCTTGAGTACCTTGTATAGAGGAGTGCTTCCCAAGATAAGGATGCTTCTTGACACAGCTTCTAATGGAAACTTCCTCAACAAGAATGTGGAAGAAGGTTGGGAGTTAGTTGAGAACCTTGCTCAGTCAGATGGCAATTACAATGAAGATTATGATAGGACCATAAGGAGCTCCTCAACTGATCAAGAGGACAAGTATAAGAAGGACTTGAAGATGGTCAATGAGAAACTTGACAAGATACTCCTAAGCCAGTGCAAGTCCATTCACTTCAATGCTGAAGAAGAAGCTCCAGTTCAAGAGGGGGAGACTGAGTTTGCTGAGTTGTGCTACATGCAAAATCAGGGAGGATTCAAGGGCTACAACCAAAGGGGTTTCAAGAACAACAAACTCTCTTATAGGAGTACCAATGTGGCTAATCCTCAAGACCAAGTCTATCCACCTCAACAGCCTCAACAGCAACAAAACTACATCCCCAAACAACAACATCAAGTGTTCCAGCCTCAGTTGTGTCCCCCACCAGGGTTTCAGACTAACCAAGGCCAAGAACAAGACTTAAGAGCAATGATGCAACAATTGTTGATTGGGCAAACACAAGGAAAGATTGAGGAAGCCAAGCAGTTTGCTGAGTTGAACCAAAGGTTATCATCACAATATAATGATCTGAATATGAAGTTTGAAGGTCTTAATTCTAGAGTTAAGTACATGGAGAGTAACATAGCCTCCACTTCAGCTCCAAAACCCAACCAACTCCCTGGAAAAGCTGTTCAAAATCCAAGGGAGTTCACAGCCAAAGCCATTCAAGTTCATGAGGAAGAAGTCACTGAGGACAGTGAAGTCCAAGTTTGGGGGAATTCATTAGTTACTGAAGCCCCAAGTGATGTTTGTGCAGAGCAGATGGAACTCGCAAGTGAACTCGACCATGAACTCGAGCAGTCACTCGACCGAGTGCATGCTTTAGTGGTCGATCGAGCTGGAGACTCCGAAGCTGTCAAACCTGCTAAGTACATTCCTCCTGCTTACAAGCCTCCACTACCATTCCCTGGGCGTTTCAAAGCACAGAAAATTAAGGAGCTTAGGGAAATCATTGAGAGAAAAGAAATGTTGGCTAAGCAACTAGAGGAAGAAAGGGTTTTGAAGGAAGAAGCTTTGGTTGAGAAAAAGGAAGAAGTGTTAGCCATACAAGAGATAATTATAACTTACCAAGAAGAGGAGAGAGGACCTGCCTTGGAACAGTATGAACCCTATCCTCTCTATAGAGATTTTTTGCTTGATTTGTCAAAGAAGAAGGCTGAAGCTCAAGATGAGAAGGATTTTGAGAACCTTGGAGGAGTGATCATTCCAATAAAGCTTAAGGATCCTGGACCATTCTATCTGCCTTGCACAATCAGTTACCTTCACTACAACCAATGCCTTTGTGATTTGGGAGCTTCAACAAGTGTAATGCCATACTCCATAGCTCAAAAGCTTGGGAGAACAGATTTCAAATCCACTAACCTCCATGTTTGCCTAGCTGATGGGACAAATAGAGAAGTAGTTGGAAGGTTGGAGAATGTCCCAATCAAGATAGGAAGAGCAAGGATTCATACTGATTTTGTGGTCATAGAGATGGACAAGGAGCCTGAAGATCTAATCTTACTAGGGAGGCCATTCTTAGCCACTGTTGGAGCAGTTATTGATGTCAAGGAAGGTCTTGTGACCTTGAACATTGCTGAAGATGTAGTTATGAAGTTCAATATCTACAATCCAACTAACCTTCCCACCATTGATGACCAGCCTTTTACTATCAAGGACAAAGGTGGTCAAGAAGGGTTAAGTGATAAGGCAACTCCAAAAGCTGAACTCCCACTTTAAGAGGATTCTGTGGAAAAGCTTAAGAGGTCAGTTCAAGAGCTGACTAGTATGGTTGAGGATCTCCAAGTTAAGCTGAACAAGAGATCTTTGAGGAAAGCAAGACCAAGGCTCAAAATCAAGAAGAAGTATGGTTTGTGTGCTAAGGGTGAGGTTATCAAGGATAAACTTCACAGTCACAAAGAGGTTCCAGGGAGGATTTCATCACCTCCTTGGTATTTGAACCAAGTCTAGAAGGAAACAAAGTCAAGCTTAGTGACTTTAAACAAGCTCACTAGGGAGGAAGTCCCTAAGGTATCCTTTGTAAATATGGTTTAATTTCCTAGTAGTTTTGATGTGTTTTCTTTTATGTTTTTGTTGGACAGACTTTTAGGTGAAAATGTAGTTGGGTAAGGAGAGATGTGGACTTGGAGAAGAAGACTCGCAGGCCCACTCGACCAGGCCACGAGAGGTACTCGGCCGAGCTAGATAAGAATTGAGGCCCATTCGATTCCCATTCTTCTAGAATGATCGAGTGGAGGGAAGAACAAGGAGAAACATTTTGAAATTTCAAATTTGGTCAAGGTGCTCGACCACGTGCTGGTCGAGTGTGGGGTCGAGTGGCAGCCAAAAAGCAAGTCAAAGATTCCCAATTCAAATTTGAATGGTAAGGACGCTCCACCCTTGTCTCCTTGTCCCCTTAGCTTCTTTATATAGACCTTGCACGATCCTTTACCTCTCATACTCTCTCATTTGCTCAAAACATTTATATTCAAGCTTTAAAATCTCTTTCAATGTTCATCTCTTGCTCAAGCTTTGTTCATTCAAATTTTTGGGTCACTAACCTATTAACTTTGAGCTTTGAGTTTATTCCCTTCAGTTTCTTTTGAAAATGTCTTCCAAGATAACCAAGAAGTCTCACCAAACCGCTGCAAGCTCCATGGAACGTCGTGATGCTGACCTTGAATCAAGAGGTGAAGCTGGGAGAGCCACTCGACGGACCACTCGATCGACCACTCGACCGAGTGGCGGTTCGAGCAGCCGGTCGAGCCAGGTGCCGAGTCTAAGGAGAGAGCCAGTTGAGGAAGATCCTGAGAGGACTGAGAGTGAGGAGGAAAGGGAGCCTACTCTCAATGAGTTTATGAGGAGACACAAGGCCAAAGGGAAGAGGCCAGCTGTTGAAGTTGAGCAAGAGAAGAGTGAAAGTGAAAGTGAGGAAGAAAGTGAAGAAGAAGAATTGATGGATGATGGAGAAGCTGAGTCTTGTGGGCTGTCAAAGAGGCAGCTTTATGATGCTTTCATGAGGATGGAGTTCTTGGGAACTAGATATCCTCACAAGGAGACCATGGAGAAGCTTTCCATTGATGAGGATGTGGAATATCTCTTTGAGAAGAGCAATCTCACCAAGTTTATGGGGCTTTGCATGGAGGGCTACAAAGAGGAGAGTTGTGAGTTCCTTGCCACTGTCAAGCTGCATACATATGCAAGGAAGAATCCTGAGGTTGGAGCTGGCCACATTTCCTTTACTATTAAAGGGAAGAAGCATGAGCTTTCAATGAAGAAGGTAGCAAATGGTGTTTGGATTTGAGGTTGGGAGCAATAGGAGTTTGATGGTTCCAAGAGAAGAGTTGTATGCTGTGTGGGAAACCATTGGGGACAACAAGCTCTACTCATCCTCCAACTCCAAGAGCTCAAGGATAAGGAGCCCAGTCCTAAGGTACTTCCACAAAGCCCTTGCCAACACCTTCTTTGCAAGATAGGAAACTGGGAACATCAATGAGGGAGAGCTAAAGTTGATTGACTTGGCACTTAATGGAGTGATCTTTCAAGCATGGAATGGTGCCATCATCCTTGGGAGCACAGTGGAGACTGATCTAGGAATGGTGCTCATTGACCACATGATTCAATTGAGAAGTTGGGTAGGAAAGTTGGAGAACAAAAGGGCAAAAGGAGCACTTACCATTGGAGGCATCATCACTCCAATCCTTCAAGCTGCTAAAGTTCCACTTAGAGGAGAAAGCGTCTCACCAAGGTGGATTGACTCAAGCTACCTCACTTCTACTCTCATCCTAGCCAAGGAGATGCATCAAGGGAACCACATATTCAACTTTGAGCTTCCAACAGTTGGGAAGAAACAAGTGATCCTACCAAACAAGGAGCTAACTACCATTCAAGAAGGAGCCAATATTGACTTTTGGCCAGCTGATGAGTACTTGTTTGATGGAGTAATTCAGCCTAGAGTTGATGCAGCTGGAGAGGTAGAGATGGTTGATGGAGAGGAGCAGTTCTACTTTGAGGACTATGAGCCTAACCCAAGGGATAGTAGAGGAGTGAGAGAGCATAGCAAGAGGTTGACATTGTTGCAAAGATGGAACAAGTGGAATGGGAAGAGGTTTGATAAGCTGAAGAAGAAGGTGACCAACATTGCTAAGTCTATCAAGGGCTTAAAGAAGGAGATTGCTGAGCTGAAGAGTGGAAACTCATCTCCTAGCCATTAAAGCCCTTTGAGGAGAAGTAGCTCAACTAGAGCACTTTCAAGGATTGTGAATCCTGTGGAACCAGCTAGAGCTTCAATGTATGCGCCAAATCAGAGGAAGAGGAGCTCAAGTACCCGAGAACAACAATTTTCGAGGCACTCGACCGGGTCACTCGAGCACCCACTCGACCGAGCACCCCCAATGTACTCGGTAGAGCAGCAGCCCAGATCACCCTATGGCTTCCCACCTCCAGCTGCTTATCCAGGTTATCCAAGTTACCCACCCATCCCACCCCAGTTCTTCATGGATCCAGCACTATACTGGCAGTTTTGCCAGCAGCAAGCTCAATTTATGGAGACTCGCGGTCCAGCTCGACCCCCCCCCACTCGGACATGCACTCGACCGAGTCACGGTCGATCTCAGTCGTCGAGCTGCCCCAAAGTCAATCTCCAAGTCACCAAGAGGACCCCAACTACTCATATGACAGCTTGCAGATGGATGTGGACAACTTCTTCCACAATCCCTAAGGTACCACCATCACCTTACCTTGTACATACCATTGCATTTGATGTTGTGTTTTGTTTTGTTTTTAGTCTTGAATCCTCTTACAAATTTCTTTCACACAGAAGACTGTGTGGTTTAAGTTTGGGAGAGAGTTTGAGATAGCATTTGACATTGTGTTTTGTGTTCTTATTTCAAATTTTTATCATCATCATGTTAGCACTTGCATATCATCTAAGGCATAGAAAAACCATAAAAATTTGAAAAATTTTGAAAAAAATCTTTATAAAAAAAAGGAGTGTTCATGTAGTTTGCATTGCATATTAGGATCTTGTTTAGCATGTTTCATGTAGGATTGTATAATATTTGCATTAGGGATCTATGATGAGTTTGCCTTGTTAGCTAGCTTATTCACTAGACTAGGATCAATGCCCAAGTTAATAGTACTTTGATGCTAGTTGAGTGGTTAGAAGCATAAGATTGAACCAAGCCTTGAATTCCTGCATTGCATTTGGTCTAAATTGAAGCATGTTGTGATTTGATTCCATTTCCTATTTATAAGAACCTAATATTGACTTCTAATTATCAATGTGTGCATTGCTTTAAACTCATGGATACCATATACATATTTGGATAATCTTTTTCCTATTTACCACTCTTGTTGATCCAAGTAGCTGATTTCACTTTTAAATCAGTTTTCCTTCCCCTTAACCAAACCTTCTTTCAAGCCATGTTTATTCTTGTGTGTGTGAGGCCTTTTTGGGGTTGAGCTTGGTAGAAAGTGTTAGGTTTGAACTGACAAGAGTAAAACCTTGTGTAGTTCTAGTTTGCAATTTTCAAACTAGATAGGACTAGGTGGTTCACTTGTTGGGTTTGGGACTTGGTTATTGTGAAAAGGAAAAGAAAAGAAAAGAGGAAAAAGAGAAAGAGAAGGGTAGAGTCTTTAGGAGGGGAATGTGTTTAAGTAAAAGCTAAAGTCTAGTGAAAGGATGGGAAGTAAAAATAGTTATCTAAGATGGTTCTAGTTAAAGAAAAGAAAAGAAAGCAAAGAAAAGTTTAGCAAAAAAAAGCTTATATGTCTTAAGAATAAGAAGAAAAGAGAACCATAGCAAATCAATAAGAATCCCCCATCCCACTAGATAGATCAAATAAGAAACCTCTCCTAAGACTTGGAAACCAAAAGAGAAAAGAAGAAGTTAAAGGGTAGCACTAGGATCATTTGGGTTTAGATTGTTAGGATAAACACTTTGGGTACCTTTGGGTAGACAAGGTTTTGTTCTTGTATGTGTCTAAGTGTTCTTACCTTTAGCATTCTTCTAAAGCTCAATCCATTTTTATGAAAGAACCTTGATATTGACAAGCCCTACTCTAAAAAGAGACTATCATTGTCTCAAAACCCTTATTACCAAGCCAAATGAGTTTAAGCATTGCATAGAATTGATTCATGTTCTTGATTAATGAATGTTAAAGGAAATGGTTGATTTGAATGCATGTGGATGTCTAAGGCTCAAATCAGTAAAGGTTGTGATATGCTTGTCTAAAATTTTTAAGTACAGCTCATTCAACTTGCATCATAGTACTAGTAACTTGGACATTGATTCTAGATGGTCTATTTGCAAGCTTTAGGAGCTGAGATCCCACTTTCAAACCTCATCTACCTTCTTATGTCTTGTTTATTTGCTTGAGGGCAAGCAAAGACTAAGTTTGGGGGTGTTGATGTTCATATATTTTACCATGTTTTCCCTTAGTTTATTCACATCTTTTGCATCTTTTATTAGCCATTTTCACCATTATTGTGTAGCTTTAGGACCAATCATGCATTAGAGTTTAGTTGCATTGTATTTGCATCTTTTCATGCATAAACAGGTGATTTTGGAGCTTAAGGAGCATGGAAGCAATGGAGAAGAGATGTGAAGCAATCATGAGGAGGAAACAAGGGAGTTAAGGCTGAAGAACCAAGGTCCAGAGTCAAACTCGACCGCACACTTGACCAGACACTCGACCGTGTGCTGAGGAGGACTCGACCGAGTGGAGGATGCACGAGAGAAGCTAGCTCGACCAGCCAGCTCGACCGAGCACTGGTCGAGTTGACCGAGCCATTGACTACTTTGACTTTTTGTATTTTTAGGGCTTCCACCTCCTCTCCTATATAAAGCCTTGTACCTGCAGCCACCAAAAAAGTCCAGCTTTTTAGATGTTCTCTAAACCTAGTTTTTTCCCCTTTCGGGATTATTCCTTTTGCACTTTACTTTTTATTTTAGATCTTGTACTTTCTTAAGAAGAAAACCTAAATTCCTCAATATTGTTTGTTTCATAACTTTCTTAATATTGAGAATTTGAGTTTGATTCTTTCTCCAATGTTGTAGATCTTTGTTTCATCTTTCTAATAATGCAAGTTTCAATATTTTCTGGGTTTATGATTTTGATGTTCATCATGTGTTCTTGTGAGTAGTGGATTAAGATCTTGAGGATGGGTTAGGCTGGGCTGTGAATGAGGTTTGTTTAGCTTGATCAAGCTTGATTGTTGTAGATCTCTTCTAGGGTAGATGTTCTTAATGCTGATCCTATATCTGAGAGGGTAGGATCTGATTTCAAGCATCTTAGCATCACACCAATGTTTAAGAGGCATAGATAAGGCTAGATCTAGAGCTTACCATCTTGCTTGCTAAGAGATTAGAGGTTTTGTTTAGTATGAGACATATTTCTTAATGCCTGCTTGTGTAGAATCTTTACTTTGTGAGAACAAGTCTAGAAGATGCATAGGTTTGATTGTTTCTTGACCATGAGAGTGGGAGAAACTTGTCTTAGATACATATGTTTAGAGATTAGCTCATGTTGTTTGAGATTTGTTGATCAAGTTAGATAGCCTCAATCATTAGTCCAGCCCATGAATCCCTCCTCAAGTCCTTCCTTGTTTATTGATTTCTTAGTCTTAATCCTGTTGCTTGCTTGTAGTTTGATTCGTTTTGGTATTACTCTGTTTTTATTGCATTGCTCTGTTTTCCGGATTTGTCTAGCTCGACCACCCACTCGACCTACACTCGGTCGAGTGCTTGCTCGAGTTCATCCCCAGAACTTGGTGTTTATGATTTGTGATTGTCTTGTTTTATTCTAGTTGCATTTCTGTTGCATTTACTTAGTGTCCTGTTCATCACTTGTCTTACATTAGTTCATCACAATAGTTTATATTTATGTTCTTGTTTCATATTAGCTGCAATCATTCTGTTCTATTTGCATTTAGCTCTTAGTTCTTGTAGTTTTACTTTTTGCATCTTTACATTTTCATAATAGGATTGTTAGTGACAAACAATCTTCACATTTGGCTTAACTTAGATTCATATGCATATCTTAATTGTTCACAAACACTCATTTAAGATTGACACCTCTTATACTGCAACTGCATAAGGGGAATTGAAACACCCATTCATCCATTCCATATCTCACCATTGCATATATCATCATCAATCATCACCACAAAATATTCTTGTTTCATTCACCCAAAGTGTACCTCTCCGATTGTGACTCATTTGAGCTTTGCAGATGACATTTTAATTTTCTTTGATGGAATGGAGTCTTCAATCCAAGGTATTCTCCACATTCTCGAAGAGTTTAAATCAGGGTCTGGTCTGGGGATAAATTTGGATAAGTCAGCGGTATTCCTCGACGGAGGTGACTTCGATATGAATCAGGAGGTCGCTGCAAGACTAGGACTTCAATATGGCTCGTTGCCAGTCATATATCTGGGGGTTCCCTTGACATCTAGAAAGCTTAGAAGACAAGATTACCAGCCCTTGTTGGATCGTGTAAAAGGTCGTTTCAATGCCTGGACCGTGAAACATTTAACCTATGCAGGTCGTCTTCAGCTAATCAGATCAGTTATATACTCTACAGTGAACTTTTGGGCCTCCATTTTTGTACTACCGAATCAGTGTTTAGCGGATATTGAGAGCATGTGCAGCGCTTTCCTCTGGAAAGGAGCGCCTAACCACTCTAGAGGGGCAAAGGTTAGTTGGGAATCAGTGTGTGCTCCAAAGGAGAGTGGCGGTTTAGGATTAAGAAGGCTCGTGATGTCCAACAAGGTGATGATCCTAAAGTTGATTTGGCTCATTTTTTCCTCGGGTGGGTCTTTGTGGGTCTCTTGGGTGAGGATCAACCTCATTGGTCAGAACACATTTTGGGATTTAATTTGTGGAAATTCTGGAAGTTGGATTTGGAAGACCATTTGTAAGCTAAGACCTTTGGCGCGACCGTTTGTTGTATGTGAAGTAAACTCGGGGCTGTCGTGTAATTTTTGGTCTGAGAACTGGACGGGGTTAGGACCGTTAATTGAAATCACGGGTGAAACTGGACCCAAAACCACAGGACTTCCTCGTGATGCAGTGGTAGCGGACGCAGTCAGAAATGGTGAATGGTGGTTATCCTCGAGCCGTAGCAGAAACATCATAATTTCATTACTCAAGGATTGTCTTCCACCTCCACCATTAGTGAATACTGACAGCGCCTTTTCTGAATTCACAGAGGACTTGTTTCTGTGGAAGGTAGGAGATAGGCCAGCATCTAACTCTTTCTCGATGTCCATTACCTGGAATCATCTAAATCCTCCGGGAGCTGCAGTTCCGTGGCATGCAGCAGTCTGGTTCAAAGGAAGGATACCGAAGCATGCCTTTATCACTTGGCTGGCTGCTAGACGTCGCCTTCATACTAGGGACATGTTAATCTCGTGGGGCCTGAATATCTCCCCAGTCTGCCTTTTATGTAATTCTCAGGATGAAACCCTTCAGCATCTGTTCTTTGATTGTCCATTCTCTCTGGAGGTCTGGTCCTTTTTCACTTTAAGAGCTCGAGTTTATCCCCCTACTTCGTTTGAGGATGCAGTGGTTTGGTTGAAGAATCTTTGTAGGGACAAAAATATTGCTCTAATCCTTTGGTTAGCGTTTCAGGCTTCTTTATATGCAGTGTGGAAGGAACGCAACTCCAGACTACACACTTCCTCCTCCAGACCAGCTCCTTCGTTACTCATGGATATCAAGACCATCATCAGATATCGTCTTCATCCTATAGCTCGTGATCAGCGGATTTCTTCGCAAAGTCTAAATGAAAATGCTCTTGCGTCGTGGTTTGAAGTCTTCCAACCATATGCCTCTTTTTAATACTTGAGTTGTATTGTGCTCTGTACTGTAAGGTTTTTTAAGTGTAGGTGTTACTCATATAGGAGGCACCGTGTTTTTTTCCAGGTGGATCCTCCCCCCGGTTAATTATAAATGGTATGTTAAAAAAAAAAAAAAAAAAAAAAAAGAAAAAAAAAATTATTATTGTAATTTTATAACCAAGTATAACGTGGTGGATGTGCACGACGTCACATTTTTTTGTTTTTGTTAAAAAACAAAACCGAGTATGATCCGTGTCTCAAATGGAGCAAAGGAGTGAAGAGACTTGTTCAACCATTCGACATCACATACGTTGTTGATGAAGTCATTAGAGGAATATATAACAATTACTCCTTACTATACGTGCAAGATATCTTACACATATGGAAGATTGTTTAATTTAATTGAATTACTTATCATATCATTAAATGGTTTTTACAAATGTCTTTTTTTTTGTCAAAGTTTTTACAAATGTCTTTTTGACTTACTGACTAAGAACACCTTTATCAAAACATTTATGTATAACTTTACAAAATATTTATGTATTGTTTAATATAATTTTATTTATTTATAAAATGATATTTTGAAAAGAAATATGAACAACATTTGCTATATATATATATAACAGAATAGGTAATTCTAATCCTATTTTTAATTAATAGTTATAAATCATTGTTTACACTGAATAAGCTATATACTCGCACCTACGTTTATTTGATATACTGTATGTCTATCATTTAAGAGGTACAAGTTAACTTAAGATTAACGTAGAGTTGGGCTAGTGGTTGAATGTAAGTAAATCGAAGATATAGGCTCATAAGCGGACACAAAAAGCATTCTTATGGGTGCTCATATGTACTGCGAGCTTTAATATAATATTTTCTGATATTTCTGAAAAGAAGTGATCCAAAATTTAGATCTATAGGAAGAGACTTCACATCTCATGCGAGAGCGCCACTACCCCACCACATCTTTGTTTTTATTCAACATGTTAGTCTATATATGATAATATTTACACCTTGGGATTTAACGCGTGGGAAGAGTAAACTACATTAATCAAACACCATAAATAAGTCAAGGGTCTTGTAGGGAGTAATGATAAAACTTTCACTCTTTTTGCAGCTTGTCCTTGAGATTTTACTGAACTTATATGCTTTGACAGAGAACTGTTTCTTCTGAAAAGATATGCATCTGATCAGTGCGGTGGTGGCTGCAAGGATGTTGGCCGGCGTTGTACAATCTAACACCGTAGAAGTCGAGGCCATCCCTTTCGGATCGTTATGGTGGATTATCTACGCTGGTGTCTCTTGTTTCCTCGTCATATTTGCTGGTATCATGTCTGGTCTCACCTTGGGGCTCATGTCTCTCGGTCTGGTCGAGCTCGAAATCCTCCAACGCAGCGGCACTCCAAAGGAGAAGAAACAATCAGGTGAGATGAGATCTCTCTTTTTTTTTTCCTCTCAGTTGAGATCATTAGGGAACTGCTTCTACATGTCCCTATGGAATCTTGATTTTGTTTGAACTCTTGAAATAGTTTTTTTTTTTTTTTGTATGATTCAGCTGCGATTATTCCGGTTGTCCAGAAACAGCATCAGTTATTAGTGACACTACTCTTGTTCAATGCTGTTGCAATGGAGGTAGTCTCTCATATCCGAATCTTTTCCTTTTATTCCCACAAGTTTATGATGACTAGATTTGTAAGGATCTCAAACTAAACATGTATCACTTTGGAAACTTGCAGGGGCTTCCTATATACTTGGACAAGATATTCAATGAGTATGTTGCTATTATTCTATCTGTCACTTTCGTTCTATTTGTTGGAGAGGTATGCTTTTCTTTTACCTCCAAAGTTTTGCTATTTAAACTTTTAAGTTTTATCATGGCTTCCAATGAATTTACCACCGTTATTTCAGGTTATTCCTCAAGCCATATGCACCAGGTATGGACTGGCAGTGGGAGCTAATCTGGTTTGGCTTGTCCGCATCTTAATGATTATCGCTTACCCCATAGCTTTTCCTATTGCGAAGATGTTGGATTGGGTATTGGGACACAATGACCCTTTATTTAGGCGAGCTCAGTTAAAAGCTCTTGTATCCATTCACGGTGAAGCTGCTGGAAAGGGAGGTGAACTTACACATGATGAGACCACAATCATAAGTGGAGCACTTGATTTAACTGAGAAGGTACATATGAGAGAAACTATGTGAAAGGCAGAATTTAATTCTTCTATAGAACTCTATTGTCTAATTAATAGTGAAATATAGTCATGCTATCACACATCTCATCATATTGTTTTACTATGGAAACATTGCTAGCTTGCTAACATATATATCTAACTCATCAAATCTAGATTGATGGATATATGCAAACTCATAAACAAACTTTCTATTTATGTTATATTAGTTAAAACTACTACTAATATCTTAAACAATGTCTAATCTGATTATGTTTTCTCAATTTTTTTTAGGGTCAATTTAATTGTTTTTCATATCTAGATTCAAAGAATCGGATAGTATTCTATCATATGGAGTCCTTATTCAGTTAATGAATCAAACAAACTTTCATAGCTTGAACCTTCTGGAAATGCATTGCGAGAATTTTTTATATGCAAAGTGGTATTTTGTTGGACAGACTGCGCAAGAAGCCATGACACCGATTGAATCAACCTTTTCCTTAGATGTAAATTCAGAGCTGGATTGGTGAGTTTGCTTCTCAACTATAGTATTTTAGTGAAATGTTGGACCGGACCTGTTATATATATGTCCTCTATTATTGTAGTAAGCATTTAAGTGAAATGTATATGGTTATATGTATTCTTGATTCCGAACTATAGCAACGAACATCTTTTTTAAGCCTTTCTGGTGATTAATCTCGTAGGGAGGCTATAGGTAAGATCCAAGCACGAGGCCACAGCCGCGTTCCTGTCTATTCCGGGAACCCAAAAAATATTATCGGACTTCTCTTGGTATGTGTTATTGACTCTTCTTTGATGGTATGATTCGGTTGCTTATATCATGTATTATATATTTCAAATTTTAAGAATATTTTTGTTTTTTTAGGTTAAGAGTCTTCTCACAGTTCGCCCTGAAACAAAAACCTTTGTGAATACAGTTTCTATACGCCGGATTCCAAGGTTTTTCATAATTTTTATAAACACTTTCCATTATGTTTCCTTGAGCATCTAGTGAACTTCTTATGTTGTTATTAAATAGGGTCCCAGCTGATATGCCTTTGTATGATATACTCAATGAGTTTCAAAAGGGAAGTAGTCACATGGCCGCAGTTGTGAAGGTTAAGGGGGAAAGCAAGGTTCTTCCTACGTTGGATACAATAAATTCAAGTGGCAGTGATTCCACGTTGACCGAACCTCTGTTACTAAAGCGAGAAGGAAACCAAGGAAATGTTATTGTCCAAATCGATAGAATTAATAGCAAATCTCTCTTGGACAACAAGACAGTTGTTCACGAGTTCTCGCATACTTCAGAGGAGACTGAGGATGGTGAAGTGATTGGTATCATTACTTTGGAAGATGTATTTGAAGAACTTTTGCAAGAAGAGATTGTGGATGAAACAGATGAGTACATAGACGTTCATAAAAGGATTCGGGTGGCGACTGTAGTGGCAGTGGCCATTTCATCATTAGTGAGAGGACCTTCGAGTCGGAGATTACTTGGCCAAAAAGGAACTGAAAGTAACACTCTCTTGCAAAATAATTTGAGAACATTGTAAGGTTCCGTTTAGATAAAAGTTGATTAATTTTGTTTTGTACATTTTTGGTAGGGAGGATCAAAGATTCCAAAGTTATGTACTCGAGAAAAGGATTCACTGCTCGGAACTGTGGCTGGGCCTTCTCAGGTGAACAGCTAATGCTCTGAATCGATATGTTTGTCCACTGTACGTGATTGCTCATGTGCAGAATTTGGGTTGTTTATATTTCAAACAAAAAATACTATGCTTAAACTTAAGCCTTGTACGCTTCTATTGTTTTTGTTTTAAATATCTCTTCTGTTTTTTTTTTTTTTTTTTTTTTTTTTTTTTTTTTTTTTTCTCACTTCTTACTTGGGTGTACACCATATTCAACTAATAAGGTTTTTTTTTTGCTATATCTTAATTTCGAAACGTGGTCTGCAGCCCGATTGAGTTTTTGTTTTCCCCAAAATACTCCTAAAATGTTTGTAGTTGAGTTAGTTATGCTTATGCATTCAAAAAAATTGTTTCGGAATTTTTTTCAAGTGTGAAATATATGCGTATAAGACCTAAAATACCTGAAGTTATACGATCTCATCTTAAAATAATCAATATTAATCCTATGTAAAAACCACTAATATATATATATATATATATATATCCATTTATAAATCTATAATAAAATAAGTACCATGAATAGAGACATATACTATACTAATCGTCAGGAGAACCAAATCAAACTCTATTTTATCAACAAAATCCTTAGGAAAAGTGGGTAAGCGTTCTTTCTGTTGAGTAGAAAATTTATCCGGGTAGACAATCATCTTTGGTTTGACCAACTATATGCCTGAAACTTCTCAAATGCAAACTCAATGGCCGAAACGTTTGATTAGTTGTTACATAGTTCATTTGTGTTTCATTCAAACTTAAGCTTGTATAGTAAACGGTGTGGAAGAGTTATTAACATATCGCATATGAATCAAACAACCAATGTCAATGTTTTTTAAAGTGTGTGGAAACCATGAACCCATCTTTGTTAAACTCAAAAGGATAAAAGAAGCATGTGAAACCTGATATGTCCGGAATGTCTCAAAGAATCTCATGTAAAACCTCACATGTCCAAGACAAATCAAAATAAGTATCCATCTTTGCTATATATCATCTCTGTATTTTCTTTATCATGAACTTCTAAGTATTCTAAGCCTTTTTCAAAAACTTTCTACCCAAATAATATATTGTCATTCACCATTGGATGGGAGGTACGTCTCTCAATATAAGTATGAAATGCTTTTGATATCCATATCGCACCAATATTAATCTTACGTTCCGGGTTGTGTTCATTAGGGATGTCAATTGGGCTTACAGACCATAGGCTGTCCATGTCCAAATTAAATTGGACCGGTTATCGTCATGATCAAATTTGAAGCGGTCAAATGGACCCAAAACCAATTTAGCCCATTAATAAATGGTCCAAACTAATATGGACATGGGTTGTCCAATAAGCCTTAAATATTAGGGATTCTAAATTTGGGGAAAATTTTTTTTTTTCAATTATGATTTTTATGATTAACCTTTAGTAAATTTTGCTTCAATTATGAGTTTTATGATGAATTTATGAGTTTTGTATGAACTTAATAGTTAGATGAACTTATGTCAATGGATTGATATGTGTTGAATTTATGAGTTTATGATGAACCTTTAGTAAATTTTGGTTCAATCTGTACACAATGGACAGACCAATTGGTCATGGTCTTATTTGGTTTGGACATATTTGGACATGGGTCGATTTGGGTATTGACCATACATGACCATAAAATGTATGTGTCCAATTGGTCATGCCCATTTTGACATGGACAGCCCAATTGACATCCCTAATTAGGGATGTCAATTGGGCTTACAGACCATAGGCTGCCCATGTCCAAATTAAATTGGACCGGTTATGGTCATGACCAAATTTGAAGCGGTCAAATGGACCCAAAACCAATTTAGCCCATTAATAAATGGTCCAAACTAATATGGACATGGGTTGTCCAATAAGCCTTAAATATTAGGGATTCTAAATTTGGGGAAATTCTTTTTTTTCAATTATGATTTTTATGATTAACCTTTAGTAAATTTTGCTTCAATTATGAGTTTTATGATGAATTTATGAGTTTTGTATGAACTTAATAGTTAGATGAACTTATGTCAATGGATTGATATGTGTTGAATTTATGAGTTTATGATGAACCTTTAGTAAATTTTGGTTCAATCTGTACACAATGGACAGACCAATTGGTCATGGTCTTATTTGGTTTGGACATATTTGGACATGGGTCGATTTGGGTATTGACCATACATGACCATAAAATGTATGTGTCCAATTGGTCATGCCCATTTGGACATGGACAGCCCAATTGACATCCCTAGTGTTCATAAATCTCTACTAAAAAGGATAGATTTCGAAATTTCTTTGTGGTGTCTCTCAATCCCCTTTGTGGTTACCCTATACTTACTCTTAGGTGTCGTGGTTCTCATTAATCGCAAATGCGGGAGGTTCGATTGGTGCCAATCACACAAACCGCTTCCAATCGCTCCCAACCGCTCCCAATCGCTCCCAACCACTGAATTCAAAAGCTGCTTCCCAAGCGTTTGCGGTTTTGCGTTTGGAATTTTTTATTTTTTTGAAAAAACTTGAAACAAATCAATGATAATGAAATATTTTTATATATATCTTTACCTAACTATTTTATTCATTAAGGATGGGATAAAATAAACTACGGATATGATTGAGAATATTAAAAAATAAACAATTGGAAGAAAATAAGATTTTAATTAACAATAACCGGAAAAATTGATGTAAATTTAATGGCACATACACATAAGTTCAAAAATCTAAATAAATATAACATTTCATCAGAAATTTAAGAAAATAAGATTATTTGTGAAAGATATAAAACAAATCACGAGTGACTCTTCTCAACTCTCGCATCATAACTACCGATGCAAATACTGCCCACGAACATTGAGTGTGAGATTTAAGAAAGAAGATTTACGATCTAAAACATATGTTTAGTCATTTATCAAATTACTTGATTAAAGTTTTGGTAAAAAGTCAAATGCATAAAGTAATAAGTATTTCACTATAAAATTTATTTGTATTTTAAATAATTATTTTAGTATTTTTAATGAATTTTAATTATAAATCAAGCTTAATAAAGTTTTTGATATTTCAAAACATTTATATAATTATATATCACATTTATTTATGTTCCAACCGCTATTGCACCCGCTGGTCAACCAGTCGTAAACCTCCCGCAAACGCACCAATTTTAAACGGCTAAACCAGTCGTTCAAAACGCTTAATAACGCTTGAAACCGCAATCGCCCGCTTCCGCAATCTCCCGCAACCGCAACCGCAATCGCAGCATTTGAACCAGTCAAGCCCTTAGGTGTCGACTGGTTCTCTCGCTACCTCCCGCAAACGCTGCATTTGCGGGTGGTAGCGGTTGCTAGCGATTGGTGTCAATCACACAAACCGCTTCCAATCGCTCCCAGCCGCTCCCAATCGCTCCCAACCACTGAATTCCAAAAGCTGCTTCCCGCAAGCGTTTGCGGTTGCGGGCGTTTGCGTTTGGAATTTTTTTAAAAAAAAAAAAAAAAAAAAACTTGAAACAAATCAATGATAATGAAATATTTTTTATATATATCTTTTACTTAACTATTTTATTTATTAAGGATGGGTGAAAATGAATTATGGATACGATTGAGAATATTAAAAAAATAAACAATTGGAAGAAAATAAGATTTCAATTAACAATAACCCAGAAAACTTGATGTAAATTTAATGACACATCGCATATAAGTTCAAAAAAATCTAAATAAATATAAAATTTCATCAGAAATTTAAGTAAATAAAATTATTTGTGAAATATATAAAAACAAATCACGAGTGACTCTTCTTAACTCTCGCTTGATCATTACTACCGATGCAAATATTGCCTCACAGAACTTATTGACTGTGTGAGATTTGAGAAAGAAGATCTACGATCTAAAACATATGTTTAGTCATTTATCAAATTACTTGATTAAAGTTTTGGTAAAAAGTCAAATGCATAAAGTAATAAGTATTTTACTATGAAATTTATTTGTTTTTAAAGTAATTATTTTAGTATTTTTAATGAATTTTAGTTATAAATCAAGTTTAATAAAGTTTTTGATATTTTAAAACATTTATATAATTATATATCACATTTATTTATGTTCCAACCGCTACTGTACCCGCTGTTCAACCAGTCGTAAACCTCCCGCAAACGAACCAATTTTAAACCGCTAAACCAGTCGTTCAAAACGCTTAATAACGCTTGAAACCGCAATCGCCCACTTCCGCAATTTTCCGCAACCGCAACCGCAACCGCAGCGTTTGAACCAGTCAAACCCTTAGAAGACAACGATTTCTTGCTAGTAGCGCGTGATGGCATTTTTTGCTTTAAGCAAAACCTATTTTTATTTCATCTAATAGCCTGATGAGGCTATGCCTCTTTTCCTAATTCTCCTTTTCCACTTACTAAAATATAGAGTTAACTGAAGGATTGGTCAATTTCCAGTCTTTAATTCCAACCACTAACCAATTCTCCATACACAGCTCCACTTGACCTTTAGCTTATCACATTCATAATCTTTGGTCAATTCTTTCATTTCCCTAGCTCTTCGCTATATAACTGACGTTAATTATGACGCCTATCAGTTTTCAAAAAGTTTTTTTTGGTATACTTCTATTTTCCTTCTAAGATTACTTTAATTTATTTATTTTAAGGTGAGCTATTATAGCATACTTAGCCATTAAGATAAACTTATACTAGTAATTAAATAAAAGCATAGTAACGATTGAAGAATTAGAAATAAATTGTCTTTATTCGTAGTTTTAAATACAATTTGTGTTATGTATACATCATATACTAGTATTAGAAAATAAAACATCATTGATAAATTGCATTGCTGTCAAATCGTTTTAACCATTCATCGATTTATAATTATGCCTAGAGTCATCATCTGACTCTACCATTCTTCGATCATTCAGTTCTTTTTTTCCCTTTATTTTCTAATTATTGTATGATATCGATTGGTCTTGAAGGACATATATATCGCCGTCGTTAGGTAGAGAGAACGTGTGAAGTATCTCATAAACAGATAAACTCAAAGAAAAAGAGACAGTGTGAACTCCGGGTTAATGTTGATTATTCCTAGGGCTTCCCATGTTACCTAGCTGGCTAGCTCGAACTCTTTTTTATCTTGTACCAACTGCGTATTGATTAATTGAAAACATTAAAATACTGTATTATTGAAAGAATTACATATGAAGCGGCATGGCCACCACATTAGTATTACTTTAATCCCAATAATAACATGATGGCGAGTCATTGAAATCATATACAGTATAATATATCTTGATCTGCCATGAATTCGAGTAATTATCTGATACACTTAACCGTGAAATAGTATATGTGAGTTGAATTTATTACGACCATTGGTACATTAAAGATTTATGAGACTTGTAAATAATTAAAGCGGACGAATATTTGTTTAGTTTAAAAAATTGTAGATAAAAAATACAAAAAGAAAAGAAAATTAAACTTATAAGATTAAAACATTGGATTATAGGGTATTTCAGAGATCAATCACTAATGAGAAAATGATATATGGAGAAATACATTGCTCAATTCATATTAGCTATGCATCTATAGAACATTTTTGATGCATAGACAAACCTAATATCCAGACCAATGTGAACAGTCTTATTCTAGCATGAATCAAAGAACCTAAAGATTAAAAACTGCTAATAGCAATCAAAACATCAACGCAATCAATCCCCTAATTCAAATCGTAAAACCCAATAAAAGAACTACTCACACATATTGAATTGAACAACACAAAGAGATGAAGAAGACACAATAGATCAATACATAAAATGAGAAAATGGTTTAGAAATATTTTCTAAATTGTTTAAGAAGATGAATGAATCTCTAAGCTCCAGAAATATCTTATAAATGTATCAAAATGCAGAAAAACTCAGAAAGATAGAACGTGTCCTGCTAATTACGTTTTTGAGGTATTTATATCTTTATTAAAATTTAAGAAAATGAAAAATAGACAAATCCAAAAAAAAGGAAATAAGTGTTTTGATCATAGGCAGAAAAACAACATACTTCACCAAACTTCTCTAAACTTATGCAGACTTCTCCATACTTCTCAAGGCTTGTCTACAAACTTCACCAGACTTCTCCATACTTCTCAAAACTTTTGCACAAACTTCACTAGACTTTAGCAGATTTGTCCATACTTCATTAGTTCAACTATGTAGATATCTAAAAGTCATTTCCTGCTTCTTTATGTTTATTTGTATCAATAATTGCTCATTTTTCTCCAAAGTGTCCTAAAATGTGTAAAAACTCGATAAATAACTAAAAGAGTTCAAAAATACACTTTAACTCAATAATAGAAATAAAATAAAACAGAAAACAAAGATATTTTGGTGTTTTGATCTCATTCATACAGTATCGATAATCACTTTTCAGTAGATAATTTATTTTGAAATTTTCTAATTCATGTATGCTGAACTGTAGAATTCTCTCGGGATGATTGATCAAATAGATAAGTTGAATCTTACTTATGTCAATTGACCGTAACATATAACCGTAATAATTTTTTTTTTGATATGTTGAGTCTTACTTGTAACAGTTAGCTGTCTATTTCACTACTAATCTGAATAAATGCTCATCTCTTTATAAACAATTATTTTTGTAACTTTATACATATAATAGATAGTTATCTGTGTTGTACAGTACGGAGAAATATTGTTTAAACTTTACTGTAATTTTGTTAGTTATAAAACAATAGTAGAAATTTTATTTGATTTACACTATATATCTTATAATCTTTTACATTTAATTTACTTATTTTTATACTTTGATATCAACCCGTCTTCGGTACATGATACAATGTTTAAATCTGTGAATCATATAAATTTGATAAAATCCAAAAAATAAAACAAAATTCGTATTGAAACGTCGTAATTAGAAATATCGATTTATTTTTTTGATATTTTTAGTTGTATATACTATATTAAATAAAATATAATATTTGTGATTTCTTATTTAATGAGATGTCACAGCGTTGATGTGCAATGCAAAAAAATATTTAATAAATTAGATATAATATTTTATATTTTTAAAATATAAACAATGGTTTAAAATATCTTTGTCAATGTCATTAATAAAAGATTTAGAGATACATATATTTAATGTTAGTTTTATAAAATAAAATTTTTTTATAATTGCTTTTATATAGTTTGTCATTGTTTCATAAGATTTTTGAAACAACAAAATAATATCTGTTAAAAATTTTATTAAATATTTTCAAAAATATTGTTTATTACTTTATAAACTAATATAAATTTTTCTTTTATTAGATATTAAATTAATTAAAATGTAATGGCATTTTTTCTAATATGTCATGAGTAAGATTAAACTCCTAACAACATTGTTTAAATAAGTTAGCACTGTTTTACTAACAGTATCATTTTACTAACATGTGTGTGTCTATAAACTGAAAATTAACTAATGTTGAAAATTTATCAGTAAATTAATTTTCAAAATTTTATACTCATTTATACATAAAAATAAATTAAGCGGTTAGAAGATAAGAAGAAACTAAATCGACGTCGCCGTAAAAAAAAAAGGTAAAAGTAAGCGTATATATACTGTCTGCTACTCTGCTTGGGTATAAAATACTCTTGCATGCTATTTCCTACATATCGACTTTTTCGTTGTCTGATAAGGCGAATTTGAAAGGAAAATAAAATAAAAATGATCACGAAATAAATTTTAATATTGACAAGATCAGAGTTAGAAAGTTTTATTTATTATTGATCTAAGCTAAAGTTTAATTAGATCATTTAGTTTGTTTCAAATGAATTATTACATATATAAGTCCCCCTGTTTGAAGAACAACATGGCACTATGGCAGCCATCATATTGGTTAGGTAGAGAGGACGAATATAGTATCTCATAAACCCTAAAAGAAAAAGCGACCGTGTGAACTCCGTGTTAATTAAGGTTTAGTACCTCGGACTGTTTTAACTTTTTTTGTCTTCATGTAAGCAAGTATTAAATAATACCAAGTAGCCACGTTAGTGCACGAAATTATCAATTATAAATTGCGCCTTCACACTACTCATTCTCTCCATTCCCTAGTTTCAGATACAGATACATTATAAGAATTTTAAAAAGGTCCTTATGTCGTCTAATGGAAGAGAAGTGGAGTTAACAATCTCGTCGGCTAAAAACATCAAGAACGTGAACTGGCGCAACGGGCCCAACAAACCGTACGCTGTCGTATGGGTCGATCCGAGGAACAAATGCTCCACGAGAGTCGATGAGGATGGTGACACGTCTCCATCTTGGAACGAGAGACTTGTCATACCCTTGCCTCCCGACAACAATGTTGATGACGGCAAGCTCTGCATCGACATCGTGCATGCAGGACAAGAAGAGGACACCAAACCCCTAGTTGGTTCTGCCAAACTAAGCCTCCGTGATGTTCTCGAGGAGGTTGGCTTTGGTGTACCCTTCGTGAAAACCCTCAAGCTCAAGCGTCCTTCTGGCCGTCCTCAGGGCAAACTCGATGTCACTGTTACCGTTCAAGAACCTCGCTATCACCCTGCACCAAGATCATACCACGCTGAGCCATACGGTGTCCATCAGGCGCCGCCACAACCTGATTACGGTGCCCAGTATGCGCCACCGCAGTACCAACACGGTGGCCCACCTGTGGGTGGATACTCCGGGTACGAACAGTCAGGTTACGAGCACAAACCCGAGAAAGAGAAAGAGAAGGACAGCAAGTTTGGTGGGATGGGAACGGGGCTGGCTATTGGAGCTGTCGCCGGAGTTCTTGGTGGGATTGCGTTATTTGAGGGATTTGATGCGATGCAAGAGAACATTGCGGAAGAGGCTGCGGAGAAGGTGGAGGATGATCTTGATGAAGGAGGTGATGATTCTGACGGTGGTGACGACTCTGACGGCGGTGGTGATTCTGATTCTGATTAAATCTTATCCCTAATCCGTCATCTATCATCGAATTCACTTTTCTGCTTTTATTTTTATGTTCAAGTTGTCTTTTCTTGTGTTACCGCTTTTCGAGTCATTGTATTTTCAATAATCAATTTCAAAATAAATTTCGTTTATACTAATCACTAATACTTAAACGTTAGTGAAAGTTAATCTGTAGATAAAGTACCTAGATCACATCGCTGTATCTATATTGCCTTGATGTTAATCCTATTACTGACGACGTATTGGCAGGACGGATCTTGTGGACGGCTGATCGTTGAGACAATATTATTATCTGCACCTTTGGTTTGATGGGACATGTTGCAATAAAAAAGAAAGGAAAAGATTTCTTAATAAATTTTGAATATAAAATAAGAAAAATTACCTCACAACATTTGGTAGCGTCAATGTAATGTTATTAGGTCGGATTATTAAGGTAAAAGACTTCTAGCTCGTATTTTGATGACGTCAAATTCTTATTTATTGGGTTAGACAGTCTACGTAAGTTCAATATAATATAGTCATATACAAATAACAAATAACCAAAATTAAAATGAAAATGAAAACCAATTAATTGAACTCAACAAAATAACAGAAATTCCATATAGGTAAAGTTGAGTTGGGAATGCTTTGGATGATAACAAAAAGATAATATAATAGGCTTGATTGGTTGTCGCTTTAGAGTCATTCCACAGTAATATTTTGGTCTACATCTCTATATCTAGAGCAATTATGTTTTAGAAGTCGCAGTTTTTCTTTTTCTATTCGCAGTCAAAATATTTTCTTAATTATTTCTTTTTTGTTATAGATAGCTTTTTTTTCTTTTTCTTTTCTGAAACACATAATTTGAAGCTTTCCAAAATTTTAATTTCTACAGCCAACAAATCTACAACAAAAATCTTACAGCTACAACTAACTAATACTATGTGTATATATATATATATATATTATATATATATATATACTAGACTAGGACCCGTCCAATGTGCGGGTTTAGAATTTTTAAAATAAAATAAAATTTAACAAAGAATATAAAATAAATATTTTTAGTAAGTAAAAACTATCTATAAAAATAAATTGATACACGGAGTTGTCCAATGTGATATTTGGTGTAAATGGTACGATTCTGCGGTTGAGACTATTAATCATGTTTTCTTGAATACCCTCGCTCGTGTGAAGTTCGGGATTTATCTCTGACTCTGGTCTCGTGAGAGGGTTTTCCATATGAGTCGGTGTACTCGAATTTGGATTTTTTTTTCTGGAGGGGTGTCTCTCAACAGGGTGATCATGATCAACTTATTCAATTACCATAGATTTTATGGGTAATTTGGAAGACCATAAATAAAAAGTTTTTCAAGGTTTAGAGATCGAGGCGAATGATATAATTCTGAGGCTTTGGGCGATAAGTTAGCCTGGGAAGAGGCGTTCTCTTTTACGGTGGTCATGTCAGCTCCATCTCCGTCTTTTGATGTTCAGGTTTCTTCACCTGGTTGTCAGATTGATGATTCTTGGAAAGCAACATATGTGCATTCAGGATTGGGCTGGTGGTGTTGTGTTGGTGAGGAGTGAACCTTGTTGTTGGGGGCCAATTGTCTAAGACAGAGCCCCTCCCCCTACATTTGGAATTAGAAGTGTTGTTGTGGGTCATGGAGCGGATATGTGCTGCAGGGATCGTTTGTCAACATTTCGAGACTGATTGTGCTGAGTTACTCACTATTGTGCAGTCCCTGGAGATTGGCCATCCTTCTCCAACCTGCTCGATGAGTTTAACTCGCCGGAGTCCTTCCCACTGTTCTATATCTCTTGGATCCCGCGTGATTCAAATATGAAGGCAGATTATCTTGTCCGTGCTTCGCGTTCTCTTATCTCTGAAGTTTCTTTTGTAAACCCCTTCCATCCAGCTTGGACAACTAACCGATGAATTTCCTTTTAATTTATTGTTTGGTTGAAAAAAAAAGTAAATAGATACACTTTTACTTAAAGAAAATAGTTGTAGATAAGTTCAAAGTTATTGAAATAAAATTAAACTTAACAAATAATATATATTTAATTCTTTTCACAAGTAAAAACAATGTATAAAAGTAAGGGAAATTACCTAGAATATTACATAAAAGTAGGTTTATTACTAGACTAACACGTTGAGATTTCTGTCTTACTAGAATAACACATAAAAGTTTGCAAATTACTTCTATATCTGAGTTGTGTGTTTTATTACGATTTATGCCATTCTCTTTTAAAACGAAGATCTTAAAAGGGGAAAATAAAAAGATCATAAACCTAAGTCGATCCCTTGAATCTTTGTGTTGTTTGTCTTACGATAGTTGGGTTGAGATCAGCTATTTTTAGATAGCTTGCGGCGTGAAAAGAATCTGTGTGGAGGACGTTTGGCTGGAGGACCACTGACGGCGAGTTGACAGCGAGGTGGTTTGAAGTAGAGGAGGAGGGAAATATAGCGATTTGCTCTGAGGTAAATTTCTATATCGTGGTTTAGTCTCTATTGCTTACTGTTTTATAAGATTTCGAGTATTACATAGTAGGCCTTGTATATTGTGGAAGGTAATTTCTGACGAAATTGATGTTAGTTTTCTATATGTTGTTGAGCTCTGTTTTTCAGAAGATATTTGTGTGACTTCATGTTGCTTCGTTGCTAATCTAAGCAACAAATGTTTTGTGATATTGAATTAATAACTAAACTAAAGCTTCTGTCGTAGATATGGGGTCAAGCAAGAGGTATCCAAGTAGGTTGTATGGGGTTGGTAATTATCCACTGCTGATGAGAAGCATGCACCACGATTGTAGTTTGTCCAATCTTGCTGGTTTGAAAGGCTTTGTTGGTGATGAGGTGTATGACAAAATAAGAAAGAATTCGCAGCTTGGAGTTCTATTGGATCTAGCCGAATCTGACTACCTGTTTTGTGGGAAGACCATCCATTATCTATTGTCCAATCAATTGGCAATAAACATTCCATCGGAGGTATGGTTTTTGGTTGGAGGAAAGCCGCTGAGGTTCTCTCTATATGAATATGAAGAAATTAGTGGTTTGAATTGTGAGAAGATTGATGAAACAGAGTTTGAAGTCGATCATACACCTTTATGGGCGGCTTTAAAGGTGAAAACTTTTAATGGACCCAACTGGGAGGAGCTAGTTGAGGGTTTGAGAAGCTGCCGTGGGTGGTTTGATGAAATGAAGACGCAGATTGTTCGGTTGTATCTTGTTCATGTTGGAGTGCTTGGTTTATCAAGGAACAGTCGGATACCTCTGGAATACGCTAAAAGGGCGTTTAATGAAGAAGCATTTGAGAGTTTTCAATGGGGTAGGGTTGGATTCAAGAGTTTAGTTGATTCCATCAAAGTCCTTGGGTTACCTAACAATGCTTATACCCTCCATGGATGTGTCCATGTATTGCTGATATGGGCATTTGAGAGCGTGAAGGTGCTGGGGGCTAGCTACGGGAATGTAAGAGAAGGTGATATATCATGGTTTTTAGGTGTTTTTAGCCATGATATAAGTCTTAATTATAGAGTCTTTTTGGTGTTTTAGAGTTCTTTTGAGTCTTTATAGGATTTAACATGGATGGGAGCATAATGTAGCTAAATATGAGGATTTGGAGCATAATCAAGCATTGAGGCAGTTGGGAGACGAATTTAGATGATGCATCGACCGATACATTGATAGTGTCGATCGATACACAACCAAAGTCAAAATTGGAAGTTTTCCACAAGTTTTGAAGATTTACAAATCTGCCCCAAAGTCTTCCATATTTGCATCATTAGTCCCTGGACGTTTTTAGGAATATAAATAGGATTTTTATGGTCATTGTTTAGACCTAAGCTTTATTTTGTAACTTTTGGGAGCAAAACCCTGAGAGATTTTTAGAGAGTTTTTGGAGAGAAGAATCAAGACTCCTTCAGAGAAGATTCAGAATTCTTTTTCTTCTCCCTTTAATCTCTTAATGCTATCTATTTTATTCTTGATTTGTGTTCTTACAATTATGTCTGAGTAGATCTGCTTGTTAGGTTTAGGGTTTCTCATTAGGGATTTCATAGATTATTAGATCTGTTATTATTTAGGATTCATTATCTTTCTTGTTCTTCACCATATGTTGCTCTTAATGCTAGATCTTTGATTAGTCATCTGGATTTAGATCTTAGGATTATTAATTGATATGAAAATATAATTGATTTTCCTGATAAAACCTTTTGATGAGCAAAATTATTTCTTGCAAAGAGATTTGATTTAATAATTTTGTGAACAATCTAAACTTGTTTTTAAAGCTGATTTATTACCTAGAATTTTGCAAAGAGATTTGGATTTTCTGGTTTTAAATTTAGATAATATTTGCAGTGAGAACTGATTTATTTTATAATTGTGTTTAGAGTTCAAGAACGGTGCTTAATTGTTGAATCCTGTTTGTTTAATTAATTGATCTGATTTTCCATGATTTCCTGAGAATTTCCCTAAGCCTAGCGTTTATTCCATCTGAATTTACATCTTTTTTATTTTCTGTTCTATTTTGCATTGCTATTTAAATTAATATTTTAGTTTAGCATAATTAAAAGATTATTAAATCTATTGTGTGAATCTAGAGTTCTTGTGGATTCGATCCCTAAATACTACAATTGATCTCTTAATTTGAGAGAGTAGCTCTAGGGTAAATTTGAGCATATCAAATTTTGGCGCCGTTGCCGGGGACTCTTTTGATTCACCATCAGATTAAAGTCTTTGATTTTGTCTAAATTTTTTTTTTCTGTTTTACTCACACGCTTTGGTTTCTTTTCTCTTGTGTGTTTCAGGTACATGACTAAGCCTAGCACCAGGAAAAATCCTATTGGTCCAGTTGTTAAGCTTACCAACCAAGAGTTAGGACAACTAGAGCGTGCAAACACAAAAGCAGCCAAGTCAGTGAAGATGGTCAAAACACTCATATTGAGACCTGATGAGGCTGGAGTTTTGAGGGATCAAGAGGGTCATGCGTACAACGAGCAAGGCCAGAAACTTGATGCTGAAGGACGGATTATTCAGGAAGAACTCGTCGTGGCCGATGGGAATGCAGATGGCGTCGATCGACGCAACGATGGCATCGATCGACGCAACCAGGAAGGCATCGATCGACACAATGCTGGTGTCGATCGATGCAATGCCAGAGCTGATGCGGAGAATGTTCAGAGGCGACGGGACAACAATGGAGAACTTGTCAAGACTCTTGCATACTTCAACAGACCAGACTTGTTCTATGAGAACCGCTCCGCAATTGTCCCTCCTCCATTCCCAAGGAATTACTTTGAGCTGAAGCCTGCCTACTTCGCTCTTGTTGGACAAAGGCCATTCCAGAACCTTCCAAATGAGAAGCCTCTAGACCACATAGAGCACTTTGAGGACATAGTCACAAGCATCAAGGCTAATGGAGTCACAGAAGACTATCTCTACTGCAAGCTTTTCCCTTACTCTCTTGCTGGGGAAGCTTCTCATTGGCTAAGGCAGCTGAAACCAGGATCTCTGACAACATGGCATGACATCAAGGTGGAGTTTTTGAATTACTTCTATGATGATGCGAAGTCTGATGAGCTGAGGATCAAGCTCTCTACCTTTAGACAAGGACCTGCTGAATCTTACAAAGCTGCTTGGGTGAGGTTCAAGGCATACCAGAGAGACTGTCCGCATCATGGGTTCTCAGAAGTGCAATTGATCAGTATCTTCTTCAGTGGTATTGATTGGAGGTATCAGATGGCTTTGGATGCTGCTAGTGATGGGAACTTCAAGACAAGGTACCCAGATGATGCTGAGAAGTTGATAGAAAGGCTAGCATCAAGCAACAGCACCAAGAATGCAGACTTAGAGCCGAAAAGAGCACATGAAGGCCATGATTCAAATCAGTTTGCTACGGTGAATGCTAAGTTGGATACAGTGCATAACCTTCTTGTTGGAAAGAAGTCAGTCCATTTTGCTGAAGATGTTTGATATTCATATATTTTACCATGTTTTCCCTTAGTTTATTCACATCTTTTGCATCTTTTTCTATCCATTCTCACCATTATTGTGTAGCTTTAGGACCAATCTTGCATTAGAGTGTAGTTGCATTGCATTTGCATCTTTTCATGCATAAACAGGTGATTTTGGAGCTTAAGGAGCATGGAAGCAAAGGAGAAGAGATGTGAAGCAGTCATAAGGAGGAAACAAGGGAGTTAAAGGCTGAAGAACCAAGACCCGGAGTCTAGCTCGACCAAGCACTCGACCGAGTGGGAGATGGACTCGACCGAGTGGGGATGCACCAGGGAAGCCAGCTCGACCAGTCACTCGACCGAGCACTGGTCGAGTTGACCGATCCGTGGACCACTTTGACTTTTCCCAATTTTAGGGCTTCCACCTTCCCACTATATAAAGATTTGTACTGCAGCCACCACTCTCTCTCTCTCTTTTCCTAGATTTTTAGTCAGCTTTTCAGAATCCTAGTTTTTACCTTTTTGGGAATATTATTCCTTTTGCCTTTTCTTAAATTTTTAGATTTTGTTCTTGAGAAAAAAAGAAAGATTCCTTGAAACTTGGTTGTTGAATAACTTTCTGGGTTTTAAGAATTTGAGTTTGATTCCTTCTTTAAAGTTGTAGATCTCATTCTTATCTTTCTAATCATGCAAGTTTCATTGATTTCTGGGTTTATGATTTGTTTGATCATGTCTTGTGAGTAGTTACCTTAGGATCTTGAGGATGGGTTAGGATAGATTGATCTTGTGGTGTTTCTGATTTGATCAAGCTTGTTTGCTGTAGATCTCTTCTAGGCTAGATGTTCTTAATGCTGATTCTATATCTGAGAGGGTAGGATCTGATCTTAAGCTTTTTAGCATCACACCAATGTTTAGAAAGCATAGATAAGGCTAGATCTAGAGCTTACCATTAGGCTTGCTAAGAGATTAGGGGTCTTGTTTGGTTTGAGATGTATTGCTTAATGCCTGCTTGTGTAGATTCTTTTCATTGTGAGAGCAAGTCTAGGATTGCATAGGTTTGATTGTCTCTTGACCATGAGAGTGGGAGAGACTTGTCTTAGATTAGTATGTCTAGAGGTCAGCTCATAGCTTTGCTTGAGATTTGTTGATTAAGTTAGATCACCACAATGATTAGTTTATCCCATGAATCCATCCTCAGGAACCTTCTTTGTTTATTGAATTTCTAGTTTAAATATCATCGTTTGCTTGTTGTTTGATCTGATTTAGTGTTGCTCTGTTTTTCTTGTCTTGCTCTGTTTTCACGTTTTTAACCCACTCGACCACCCACTCGACCTACACTCGGTCGAGTGCTGATCGAGCTGTTCGCCAGATTGCTTGTTTATGTTTTGTGTTTGTCTTGTTTCATTCCTGTTTCATTCCTGTTGCATTTTCATTGCATTCACTTAGCATCTAGTTCATTACTTGCCTTGCATTAGTTCCATTCTAGTATTTACAGTTTCTGTCTCTGTTTCTAGATCATAATCATACTGTCTTATTTGCATTTAGTTCCTAGTTCTTGTAGTTTACTTTCTGCTTTTCATCATTATCATCATAGGATTGTTAGTGACAAACATCCTTTCATATTTGGCTTAACTTAGATTCATATGCATATCTTGATTGTTCACAAGCACTCAGACTGGATTGACACCTCTTATACTGCAACTGCATAAGGGGAATTGAAACACCCATCATCATTTCACATTGCACTTCCATTCATATCTCACCACCACATAAAAACTTTGTTTCAATTTGGCGCCGTTGCCTGTTTGAGTTAGTATTTGTGACATTTAGGATCCATATTAGCCTAAGATTAAGTTCCTTTTTGCACTTGTGAAGTTTCTGCACTTGAATCTTCTGTTTCTGGGTTGAAGTTCCGTTTCAGGTACCACTCGACCATCAGCTCGACCCCAGCTCGACCGTGTCGTGGTCGAGCACCTGATCGAGCCAGACCCCGGATCTCTTTTGACCTCTGTTTCCAGTAGACATCACCTCCTACTTGAGCCTGTGCTCAGTCGCTTGCCTGGCAAAAATCGTTTGTGTTTTCTGTTTGAGTCAGTAACCATGTTTCAAGGCAGTCAGTTCTATTATGCACCTATGCACCAGCAACAAAGTTTCCTGCCTCAATGGTATCACCCTCCAGCATTTCAACCCTACCAAGCCCAAGAACCTGACTTAAGAGCTATGATGCAACAACTATTGCTTGGGCAAGCCAATCAGCAGATTGAGTCAGCAAGGCAGTTTGGGGAGCTGAACCAAACATTGGATTCTTATTCTCATGAACTGAGTAACCAGCTTGAGAGTCTGACCTCTACATTCCAGTACATGGAACACCCCATTGCCTCTACTTCAGCTCCTAAGCCACACCATCTTCCTCAACAAGCTATTCAAACCCCAAGGGAGATCTCTGTTAAAGCTATCCATCTCCATGAGGAATATGTCACTGAGGACAGTAAGGTTCAAGGTGGGGAGGTTTGGTCACTAATTGAAGCCCAGAGTGAAGGTTTTACTCAGCAGACTGAAGCAGAGACACCACTCGACCAGGTGCTCGACCACACACACGGTCAAGTGCATGATCGAGTGACTGATCGAGTTGCAGACACAGAAGCTCTTAAGCCTGCTAGATACATTCCTCCTGCTTACAAACCACCTCTACCATTCCCAGGGCGTTTCAAGGCACAAAGGATAAGAGAACTCAGGGAGATCATTGAGAAAAAGGAGAAGATAGCTTTGCAACAAGAGAAAGAGAAAGCTCTGAAAGAGGAAGCTGTGGTTGTCATTAAGGAAGTTATGGCTTTGAAGGAAGAAGCAGTCATTGAAAAAAAGGAAGAAGTGATTGCTTTGCAACAAGAGGAGGAGAAAGCCTTGAAGGAGGAGGTTATTATTGAGAAGAAGGAGGTGATGGCTATACAAGAAGTCATCATTGCTTACCAAGAAGAAGAGAGAGGACCTGCTTTGGAACAGCATGCCCCATACCCTCTCTATCAGAATTTTTTACTTGAGATGTCAAAGAAGAGGGCTCATGACCAAGATATGAAGGATTTGAAGGAGATTGGGCAAGCTATTGTCCCAACAAAGCTTGAAGATCCAGGCTCATTCAACTTACCATGTTCCATCAGCTACATGCACTTCAATAAGTGCCTTTGTGATTTAGGAGCTTCAATGAGCTTGATGCCATACTCAGTGGCTGAGAAGTTGGGGTATGAGGACTTCAAGGACAGCAACTACTATGTCAGTCTAGCAGATGGATCCAAGAGGGATGTGATTGGAGTGATTAAAAATCTCCCTATCAAAATAGGAGAAGCAAGGATCCCAACTGATTTTGCAATCATGAGTATGGAAAAGGAGCCTAAAGACCCTCTTATCTTGGGAAGGCCATTCTTAGCTACAGTTGGGGCTGTTATTGATGTCAAGATGGGGACTATCAAGCTCCACCTGACTGAAGACTTCACTATGAAGTTTAACATCAACAATCCCACCAATCTGCCTTCCAAATATGATCCACCTTACACTATAAAAAGAAAGGAGGATCATGAGGTCTCAAGTGAGGAAACTGCTTCAAGGGGTAAGCCAACCTTTCAAGAAGATTCAGTGGAGAAGCTAAAGGGTTCAGTTCAAGTGCTAGCTGGTTTAGTCAAGGATCTTCAAGCTCAGCTCCAACAGAAATCTTTGAAGAAGGCAAGACCAAGACTCAAGCTTAAGAAGCAACATGGTTCAAGTGCTAAGGCAGTAGTGATCAAGAAGGAACCCAAGTGTTATCAAGTAGAACCAGGGGGATTTCTTCACCTCCTTGGTCTCTAGCTCAAGCCTGAAAAGGCAATCAAAAGTCAAGCTTAGTGACTTTAAACAAGCTCACTAGGGAGGAAGTCCCTAAGGTATCTCTGTATATATTGCCTAGAATTTTGGTATTTTGATTTTTGCTTTAGTATTTTCATGATCAGGGAAGCTAGGGAGTCTGAATAGAAGAAGAAGAGTCAATTTCTGGACATTCGCAACCCAGCTCGACCACCCCACTCGAACCAGCACTCGACCGAGTCAGGCTCGATTGGCATAGTCGAGCTGCCCCAAAGCCCTTCTCCAAGCCATCAGGAAGACCCCAACTACTCCTATGATAGCATGCAAATGGATGTGGACAACTTCTTCCACAATCCCTAAGGTACCATCATCACCTTCCCTTGTTTATACCATAGCATTTCATATTGTGTTTTGTGTTGTGTTTTGTTTTTGTTTATAGTCTAGAATCTTCTCACAACTTTTACACACAGGGACTGTGTGATTTAAGTTTGGGGGAGGGTTCTAGATAGCATTTGATGTTGTGTTTTGTTTTCTTATTTCAAATTTTTATCATTATCATGTTAGCACTTGCATTAGCATCTAAGGCATAGAAAACCATAAAAATTTGAAAAATTTTGAAAAATCTTTATAAAAAAGAGTGTTCATGTAGTTTGCATTGCATATTAGGATCTTGTTTAGCATGTTTCATGTAGAATTGTATAATATTTGCATTAGGGATCTATGATGAGTATTTCCTTGTTAGCTTGCTTAATTCACTAGACTAGGATCAATGCCCAAGTTATTAGTACTTTGATGCTAGATGAGTAGTAGGAAGCATAAGATTGAACCAAGCATTGAATTCTTGCATTGTTGCTGGTCTAAGTTGAAGCATGTTGTGATTTGATTCCATTTCCTATTTATAAGAACCTAATATTGACTTTTAATTATCAATGTATGCATTGCTTTAAACTCATGGATACCATATACATATTTGGATCATCTTTTCCTTTTTGCCACTCTTGTTGATCCAAGTAGCTGATTTCACTTTTAGATCAGTTTCCCCTACCCCTAAACCAAACCTTTCTTTCAAGCCTTGTTTATTCTTGTGTGAGTGAGGCCTTTTTGGGATTGAGCTTGGTAGAAAGTGTTAGGTTTGAACTGACAAGTAAGACCTTGTGTAGTTCTAGTTTGCATTTTCAAACTAGATAGGACTAGGTTATTTACTTGTTGGGTTTGGGACTTGGCTGTTATAAAAGAAAAGAAAGAAAAGAGAAAGAAAAAGGGTAGAGTCTTTAGGAGAGAGATGTGTTTAAGTGAAAGCTTATGTCTAGTGAAAGGATGGGAAGTAAAAAAGTTATCTAAGATGGTTCTAGTTAAAGAAAAAGAAGAAAGCAAAGAGCAGTTTAGCAAAAAGCTTAAGTGTCTTAAGAATAAGAAGAAAAGAGAACCATAGCAATAAGAAAGAATCCCCCATCCCACTAGAAAGATCAAATAAGAAACCTCTCCTAAGACTTGAAAACCAAAAGAGAAAAGGGTTAAAGAGAAAAGAAGAAGTTAAAGGGTAGCACTAGGATCATTTGGGTTTAGATTGTTAGGAATAAACACTTTGGGTACCTTTGGGTAGACAAGGTTTTATTCTTGTATGTGTCTAGGTGTTCTTACCTTTAGCATTCTAAAGCTCAATCCATTTTTATGAGAGAACCTTGAATTTGACAAACCCCACTCTAAAAAGAGACCATCATTGTCTCAAAGCCCTTTATTGCCAAGCCAAATGAGTTTAAGCATTGCATAGAATTGATTCATGTTCTTGATTAATGAATGTTAAAGGAAATGGTTGATTTGAATGCATGTGGATATCTAAGGTTCAAGTCAATAAAGGTTGTGAAATGTTTGTCTAAAGTCTTTATTTCCAGCTCATTCAACTTGCATCATAGTACTAGTAACTTGGACATTGATTCTAGATGGTCTATTTGCAAGCTTTAGGAGCTGAGATCCCATTTTTAAACCTCACTTACCTTCTTATGTCTTGTTTATTTGCTTGAGGGCAAGCAAAGACTAAGTTTGGGGTGTTGATGTTCATATATTTTACCATGTTTTCCCTTAGTTTATTCACATCTTTTGCATCTTTTTCTATCCATTCTCACCATTATTGTGTAGCTTTAGGACCAATCTTGCATTAGAGTGTAGTTGCATTGCATTTGCATCTTTTCATGCATAAACAGGTGATTTTGGAGCTTAAGGAGCATGGAAGCAAAGGAGAAGAGATGTGAAGCAGTCATAAGGAGGAAACAAGGGAGTTAAAGGCTGAAGAACCAAGACCCGGAGTCTAGCTCGACCAAGCACTCGACCGAGTGGGAGATGGACTCGACCGAGTGGGGATGCACCAGGGAAGCCAGCTCGACCAGTCACTCGACCGAGCACTGGTCGAGTTGACCGATCCGTGGACCACTTTGACTTTTCCCAATTTTAAGGGCTTCCACCTTCCCCACTATATAAAGATTTGTACTGCAGCCACCAACTCTCTCTCTCTCTTTTCCTAGATTTTTTTAGTCAGCTTTTCAGAATCCTAGTTTTTACCTTTTTGGGAATATTATTCCTTTTGCCTTTTCTTAAATTTTTAGATTTTGTTCTTGAGAAAAAAAGAAAGATTCCTTGAAACTTGGTTGTTGAATAACTTTCTGGGTTTTAAGAATTTGAGTTTGATTCCTTCTTTAAAGTTGTAGATCTCATTCTTATCTTTCTAATCATGCAAGTTTCATTGATTTCTGGGTTTATGATTTGTTTGATCATGTCTTGTGAGTAGTTACCTTAGGATCTTGAGGATGGGTTAGGATAGATTGATCTTGTGGTGTTTCTGATTTGATCAAGCTTGTTTGTTTGTAGATCTCTTCTAGGCTAGATGTTCTTAATGCTGATTCTATATCTGAGAGGGTAGGATCTGATCTTAAGCTTTTTAGCATCACACCAATGTTTAGAAAGCATAGATAAGGCTAGATCTAGAGCTTACCATTAGGCTTGCTAAGAGATTAGGGGTCTTGTTTGGTTTGAGATGTATTGCTTAATGCCTGCTTGTGTAGATTCTTTTCATTGTGAGAGCAAGTCTAGGATTGCATAGGTTTGATTGTCTCTTGACCATGAGAGTGGGAGAGACTTGTCTTAGATTAGTATGTCTAGAGGTCAGCTCATAGCTTTGCTTGAGATTTGTTGATTAAGTTAGATCACCACAATGATTAGTTTATCCCATGAATCCATCCTCAGGAACCTTCTTTGTTTATTGAATTTCTAGTTTAAATATCATCGTTTGCTTGTTGTTTGATCTGATTTAGTATTGCTCTTGTTTTCTTGTCTTGCTCTGTTTTCACGTTTTTAACCCACTCGACCACCCACTCGACCTACACTCGGTCGAGTGCTGATCGAGCTGTTCCCCAGATTGCTTGTTTATGTTTTGTGTTTGTCTTGTCTCATTCCTGTTTCATTCCTGTTGCATTTTCATTGCATTCACTTAGCATCTAGTTCATTACTTGCCTTGCATTAGTTCCATTCTAGTATTTACAGTTTTGTCTGTTTCTAGATCATAATCATACTGTCTTATTTGCATTTAGTTCCTAGTTCTTGTAGTTTACTTTCTGCTTTTCATCATTATCATCATAGGATTGTTAGTGACAAACATCCTTTCATATTTGGCTTAACTTAGATTCATATGCATATCTTGATTGTTCACAAGCACTCAGACTGGATTGACACCTCTTATACTGCAACTGCATAAGGGGAATTGAAACACCCATCATCATTTCACATTGCACTTCCATTCATATCTCACCACCACATAAAAACTTTGTTTCAATGTTGAGATTTTTGAGCCCAAGCCAGAGACTACAGAAGAAGATGTCAATTTTGTGTATGGAGCTGGATATCAGACACAAAAATTTGGCAACCAGCAGGGCAGCAGACCTTACAATGGGAACTCTTCAAGCTACACTCCTAAGCCAGATTACCAGAAGCAACAACAGAACACCGGCTTTATAAGGACCTATGGTAATTCTTCTTATCAGTCTCCACCTCCACAGACTTCTGAGAGTCGAATGGAGGCCATGCTTGATCAGATTCTTCAATGACAAGAGCAGTTGACAATGACATTCAATGGGAAGATTGATAATGTCTACAATGAACTGACTGGGAAGTTTGATGCATTAAATACTCATGTCAAGAAGCTAGAGAATCAAGTTATTCAGATTGCTGGGTCTGTTAAAAGACAAGAGGAACTTCTTTCTAGAAAAACTGAGAACCCCAAGCATGCTTGTAATGCAATTTTGGTGAAGGAAGGAGACGATGATACGTCACTTGATCCAGCATCGACCGATTCAGCTGCTAAGCATCGATCGACGCAACCCTCAGTGGTCGTAGAAGGGTTGACTTTGCGAGACAGCATCGACCGATGCAACTCTAGCATCGACCGATGCAACTCTAGCATCGACCGATGCTGTGTCGAGAAAGAGACAGAAGTTACGAAAGCTCCGATTCCAGTTGCTGAGAGAGTGTACAAGCCTAAAGTTCCTTTTCCCAAGCCTAGGAGATCCAAACAAGAGATTGAAGAAGCTAGATGCAAAGCTATGATGGACAAGGTGATGATAGAGATGCCTTTGATTGATGCAGTCAAGTTTTCTCCTAGTATTAAGAGATATGTGAAGAGAATGGTCACCAATGGTTTGAGTCCTGAGGAAGGAGCACTGCTTACAAAGGATGTCAGCTCAATTCTGTTGAAGCAGCCTCCACAGAGGAAGAAGGATAAGAAGCAGGAGGTGGTTGTCTCTAAGGAAGTAAGTGCAGTGATTCAGAGTAGGATTGCAGAGAAGTTACCAGGTCCTGGAAGTTTTGTGTTGGATTGTTCTATCTCCACAGGAAGGTTTCCTCATTCACTCTGTGATCTTGGTTCTAGTATTAACCTGATGCCACATTCTGTTGCTGTGAGACTTGGGATGACAAATTTCAAGCCAACTAAGATCTCTCTTATCTTAGCTGATCGATCCCGCAGAATTCCTGAAGGTGTCTTGGAAGATGTTCCGATTAAGATTGGAGATTGCATGATTCCCACTGACTTTGTGGTGCTGAAATATGACCAAGAGCCTAATGATCCTCTCATCTTAGGACGCTCTTTCTTGGCTACAGCTGGTGCAATCATAGATGTGAAGAAGGGACACATAACTCTGAATGTAGAAGATTTGGTTATGAACTTTGAGATGGACAAGCTGAGAAGAGCTCCCACCATTGATGGTCAGACATTTTCTGTGGAGATTGCTTCTGATGATGATCTGATCAGAGAGCTTCCTGAAGACATTTCTGCTGGGTATGTCAAAGAGTGGGAGACTGTTGAGAAAGTGAGCAAGCAAGCTGTTAAGCTTGAAGATTGGAGTGGAGATCATCTAATCAGTACTAGAGATCATGATGAGGTTCTGATGCATGACAAGTCGCTGGTAGATGATGTTTTTGTGCTGGAAACACGGATTTCAGAGGAAAGCTGCAGAAACGTTCAAGAAACACGAGTTGCAGGCCAAGCATCGATTGATGCAGCTGTTGCATCGATCGACACACCTCCCAGAGTCAGCTCGAACTTGTCCAAAATCGAAGATTCTCGTGTTGGATCCTTAACTGCAAGTCCTAGACTAGTTGTAAAGCTGAAAGCTCACCATTCCACAGTCCATAACCCACAGGTAAGGCCAAGGTATGCATCTCCTTCTTCCAAACCTTCTCCATTCATCAATAAGAATTTGAAAGGTACAAAAACTGTTGTCCCGTTAACCAAGCCACGAGATTATCGTAGAGCGCTTGTTTCTTCTGTTGATGATTTTGCAGGACTTAAAAGAAAGCCACCCATACCTCAGTCCCGCCCTGGTCCTGTTCCTCATGTCCCTTGTAGACCTCATTCATCTGCTGTCTACACACCACCTTGGAGGAAGAGGACATCCTCTCAGAAGCATTCACTGCCCTGTTCTGATCCACCGGATGCCTGAGATCCGACACAGTCAAGCTAATGACTGAAAACAAGCGCTTAGTGGGAGGCAACCCACTGGTAGGTTTTTCTTTTTCATTTTTCTTTTGATTTTTATTTTATTTTTATTTTATTCGCCAATCTCTTACTTGATAGCACTGGGGACAGTGTTGTTTAAGTCTGGGGGAGGCAGTTACTAACTACGTTTTTCTTTTTGAGAGTCAGAAAAAAATGGTTTTATTGAGTCAAAATTTTGTTGGGAACTATGATTTTACTTTTTTAGTGTATTGCCTTGGTTGATTAATGCTGCAGATAAATCCAAATCGAACCACCATGTACTTCTCCGTTGACTTTCATAGCATCCCAATTCAAACCAAATTTCACTACTTCCTCCATTAAGCCTTCATTGGTGTGTCTCATCAATTTGATCAATATCAAGAACCTTCTAGACTCATTCCCGTACAATACCATAACAAGCAAGACATATCTTTTAAACACATGTGGTACTCTTTCTCTCCCCTAGACTTATTCTTTTTAATCTTCCTTAGAGCTTTGCTTTATTTTTTTTTTTCTTTTTCTTTTTTCTCTCAAAGTTGTAGGCGAATAATGGGGTCATCGGTAATTTACCTACCCCTCGCTTCCAAGCTTTGTGTGATCATTTGACTTATTAGTAGAATAATGAGGTCACAGGTAATTTACCTACCTCTCTAAACTGATCAAAATCATCTCATCTTTTATTCTCTTTTTTTTTTAACAAAGCTCTTAGGATTTTTCTTAACTTAAATAAGGGAGAGGAGTACCATTTTCTTTCTGAAGTCTTACTTGTCAGGTATGAACAAGGAGTCAAGCTCTATGAAAATCAATCTCCTTGATAAGGTAAAAAGAAAAGTACAGAAATTACCTCAAGCTTTTATGGATTCTGTTGGAAATTTGGATGTTTCTGGTTCACTAGTCAGCCATTGGATTTTTCATTAGTCGGATTTGTGGATTCAATCTGCTAGCCTTTCTATCAACTGAGATTTTTAAAGAGGTGTAGATTTGCCTCAGTTAAGGTGGAGAGGAGGGAGGCCAAGGAAGGATATCGAAGCCTTCATATCCGGGAGCAAACTCCTTAATAATGGGGAGGTATGCCTTCAATTTACGTATATATTATTTGTCTTCATTTTTTCTTTGAGATAGATTATTAAAAGTTATGGTATCTGAAATGCAGCTTCAGGTGAAGCATTTAGTACCTAAACCTTTGGAGTTCATATATCCAGATTGGCCAGGACAGTATTGTGTGTATGGTGTAGGAGAAGGTTTGAAGAAGAAACTGGATAATCTGCTGTTAGACGTGATCAATGGCGAAGTGGATGAAAGAAATTGGGATTGTGTAAAAAAAAGGAAGGGGGAACATACGAAGAAGAGGGAGAGGAGGCAACATGTTGCAGGGGTAAGTGACGATGATTTCCTTGAAACAGCCCCAACCAGCATCCGTAATGTCCCCAATAATGCGAAGGAGCAGTAAGAAAGTGTTGGGGAAAAATGTTCAGCAGAAAAGGCGTCTGGAGATAAGCATTCAGGTGTGCAGGGTGAAGATGGTAGTGGAAGGTTATTTACTATGGTTGAAACACTAGGGGCGAAAATGGATAATATTCAGATATCGTTTTCTAGAGCAATAGTGGAAGTTGTGTTCAAACTTCAAGGTATGGAGAGTAGGATGGGTAACTTTGAGAGTGACGTTCATCTATTGAAGAAAGTTGTTATCAACACAACGGATGGAGGAGCGCATACGCAAGGACCTCTTACATTAAGAAATGACGAACAAAAAATAGAGGAGGTATGATCTGCGTACCGTATTGATAAAATTGTTATTATATATCTATTTTTCAGTATGAAGTCTTTGTATTTATCTATTCGAGGAAACAATATCAATTTCATTTTTGTGAAGTTGTATAATTTTGTAATTATTTTGATATATGATTTTTTTCGTACACACAATTTAGCAATTTGTATACTTTATCTCTAGTTTAACAGTGTCATATTATATTTCAAATGTCTTGTATATAATGTCAAATACATGTCTTTTGTTTCAAGTCATGGCTATATCAGATAAAGCATTCGGACAAGGATGGTTATAAAGTTGCTAGTTGTGTTAGGAATCCGTTAGCCATTAAGGATAAGGTCATGTGGTCTGGAATATTAAAATCGAACCAGAGGACAGTGTAGAGCGAATTCCAAAGCAGATGGTAGACAATGTACAGCGTGGCAAAAGAGTACAGAGTTGGGAGACCGAGGAAGGTGATAAAAGAGCAAAGTATAATGACAAAGTTGATGGAGCAGGTGCTCAACCCGTTCCTACTAATGTTATCCACCCGGTAAGTGGTGGTAACCCTGGCTCGTCGGATCGAAAGTGCGAATCTGTTGTGGATTTAACCAAGGGGACCAGTACTCCTGCATCGTCTCATACAGTGAAAGATAAGGAGAAAGCCAGGTATTTTGCATATTTGTTACAAAAGGTGTTTCCTCCATCAAGAGAGCTTGATCTTCTATTAGTAGATCCAGTGGGCACTAACATAGGGTTAAACCCTAATGACGAATCAATGCGAGCTGCATTAATGACCCGACGTGAAAGCCACATTGTAGTCCTATCTCCCGCAGTGTACGATCCTTTTAGTGAGGCAAGTCCTGAGAAAATTGCAAAGCTGATGTCCTTCCTAACTAATGATTTGTAAGTCTTCATTTAGAGTTGTATATAATTAGTGTCTATATTCGGATTTGAGGACTACGATCTATAACTGATTTGTTAATTTTGGTATTCAGGGCTAAAGTACCTTGCACTGGAAATGCCGAATTTTATTTTCGCCTCCTGACCCCTAAACAATTGTGGCCAACTACAACATTCGGCTGGTTATGGGATGCGGTAAGCTTCGTAGCATAACATTTGACGCAGTTAACTATGGTATACTAATGCGTGATAGATGTCACTCGTGTTGCAGCACATGGTTACATGTATGCATATGTTCCGTATTAGGGGGACGCAAACGCCATCCCCATATAAAACAGATCGTATTGCTTTTCTCGATCCTTTGTTTGTTAGTATGTGGGCATTCGAATTCCCTAAAATGGAAGCCTCTAATCAATGGGTTTTGGAGAAGGTTATTTTGAGATGTACGTGGGAAGGCTGCCAAAATACGGAATGACAAACAAGGTGTGGGTTGACGATGTAGACACCCTGCTCTTCCCATACAACCTCGATAACAACCATTGGGTAGCCATCGAAGCTGACTTAGTCCAGCGGAGGCTAAGAGTTTACGATAGCATAAACAGCGGTAGAACTGACGAGAGTCTACAAAAGAAGTGCAAACCATTCGCAAAAATGATCCCACGCTTGATATAAGCATATAACCGGAGGTACAAAGATGAGCATATCGGGGCGGCGGCATTTAGTTACTACCGGGTGAAAACACTCCCACAGAACTATCAACAAGGTGACTGTGGTGTGTACACGTTGAAGTGCTTAGAGTGTATAGCTCTGGAGTAAATTACACAGGCCTATGTGATGCGGCCATGCCTTCTATTAGGATGAAACTTGCTGCAGACGTGTTTGATGAGGTCCCAGACCGAGACTGCTTTCTCCAACTAGATGCTACGTCGGATACAGTAGATTATCCGGAAGCTGAGTTCAACTCGGGATCAAAAAGTTAAAGAGGTTCCATGTACATTACCGGAGCAGTATGATTTTGCAAAATTGAAGATTGGTTTTACGCGTGTTGCTAATAGAAGATGCGTGTTTGGTCATTTTTTTGGTAACATGTGGGATTTGAGGATGTCGTTCTTAGATTTTCCGAGGTCTGGTCACTCACATAGCTCCTATCGGTTGTTTGTAAACCCTCTTCAGGTGTAGTGTTTTTTGTATATTGGAGGGTCTAGATATGTATCATTATGACGTCTTTCTAACCAGTATTAGTATATGTTAGGCCTTTATCAGATGTGTACGTACCATCAACTAAGTAACGGCCTTATTATGGTCTGTGTACACACGTACGTATATTCATATGTGTACGTACCATCAACTAAGTAACGGCCTTATTATGGTCTGTGTACACACGTACGTATATTTATGGTCTGTGTACACACGTACGTATATTCATCAGTGTACGTACAATCGATTTTCTAACGTTATAGACTTTATTTTTAGGTGCATGGTTGGTGCTTAGTTTTTATCCATTTTGAGCACACTAACTTGTCCCTACTGGCAATCCTATGATATGATGAGCGAGGCAATTAAATTGTATTCATATTCAGCGAACCATAATCATTCTAACAGACTGTTACGGATCATATGGACCACCTGCGTGAAAGTAATAAGTACAACCAGGAAGAATGTTTATTCGCTACTTAATTTATTGGACCAATACCAGCTTCGTAGACGTCCATCGCGAACTTCTTTCGGAAATTGTCAATATTGTTGTCGGTGATGTTCAAGCAATCAGTCATCGGTTTGCCCATGCTCAACAGTTCTGAAAACTTCATAGTAAAAGGTCCACAATCTCCCATCCTGAAGTTTTGTCCTACTTGGCTAACCCTTTCAGCGGTAAATGGATCGAGAATGTAATTGACATCGATAACCCTCTGATGTAGGTACGGTATCATCTCACACACCGGCTTGATCCGGGACATTGCAAGAGTTTCTCTGGAGGAGGTCATCAAAGGAGTAAATGGAAACATGTCTCTTTATAAGATTTATGCCCACTCCTACCCAATGCTTAGATTTCCAGTTCATTGGAGCATATCTAACGTCGACATCTGTAACCCACTTCAACCTTGGTTCGTGGTGCATCCTTTCCCCATTGACGATGTCAATGAGTACTTTGTCCCATTTGAAATTCCGTTTCGCCGTGCTCCTGTTGAATGCTTGGAACCTTCTTGTCAACTCGTAAAAGAGAACGGAGTCCAAATTTACGGTCCTTTGTTTTATCATTTCTTCTCCGTTTTTGTGCCACAGCGTTAGGGCAATCATCTCCATGTGCTGCAGATGCAGTTAAACGCAAACCGGTCGGATTTAAATCCAACAAGAAACCATGAACGCACCAAAATCGTGTAGTTAAAGTTGAAAATATGTACCTGACTATGGACCCATTTTTGGGACGATATAAGAGTAGAGAAGAATAGGATATCTGCCTTGCGGAATCCAAAAAAGGTGTGTACCCTGCGAAATTTTGTAATTATGAATATCCTATATCAATGATTGAGCATATCAATATGTCATCGGAGTAATATATACTACACTTACACATTATCTTGTTTTATCAACTCGGTGAATTTGGCGAATTTCCCATCAGCAACATCTTCCATAGGGTCGTATGAAACCAACCTTGCTTTTATCACTATGGCTTCGGATGGTTGACTCGCACGTACCTCCATTATCACTTCTTCTGCGCGTCCTGTTTCATCCACAATAATAACCGACTGCGGCACTAAATTGTCTGAGTCACCGGGAATACATTCCTCCCCGGGACTTTGATCTAGTTGACCTCTAGTCTCTTTACAGCCCTCTTCGACATCGCTTTCGTTGGGTATTGCTTGGTCTCCGGCCTAATAAGATGTACGTACATAGATTAGTTGTGACGTACACTGGACCATCTAAGTAGACACAATAAATATGGCAAATATTCGAAATAAAAAATAAGTTTGCACTATTGGAGGTTAACTGTTGTTTCTATTTGTACATGTCCATCAGTTTTGTTACAGCCCTCCTCGCCATCGCTTTCCTTTTGTAGTGCTTGGACTTTGGCCTAATAAGATGTACATACATAGATTCATACTTACGTACACTAATGTCACAAATACTCGAAATCATCAAAGTTAGACACTTGCCTCTTGTTGACCGTCAACTGCAATTTCATTTTCTACAGGTATTTCGGTTTTGTTACAACCCTCATCTGACTCGCCTTCCTGACGTCTTATGTCCCCTCCGTTACTATTAAACCACTCGACTTTCCCGCCTTCTTGATGCAGTTCTTCCCCATCCTCCTATTCAAAATAATGAAACTTTTAAGACGCGTGTTTGTAGTAGGAACTTGGTACAAGCTCAATTTTTCACACGTGTAGATTAGAGGAGATAAACAAATAACCGAATATATATGAAACCCACAGATGGTTATCCCATTTATGGTTACTTCCTGACCTACCATTTTGTTACAATGCAGATCAGGTTCCATTTTAGTATTCAGCTGCAGCAATATCTGTTCAATTAAAGGTGGACAATGCTTTATTACGAATATAGTGTTGTAATCTCCATTCCGTGTCAAATACTTACATCGGATACGGTTTTAGTTGGTGATAGCTCGACAGCAATGTCCCCCGCGTCATAATCTTGGCGACACTTATTAACTCCATTGGCCGGGGATGGTTCGTTCATGCCACAGTCGTTATTATCGGTTACCCACTCATTAATATGAGTACGGGTTGTATCCTACGGTCAAATATATAAAGCGTATATGATAGGTGCATAAGCAAAAACACCCCCATTACGTTGATTGAGTCGCATTCTAAAGAGGATCTTGTTGTCCATTACCTGGCCTCCAACTAAAGAATCACCACTGACAGAGTGTTGACCATCTATGGCATCCTTCGAACCATCAGTATTCCGATCACCCTGTGCACACCACGATAGCAACATAATTTAATATATGTAAGTAGTGAAAAAATTACAACCCTTAAGCTATTTGTCATATCAACCTTAGCAGTGTCAGCGCATCCCCTGTTTCTGACCTTCTCTCCCTTTTTTTTCATAACCATTACTGAACTCATTCTTCGAAACTTTATAGTTTTCCCTCTTCTTTTTTTTGAATACTTCTTCTCTGAAACTGTATGCGAAGCGTAAGAAGGTTCCCCATGTTCGTTTCTTTTAACCTCCAATAGTGCAGCTCTTATCTCCTTGCGGATCTCTGTACGTATGAAAATCTCCATGTTTGCTTGATTTTCCTTTATCAGTGCTTCTTGTTTCCTGCAGAACCGGCTTAGTTCCGCCGCATACCTTTCAAATTGGTCATCGTCCAAACGTTCATCAACAATGGGCGTACCCCCGGTCGCACATCAGTTCTCGTGCTCTTCTCTTTCTTATTGTCAATTGTTGCGGTGTCTGCTCTTTTCCTCTTCCGACAGTCAACTGTAACTATATCACCAATTAACCATTAATTTTTAAAAAATTAAATTTATAGTGAAGCCCTTTGTAATATATAAATGTTTTTAATACCTTTCTCTTCGGGACGTGTCTGTTTTGGACACCTATCATCACCTCCCATCCATATTGCCTCATCCCATTTGTGGCCAGCTTTAATAAGATTTTCAATGTTGTCAACTTGATGATCTTCCTCTTCGTCACGCCACGCCAATTCTCCACTATCACAATGCTCCCACTACCAACCATCCGTCTAATAACCACCTATAATATGATTACAAAAATATATACATTTTACGAAACTTATAGATTCAGGTCGTTAACGTATTATATCAACCAAGTACATACCTCTTTAGCAGCCTCGCATGCGAAGATGTCTGCTGTCTTGATTGGCCGCAGTTTAGCCAGATTGTGGATCGATCTTTGATTAAACGCCTGATCTTGAACGTCAGATGGTACTAATCTTGCAATTGCTGGGACAGATTGGAAAGCCAGCAGCTGGAGTGCTAGAGGAAATCCATGAACAGCAACTGATTGTTGCTTGAAAGTTTTTACTAAGCTGTCTACGTCTGCTGGACATTTAAATCCTGTAATAGTCTCCAGCGTCCGTTCAAATGACAACCTTCCCCATGGATATTTGAAAAAAAAATCAATATTCTTGGTCATCTCCACTGTCTTCGGATCTGGTTTTACTGGTTGCGTGGCGCATGTTAGAACTCCATCAACTATTATTATCAGCGCTAAAGCTAGTTTCTGCCACGTTTCCATTTCCTCAGTCTCCAACCTTTTTACCAACTCGGAGATCGTTGGTTCTATGTTTTCCCCGAATAGAACTTCCCAAACAGTCTTACATCCTTTATCCGTTTTTGTAGCTCTTTCCACATCTCTCTTTTTTGGATAATTTCCACATTCGAGACCTGTCAACTCTGCAAATTCCTGTAATCCAAACTTGATTGGATTGCCACCAAACACAATCCACATCTCATGCCGCTTTTTGGTCACCAATTGACGGCAAACAAATCCATGAACTAGTTTACCGGAGAACGAGATCTTGTTAGCAGGGATACGAAAAAGCTGCCCAAATGGAGACTCTAACAAGTTTTCCATTTCTTTTGTTCCACTCAGCACCCTCGATATTGTAGAAAGATATTCCGGTTTTGAATACGCATTTATCTTGGTTTTGAGAGGGTAATGGTCAAGAGCAAATAACCTCCTCGGTAGATCCAAGCTCAATTGAGGAACGATCTCTACAGCCTCGGGATCCATCCTATCACCATGAAGTAACGTACATATTAATATGTACGTACACTAAACCAATTAACCCTAATACCAATGTCTACCAAAGTTTAATTCTGTTGACGATTACAGTTATTTATCCTCTGCCCGCCACAGATACACAACTATTCATCGATTTCACATCCTGGGCTACTCAAAGCGATTCTTAAATGTATTTGCTATATACTCTTCCAACCTAATATAGAATTTGGGGGAACAATCTCTCTTCCAATTTAAAGTAAGAAGCCAAGAGAAACACTTACCTTCTGATTCAACACCGGTGATGAAAGAGGGATCGAAACTAGTGGCCTTTTTCTGATTTCACCCGACCTCTATAATCTCTTCTTCCTTAAATGTTCTGTGCCGACTTCTATGGAGTGTCGTTTTGTAGTACTTATCCCAGATCTAAACACCTTAATTCAAAAAATCGGGATGTAAAACAACCCTATCGGACATCCGAATGCACCGTCGCAGCTGAGGCCTCAGTTTTCCGTCTACTACCAAGAACGAAGATTTTGCCTCTACTACTAAACTATTTTAAAATAATTTTTTATTTATAAACAGTGCAATGGCTGAGCTTTTCTTTAAATATTTTTATTCAAATTATACAGTTCTTCAACGTTATTGGTTCATTTACACTATATATCAGCCTTTATTCGTCTGGTTAAACCATCATTCACTATTCCTTGATGTTTTATAAAGTTTTACATTGAATTGGTTTGTTAAATGAACCAATATATTTTCCGCCAATATATAACGTCGACTATAGGGTCATAATTAAGTAGTGCATGCGTTGTATCGTCTTCGCTTAACCGGCAGTTACACGTGTTAATTATCTAAATGCGATGTATCTGTATGGAATGCAGTCACGACGTTTGAAAAGCCACAATATGGATAATCCATTTGTGTTTGTTCGCTGCTTATATAAGAAGACAAATACACACCCGGTGAAGTATGTATTCGTCTCTCAAAAACCAAAATATCACATCACAAAGTAAACATAAGTGCAACAAAGTCATGGTGCATTTCGACAGGCTATCCGATCTCCAGACGTGGCGTTCTGATTGGAAGGTTTCTGTTAAGATCATCCGCAAGTGGAACATCGTCACCTTTGAAATGGTTGTTTCGGATGTTTTCGTAAGTGACTCGTCTCATCATCATATTATATGCACTTAATATTAAATGATTCATGTACATCATGGTTGAACTTTTTTCCCCCACCGTAGGGAGATAAGATGCAGGCAACAATCAGCGAGGACCTGTTGCCCCAGTTCTGTGCGGGGATTGAGGAGGGTTTGTTGAAAACCTTCTCTAATTTCGTCGTCACTGACGACACATCCGCTGTGAAGGTCGTGGCTTCCAACTACCGGATCAAATTCACTGCTGACACCATTGTGGACAACATTCGTTGCTTGTCGACCAATCACTACATCGATTACGTCCCCTTCGACCAAATTTACGAACGATGCCCTCGTTGGACCCAGAACTGCTGCTTAGGTAACGTTGCATTGTGTTGTTCCGGTTTTTAATATCATATCCAGTACCATAATTCTAATGACATGACACCATAGACACGATGGGGCAAGTTACTCACGTCGAACGAAGAATATTGGTGGACGATCTAACTGCTCCACGTTTTGCCGAGAGAACCCGGTTGATACGGTTTTCATTGACGAGTGAGTCGTTTTCGCGATTATTAGCTTTCACACACTTTAAAGATATTCCGGGCTATTAACGTAAGGTGTCTCTGTGGGTAGGGGTCATCACTTGCAATGTGTGGCTTATGATGAAATGGTCGATGATTTCGTCTGCAATTTTTGGCTATGCGGAGGCAAACCAGTTGTAGTCTTGCGATTCTGGAGGCCCAAGTTTAAGGATGGAGGTATGGATTAGGCAAACGTATTTAAAACAATTCAATCACCTTTTAAATATAAGATTACTGCATAAAACTAATTTTGGTTACCCTTTTTCCTTATTTTTCCACACCGCAGGAGGGATGGAAGTGGTTAGTCAACCGGGTGTCTCTAAAGTGATATTTGAACCACCGTTCCCTGAGGTTAGAGATTTCAAACTCCGGTTGGAATACTTCGACCAGCGCGAGCGGAGTGACGACGATTCGTAGCCTATGTTTCCATTCGTCAATGTTGCTTACTGTAACAACCCGTCCTGCGGACCCCACTAGCCCACTGCTAGCTGCCCCAACGGACCATCCGTGGGTCCCACTAGCCCACCACCTTTAATCGATCCTAACCCATCACTGTGGAAAACCACATCCACCAGTAGGTTATTGGTGCGCCAGGCGTTCCTCGAACCCTGGTCCTCACCCTTTAACAACCTTCCCACAGGACAAGTTGCCACCAATTGATCTGCAGATGCCCTGCAGGGCCAGCTTGAGGTCCGTTTGGGCGGCTAGCAGTGAGGCTAGCGGGCTAGCAGTGAGGCTAGCGGGGTCCACGGGACGGGTTGTTACACTTACATTCCAAACTTTTAAACCACGTTGCTGGACTCTTTATATTATCTTCATTACCTACATCCCAACAATCTATCTTACGTGGATAGGAATAATTTGATGTAAAATGTTTGTGTGTATTACGCATGGTTAATTATATATTTTTATTTTTATTTGGTAAGCATCTTCCTAATACTGCCAACCTTTAATGTTAGACGTATGTGTACAAACGTGTACAAATGTTTATGTTTATGTTTAATTTCAAGGGTTTGGTCGATAATAATAACACGACAAGGTTTCAAACAGTTTTTTTTTAGACGATAAAAAAATGTGAGTAAACCAAATATAACGTTTATAACTTGATGTTAAACAATTAAACCACAACCCAAAGTACTACTAATAAAACGACCAAACTACTTTAAAAATAGGTCATTGTTGCTAGTATAACCAAAGTCGCAACAAACACATTGGTCAGTTTTAATTCCATAGTTAATCCATCACTCTTGTACGCAATCAACGCCTTCATCCTTTCCAACTCCATCTGATTTTCCTTGTGCATATTTAAGATGTTAGCAATCTCCTCTTTTTGTCCCTGAAGCGCTTCATGCATTTGATTCAAACTAGTTAACTTTAGAAGATCTTCTTTCACTGTTTTCAGTTCCTCCATCATAGCTTCATCCCACAATTTAAAATTGTGATAGTCCCCATCCTGCATTTTTTTTTCTAATGTTTGTTAAAACGAAAACCTCAAGTTATGCAAATAAATCTGATCTTTAATCAACCTCGGGGAAACTGTACGTCACTTACCTCTCTATTTCTACAAGTGTAGTGGAGCCTCCCTGGGTTTGTCCTTGTAACAGAAGATTGTAGGTTTGGCTTTTCACCACAGTAACAAACAGCCGGGATCCCATACTCCGCATCGTCATACTCGACTGGACTCGTGTTTGCCAAAGCAGACATTAAGAACGAAACTGATAACGTAATTGAAGGAGGGAAAATATAGAAAAGAGGAACGTTAAACTATTAACCGAATATCCAACTCTCTAAATCTAATCCAACATCTATGGCAGCGGCTCTCTCTGTTTCCCCCAAATCAGTTCAATGAACCCTAATTTCCCTGAATTTTATAAGATATCGATTATATTCGGTTAGCTTTTATAGAACATTCTGTTTTGTGTCGTTTTTTGTATTGTAAAACAACATGAACTTTTCCAAGTTGTGTCGTTTTCCACTAGATACGAATGGCGTCGTAAGCTTGATACAGTGCCCGTCCTGACATAAAGCCCGTAAATCAAGGGCTTTATGCTACAGATTATATTAGCGATTTTAGGGGAATCAATATCAAAAACGGTGCGGTGGTACAGTGGTAGGATTGGCCTTGACTGTCCTTCAGTGTCACGAGTTCGAGCCCTTGTAAAGTTGTTTTTTGTAACTTCTTTTTCTAATGTTTGTTAATGGGCAAAATTGGTTGGGCCGGCACTGTTGATAGTTTTGTGTGTTTGCCTGGTGAAAATAAGTACACGTCGTCTATACGGTGGGTTCGAAGCTAGGGAATTGCCATTTTAAACCTTTTTTCGAAATATAAGGAGCAATACAACATCTAGTACACATTTTCGGAACAAAAGGAGCAAAACGACAAAGACGACAGATATTGGCATACACGTTAATTAACATCTTCATTACATAGTAATTTAATTATCTAATGAAACATACGTGGCGAGGTGAAACGCAACACAGAAGGGAACCGACGATACACCTAGAGGATTTCACATATAGATTTGGCCACCCACCACACTCCGCAATTTACACAGATGATGTCATAATAACGTGTGTCTGTCGATAACCTGCCCCATCTCAAACAACTACTCATTGGCAGAGTCCGGGAAAGGGATCAACGAACTGGATGGATATACAAAAGAATCTTTGTACGTGTTTTTACGCGCCGTCTTAAACATACTCAACCGTTGGAACAGATCTTCCCCGATAAGCCGTAGTCCCTCTGATTGGAGTGGATAGTGATGTGCATCAAATTGGTGAAGAAAACGAACCGCCATCTGCTTGTCCCCATATAACATAGAGAAAATTCCACATGAAAGAGTGGACTCGGCATCTTCGGGAACGTTTTTTTTAGTAGTGCGATACCGCGCTGAATGTCTCGCTCCTCGGCAACGATCCGTAGCCCCTCGTTGTAGATTGCTATTCTGTACCCTGCGTCCAAGCATTTTTCGAAAATACGCCTGTTAATCCCTTCTTCCTGGAGTTCACCATTTGGCTTCCTTGTCGTTTGGAATGAAGAAGGATGTTCACAGATTTGGTAGATGCTGGCAACCTTCAGAACTTCTGGGGCAAGCACCGTATCCACTCCTCGCCGATCAGCCTTTAATAATGGGCCAAGGCGCCATAACCCATCAATTACGAGATGCTTGGCTATTTTTATCAAAATCTTGTCTGGCAGATCAGTCTTCTTACGGCTAGAAGTCGCCATTTTTTGGGAGTTAAGTAAACTAATAGCAATATGTGCAGAACCAAATAGATGGAAACTGCCGCCTGCCCACTAATAAAACCTACGATGTGAGTGGTGGTTGGGGAGTTTGGCGAAAATCTTGGGAATTTATACTAGTTTCTATATGGCGTCGTTTTAAATTAGCCTATTGTTAACTACTTAATTACGAAGGAACCCATTTTAGGTTTATGAGCTCTCATGCACGCCTACTCGATTAGAATTACTAAAACAAATAAGTAGTGCGAACCACGTGTCAGTTTCGTGTTATCGGATTTCAAATTCATTATATTCGAATTCGTTAAATATCGGCTGTAACTCACCCATCAGCTAACCCTAAGCCTAGACTATGACATTTGTAGGTTCTCTGATGTGACAACTTCGAAGAGAGTCGTATTTATTGTTGCTTAGATATGATAGTTTTCTCATCATTATGTTTATTTGATGTGTATCCAGTTACGTAATTATCTATTCACTTCTCAACGAGATCAATCCAAAGGGTTGCTATTCACTTGTTTTGATTGTACGATTATTTAAGCTTCTAGTACCACAATATATTATGACTCCCAACGTACGTCAACTATGGGGTGGGGAATAAATTATCCTTCTGATAAAACAATACAACATTAAAGATTCTACTTATTATTAGGAGATAGTACAAGCATTCCGTCATTTATTTTACTTTATAAATAGGAACTTAGTACATTTTATTTGGACATTAAAAAAAGAAGAAAAAGAATGTCATTTTATATCTTTAAATAAAATTTTTTTGTGAAATAGATTCTAAAATAACAATTTTAATATTCAAAATTCTACATATTATTTTCTATCTCAATTTCAATAAATATTAGAATATAAAATAAAAAGGATAGAGTAAGTTTTAAAAAAATAAACCATTGTACATAGTCTGACGAAATTAAACTAATATTTGAAATAGAAAACAACATTTGATTTCTATTTATAGTCATCTTTTCATTCCTCATTCCTCGGACAGTCTGACGAATGTCTGCCTTGTTTCTGTATGGGTTCCGGAGCTTTCTCCTTCCTGGACAATTGTTTCAATTGTTGTCCCATCGTGTCCCCTCACATTGTGAATGTGGTAACGTGCTGCAAACTCACTTCTATAAGTAAAAAAAAAAATGTACATGTGAGACTGTGAACAGATATGAACACATACGCTTTCAAACCAAATATTAATATAATATCAACTTACATATCCTTGTGATGTCCAAGTCCATCGAAATCTGCTAAGATTCTAGAAGACGCTTCGGTGTGTACAAGACATGGTACGCCTACACCCATTTACGTAATTGAGTTGCTAGACAAATTACATGTACTTGCTTCTATCAGAATATCAATTTACTCTGACGTACCTTCATAACTCCCAACCTTAAAGAACCGGAAGACACAAAACACTGGTTTGGTTTTGTGGAGAACATGACATCCCTGTGATTCCCAATCAGAGAGGAATTGATGGGCATAGAAGTCTGTGAGAGGACATTTGACACTTTCATTCCTGCATTAACGCACAGTTGCTATCAAAGTTAAATCTATGTTTATTACTATGTTTATAGCATAATAGGTCCTTAACCTGCCATTGAGGAGAGTGAAGACAACTTCAATACACTTGCCATCGAGGCGTCTTCTTATGACGTCAACATTTACGATGCACCCACAAACATCTAGCGCGGGAAAATCAAAATTTCTAGATGTCACGTTTATTTTGTACTTTTGCAAATGATACACTTAAAACCGACGTTCTAAACTGACCAAACGACCACTAAATGAATCTCAGCAACCATCGCAAGTGCATAATTTAACGGACATTAATATATACATATTAAAGAAATTATAGATAAAACATACCGAAAGATACGGGATGAGTAACTCTGCCACTAATTATATCATCGATATCGTCGAAGCGGAAGTAATTTTTGTGATTCAAAGGTTGGATCACATCCATGGTTGACTCATCCGTAAACTTGATTTGGTATGGGTGATGAGTATTCCTCTCCTTGAGAGTTGGATTGATTAATTTAAACTCCCGAATATCGTACCAGGTACCGATTTCAGGGTTTGGCGGGATATTTGGGTATTGACCCTGTAGAAACGCCACTTCGATTGTGGAACCCTTCATAACAGATAAATTGTTATACATCAAAAACTGTTGGATTTAGCGAAATAAGAAAGACTTGTTTAACTAACCTCTTCATCCACAAGTAGGAGAACCCGTTTTACAAAGCATTCGCGAATCGACCAAGCGTTCAACACCTTGGCGTGGATACACCAACACCAATTCCTTCTGTCGCGGTCCAGTTCAGCAATAGGATCGATTCTGAAGCTCATGGTGATCTCAGATTTTGGATCTCTCTTACTTTAAACCTTTTTAGGAAAGACGAAGGTTGGGAGCTATTTAAATATTTACGGAGAACGACACCTCGAAACGACGCGGCCTTTCGACTTTCCATGGTGTCCGTATAATAAGACCCCAAATGTACGTACGTTCCCAATGTAGTATACGTACATATGTATAGTTTGTATATTTACAACACTAAGAAATAACCGGGAATCATAAATTAATAACGAGATCCCGACCAAAAGGAAAGAGGATATCGCTAAGCCGACACCTTAACCATTAAACTCCTTAATATTAACAAGCATCGATAGACCATAAAAAAATATTGAGCTGTTCAGGTTATTAGCGGTTACAGATTTACATGCAGAATAAAGGTATATCAAATATTTAGCTGTTCAGGTCCAGATTAAGGGTGACGAGCATAAAAAAAAGGTATACAATTTATGCATGTATTTCTCATTCATTAACCACAAAAAGACAAATAAACTGTAGTTAAAAATAATATCTATCTTCAATGGTAACTTATAAAGTGATAAGAGGACTTGATGCTTTTCACCCTTGATCTGCACTTGAACAGCCACATATTTGATTTATAAAGTGATAAGAGAACTTCATGCTTTTCCCCATTCAAGGCCTTACTCGTGTAAACTTATTTGTAAAATATGCTAGTACGGAAACGTGTCTTTTTCTACAAACCGGATTTGAGTCGAATTATATATGAACTACACAACTTTCCAATTTCACGTCCGGAACAGCCAATAGCTATAGCATTAAATGCGACAAGTACATGCAGGGATTTGTAGAAATAATTATAAACTTAGAAATGACTATTTCTTTTGTGGAAAGTCGTTCTTACTTAAATTTAGAAATGACTATTATCTCATCATAGTGTTTACTGAACACTTTTTAAGCAAGTAATAATTATAAACTTTGCCGAACGTGTAAAGTATACTTTTTATCTGAACGAAATATATTTTTGGTTACCGAGACGACGAGAGAACAACCTTTATCGTGTGAACCAGTATGATGTTGCGTAAGCATTACGTACACCTTTTCCCAACTAATACAGTGTAACTTATTCTTCATTATGCATTGTGCTAAAAGGACACGCAGAGTAATTATATTGTACAGTATATATACAAATTTCACAATCTACCTCCTCTGTTGTTGAAGCATATATAATAGCTCCGATAACGAAATCTCAAAAAAAGAAAAAATGGCGAAAGCACACAATAAGCTCCCATATCTCCCTGATGATATTTTACTCGAAATCTTTAGGCTTCTTGCAGTAGATGGGCTGTCGCACCTTGCTCCAATTTTAAAGTTGGGTCGGCGAGGACTGAAGACGGTGCTCGACCCCTATGTTCTAAAGGATGCAAACATCTACAACATCTGTTGGCATCCGTTATTGATCCAAACATCGAACGACCCAAATGGTGGCCCTCAAGAAAAAGGGATTCATAGGCGTATATTCAAAATATGCTTCAAAGCTGGAAACGAAGTTGCAATCTACTACGAGGGCTTCCGGATTGTTGCGGAGGAGAGAGACATCAAGCGAGGCATTTATGTTCTATCTCGTAACGTTCCCGCAGACACTGAGGCAACACTGGCATGTGGTATCTTTTCTATGTTATATGGAAGTGAACAGATGGCGGTTCATTTTCTTCACTTATTTGATGCACATCACTTTCCTCTCAAATCGCATGGGGTCAGATTTGTAGGCAAGTCTGTGTTTCGCCTGTTGTTTACATACCAGGTGGCACTTCCAAACACGTTCATAGATAAACTAGTCTATCCATCTACTCACCTGATCCCTAACCTGGACTGTGCCGCCATCTATTGTATCCAATCCGGTTTCTTCTCTATAAACTTTCGAGATTACGACATCTTGTGTACAAATTGCGGACTTTGGTGGTTGGCGAAATCTATATGTGAAATCCTTTAGTTCTATAATCTCCAATGGCTGCTCTTTAAAGTTTTTAATTTTTTTTGTTGTAATGTGCTGTTGTATACGTCTGGTACGTACATGTGAACTTATATGAGCGGTGATACGTACATCGATAATTTCTAGGGTATGTTATTAAATAAAACAGAACGATATGAACGGGACTAGTCCATGTGTACGTACACGTCACACACAATATAACTAGTTTGGAACCGTGTACAACTATGTATTTATGTACGATGCCCTGTTTCGTTGTACGTACACAAATACATAGGTGTGGCACCGTGTACGATGGCGGGATAACACTAAATAGAATACATACGTTGATTATAAAATAAACTCCGGCATACACCGGATAACGGTTCAAGGTTCCAAAAAGAAAAAAACAACCATCAAGTACATAATATTTCTACATTAACCTAGTTGAAAACGTCGTCACTAAGGTTAAGCCGCAAAAAAATAAAAACATGAAAAGAGGATCTTAAAAGAACGAGCACAACTCCTGTGTATACCAGTAGAAAAAACAGGACTTACACCCAGTGAGGTAGCTACTGCAAGTACACCTACGGTGGTGGAGGAGAGAAGGCGACGATCTCACTTCAAAAAGGGGACCACGGAGATGGAGGTTCGCAACATGGAACATAACCAGGCCAGCGACTTCAACGGCGGTGTTCATGTGAGGGACCATGAACCAGAAAATATTGCCAAACGCCTCGGCCTCCATCACTTGGCCGGTAAACGTTGCGAACAGCACATAAGCAAAATTCGCATACGGATCCGTTGGTGCAAAATAGCGTAGCTTTGCCATACCTTCAGCAAAGGTGGGGGAGTTTGAAGCTAGCCTGAAGCCCTCAAGATAGTTCGCTACGATGTGGCCCCTGTAGAGGAGAAGCTCAAAGTAGGGCCTGAACTTAGACTCCATAGTGATGAACTGTGGCCACGTGATGAACGGACGAAGTTGAACAGTTTGGAGTCGACAGTGTTCAGCGCCTCGACCAAGGCGGGGATAGGAGTGACAGATATGGGTATAAAATTGACAAGGAGGCTTGTAGGGTTTGGCAGCTTGATGGCCAGGAATATCTCTTTCGGAGGGGTGTTCATTGTTTTTTTTTTTTTTTTTTGTTGGAGACGATATGGGCTGTGGATGGTATTTGCTGTGTGTAGGGAATAAAACATCTTTTTACGTACACACATCTATATATAGTGAGAACAGTGGTAATTTTATTTTTACTATAACAGGTAATTAACTCGATGGTATTTAACAGTAAAACGTACTGATTGTATAGGAATATATTTATATAAAAATGTAATAATTTAATTCTGTTTATTAGCCATGCCAAAAGTATTCAACAAGCTCTGTTGGTTCTTTGGTACTCGTGTACGTATATAAGTAAAATTACATAACTGATATTTGACATCTACAACCCTGCAAGTCATATTGATTAAAATTGACTTATATGGACGTCAAATCAGTTGGCCATTGCATTAAAATTGGCAACATGTCATTGCATTAAATACGACTACTAATAGATACAAACACATTGTTAATTTCCGTATATTATATATTAAATATAGTGGTTTCAATTTTAAGTATAAAAGGGTACAATTCAATTCAAGCTACACGGGCATGTAACTGTTGATGTAGGTCTTAGCCATCTATCGTACAGAATAAGATATTCGAGAAACTATTAGTTTTCATGGAACTAAACATTTTACTATGTTCAGCTTGTGGAGAATAGGAAGGCAACCAAAAGTGTATTGAAAATCTACCATATTGCTTCATCCCTATGCTGTGCATGTGTTATCAACTTCGTTAAATATATTTGTGTACGAAAATTAAATCAATTGTCCAGTTATCACATCTAACAAAATTCGTGGTTACCTTTATTAGCTTGCCTTATTCTGCAAAGGTGCATCGCTGACAAAATACTTCGTTTAATATTAAAATTAGAATTGATAGGAGATAAGGTGTACACGGAAACGAGGAAATGCAAACATGTTTCGTTATAACTACCAAAGCATTTGACTAATTCGGCAAGCGCACCACCAGATTGTGCATTTCCTGCAACGATGCTTGTAAGGGCCCACCATATTGCGTACGTCTTTCTTCCTCATTGAGAGCACGCATTTTATTGCGCACGAAGGAGTTGTTATTTCCCCATCATCAGGGTAGTCAAAAAACACACCATAAGTTGTATTGTGTTATGCTCCACAGTGAATAAGCTCAGTGATGAGTTCTTCACACATATCTCCAACCTCTTCGGAGTCAAGTGGGTAGTGTTTTATAGAAAACAGCTGAAGCAAATGACCCGCCTGGACTCCGGACCCTTTACAGATGCACAACATGGCAGACGCAAGAGTAGCGTCGGCATGTGTTGGTACGTTACGCAGGAGTAAATTTACGGCCCCTTCAATGTCCCCATCTTTTGTTGCAAGAGGAAGGCTTTCATAATATATGGCCGTTGGATTATCCGCATCAAGGCAGATTATCCGCATCACCAAACATGATATCACCTTTCAAAAAACTTCCTGTGTCGACCACCAAACATGATATCATCGGGGTCACTGCACATGTTGAAGATGTTTGCCTCTTTCAAGACGTCGGGACGGTAAACTATAGTTTTGCCTCTATTTCCCGAACGTAGGAGTGACTGCATGTACCACCAGTGTTTTGCTGCCATTAGTTTAGCTATTCGCGCCAACAGATCGTCAGGAAGATTTGGGTTGGTCATATTTGTAGTGAAAGTATTATGTGCACATAGGAATGCAAACGATTTTATAATACGAACTTGTTGATATGGTTGGGGAAGTATTTGGTATGGATATAAATGATACTTGATATAACTGCGTGACAAGATGGCGAGGTGACATCAAACCACTAATTATTAAGATTTTAAAACATCCACTAACAAAATAGATGGAGTGTCGTTTTGAGAATCTTAATGGGCCGTTAATATTTTAGGCCTCGTTACATCATAACAATATATGATCCCCCACATCCCCTATTAGTATACACATGTCATAACCATATTACGGATTTGAAGTCTACTATAATCTACTATCTCAATCTCGATTATTCACTACCCGCTCAGCTTAACGTAGTGGCAGACATGACACCAGTTGGCAACTGCGATGTGACAACTGATACCCGCAAAAGTCTTATATGCGAAGACGTAGAAGAGTTGTTTAACAAGTAAGTAGAGGGATGTGACTTATATCTCATCGATGTGTCTTGATGAGTACGTTTAATATGATGTATTTGTAATCATTACTAAGTTACGAAATCTGGTCACAGTTGTACGTAACGACCATCGTGTGAACTAAATATGTTTCTGGTTAGCATTCTATATATATTCACACATGGTTTGTATGGAACAATGATTACTACGTATTTAGGCTATAGTTTGACCTCTCTCTATGTCGAATTATGTGCTGATTTTTAACTTGTATTAGTATTAAATAAAACAGAAAAATCAAATTATTGCTTTGTTCATTGCGGAATTTATTAAACCGCTGGGTAAATGGTAGTTGGGTAAAGTATATGCGGTAAAGTATATGCGGTTCATGGGTTAATTGATTGTTTTGGAAACCACAACAGTATTTAAAAAAAAAAAAAAAACGAAAACTACAGAATATTTCTTGATGGGTAACATAACACGTATTTCAAAAAAAAAGCTTAAAAACCGCACTTAAGCATGTCGCCGTTCATTGCCATAATTATTAAAAAACCTGCAACTCCCAACTACAACTCTCCCTTTATTTAGAGTACCCTCCACAAGTTGCAACACATACGAAACATTGTTTTAGAAAAAGCAAGTGAAAATGCCGCATGCAACTGGAAAAATGCCTGATATACCCGATGAAATATTGATTAAAATCCTCGGCTTTCTCGCAGTTGATGGTTTGGAGTACCTTGCTCCAATACTGAAGGCAGGTCATCGAGGTGTAGAAACGGCGCTCTCTCCCCAAGTTTTAAAGGTTGCTAACATCTTCAGCTTATGCTGGCATCCGACGATGTTCCAAACACCACATCACCCAAATGGTAGAGTACAAAATGAAGGGATCCATAGGCTTATCTTCGAAAAATGCCTAGATGCTGGCAACAAACAGGCAATTTTTTCGAAGGTTTCCGGGTTGTTGCCGAGGTGGAAGACATTAAGCAAGGTATCGCACTTCTAACTCGTAACGTTCCCGCGGAACCTATCTCGACACTAGCTTGTGGGTTTTTTTCTATGTTAGTTGGGAACTGCGAGATGACTACTCATTTTCTTGAACTGTTTGATTCACATCACTACCCTCTTAAATCGGAACGAGCAAGGTTTCTGGCCAAGGGGTTATTTCGGTTGCTGGGTAGATATCAGACGGCCCGAGTAAACACATACTGGGACACATTCGTCTATCCTATTGCTCCCTTTATCCTTAAACCGGAATGTACTCGATTGTGTTTACGAGAACATGGTTTCTACTCTCTCCGGTATGAAGATTATGACATTGTCTGCACAAAGTGCGGCCTCTGGTGGTTGGCGAGAGCTATATGCAAAATCCTGTAGTTATATTTTCTCATAAGATGTTTCTCCCTTAACGTACTATCTGACGAATATCTTGTTATCAACGCAGTTCTTAAATCTTCTAGAATCCATATAAGTACTATAAATCCGGCCTTTAGTTTAGAATGTCTCCTGGTGTACTAAACTTGGTTCATGTAACACCTAATGTTGTATCCTTTATAAGAACACGGTATCTATCGATACTTATTATGTTGTTTAACAATGGTAAGTGGTTAGGTGCCTAAAGGTGGCCAAGGCATCGGAGATGAACTATGAATATAGAACTATATAATTTGTTCTTCACTTTGCAAGACCACTTAAATATGATAGTAAGACGTACACAACCTGAAAGATGTTAGTGTAATAACAACGTTTAAAATTTCAGTGTACGTTCAAGAGTAAGTACGTTTAGTGTACGTACAAAAGTTTATACTTTAAGACAAGATGGCGAGGTGACATCAAACTATTAAGTATTAAGATTTTAAAACATCCACTAACAAAATAGATGGAGTGTCGTTTTGAGAATCTTAATGGGCCGTTAATATTTTAGGCCTCTTTACATCATAACCATATATGATCCCCCACATCCCCTATTAGTATACACGTGTCATAACCATATTACGGATTTGAAGTCTACTAGTATAATCTACTATCTCAATCTCGATTATTCACTACCCGCTCAGCTTAACGTAGTGGCCGACATGACACCAGTTGGCAACTGCGATGTGACAACTGATACCCGCAAAAGTCTTATATGTGAAGACGTAGAAGAGTTGTTTTACAAGTAAGTAGAGGGATGTGACTTATATCTCATCGATGTGTCTTGATGAGTACGTTTAATATGATGTATTTGTAATCATTACTAAGTTACGAAATCTGGTCACAATTGTACGTAACGACCACAGTGTGAACTAAATATGTTTCTGCTTAGCATTCTATATATAGGGTCCGAATGGCAATTTATAAGATATATTATAAATAAAAAAACAAATATAATTATAATGAAACATTATTTTCGTCGATTATTTTTTTCAATTTGTATTATAAATGTGACCATCTGAGATGGTTTATGAATATAAAACTATATAACTCGTACCTTCCCATTGCAAAACCACTTAAATATAATACTAAGACGTACACAACCTAAAAGATGTTAGTGTAATAACAACGTTTAAAAGTTCAGTCTACGTTCAAGAGTAAGTACGTTTAGTGTACGTACAAAGGTTTATACTTTTAGGCCTTGTACGTATTACAGTTTGCAAATTGCGTGTATGTAGAATGGGAAGGAATAGTTTGGGCATTATCTCCCTTCATGCAATTTTTTTTGGGTAAAACCCCCTTTATGCAAATTAAATATAAATAAATCCGCTGACGCAGATTCTTCTATTACGTATTAGTATATACGTGGGGCCACCATAAAAACGGATGTCAAATGCGTTATACACTACTAGGACAATTATTTCTCTTAAATTCCGCTAGGCTCTACTTAGGGTAGACATGACAGCAATAGGTTGGACGAAGTGACAACTCCTACCCCCAAAGTCGTCTTACCATAAACGTGATGTGATTTATATCTCAGCGAGTTTTAATTAAAACAGTAGTAAGTGACGTATGTCTCGGCACATTACAACAATGAACGGGTATGGTGTTAGCGAAATAAGTATCTCGTTAACGTTCTATAAATTATAATTACCAGTCCCACTGAGTGCAACCTGAACTTTGAGTTCTTCAAACACCCTTCTGTACAAGTTGCAGTTCCTACTGAAAAATCACAGCAAGCTGGCGTCTGCGTCTCAAAAAATGCCTCATATACTAGATGAGATGTTGATTTTCATCTTCGGGTTTCTCGCAGTAGATGGTTTGAACTACCTAGCTCCAATAGTCAAGGCAGGACCTCGGGGAGTCAAAACAGCGCTTACGCCTCAAGTTCTCAAGGATGCTAACATCTCCAGCATTACTTGCCATCCTTCTTGGTTCCAAAAATTACATCATCGAAATCGTAGAATAAAAGAGGAAGGAATGCACTAGCGTATCTTCGAAAAATGCCTTGATGCTGGGAACAAAAAGGCAATCTATTACGAAGGTCTCCGGGTTGTTGCCGAGGAAAGCGACATTGAGGGAGGTATTGCACTTCTAACTCGTAACGTACCCGCAGAAGATGATGCCACACTAGCATGTGGGTTTTTTCTATGTTACATGGGAACCTCGACATGGCGGGTCATAATCTTTACCTGTTTTTTGCATACCACTACCAACTAAATACAACTCAAACAAGGATTTTGGGCAGGGAGTTGTTCATGTTGCTGGGTAGATATCAGACGGCGCGAGAAAACACGTACAAGGATACATTCGTCTATCCGATTGCCCGTGTGATCCCTTCTCCGGAATGTGCTAAATTGTGTTTATTGGAGCATGGTCTGTACTCTCTCAAGTATCGAGACTATGACATGGTGTGCAACAATTGCGGCCTTTGGTGGTTGGCGAAATCTATATCCGAGATCCTTTAGTTATATTATCTCTTTAGATGTTTCGCCCTAAACGTTTCATCTAAATGCCTTCTGTTATAAACGCCGTACTAATATCTACGTCATAGGGTTTACGCGCACTGAATCCGGCCTTTTGTTTCCATGGTTTTCTCTTCTAGTTATTTTTAAGCATGTACCAATTGATGTTGTATCCTTTCCTTTTTTTACTGTTCTATCTTGCGAAGCAACTATACACAATTGATATATCTGCCTATTGTGTATGTACAACAAAGTGTGTTTGGGTACATGGGTGCTTACGTTTGGTACGAGTAATGTATTGTTTTGTTAAACCTGTGCATTCGGTTGGTGAAGTCGGATGTGTACACATCCCTATGATACATAGGTATCGGGCCTCAATTTTAGTAAGCCCATTCGGTAAGGATTTTTTGTTTATTTTCTTAAAAATAAGGCCTCAATTTAAGAGTTTGAGTTGAGGCCCCATTTAAAAATTTAAAAATTACAGCGGACTTACTGAGAAAAACAATTTAAAAGTAAACAATACAATTTCTTTTAGTATTGGGCCTCCAATGTTGCTGGACTGGCAATGAAATTTTGGGTTGTTTAAACCAAATTGTGACAAGGATAACTCTTTGTCATATCAACCATTTAATCAATTTTGTCGTAGTGGGTGGGCGCCATTACGTAATTAAGAAAGTATTGGGGGGGGGAAACATACATCAACAAGAAAATATAATAAAACCACGTAGAAAACGTAAATTAGTTGTCTGTACGTACACTACGAATTAAAGTAAATTTGAAATATAAACCCGAAGAAAAACAAAGAAAGCGAAGAGTCGCGCTTATTAGAGAAGGAGAGAGGGGGAGTCGGTAGAAAGGAGCAACTACCAGTGGCGACGTTTTGTTTTATTTAAATAGCATCACCCTGTCTCCTTTCCAAACCGAGGGTAGAAACGAGTAACAGGAAATTATCAGAAAAAACCATGGAGTTTAGAGTTGATGCCATCGGTGATCTTAGACCAGGAAAAACGAATTGGATTATCCAAGCGAAGGTCTTGAATTCGTGGTATGTTACTGAGTTCTTTTGGAAGCGGGTTCTGCTCCTTGCTGATACACGGGTTAGTCCACTTTGCTTTGTAAAATATTTGCACGAAGTTGTTAACCAACGCAGTGGTCTTATACACAATTGATATGCAATTTGTAGGGTGACACAATCGAGGTGGCGTTTTTACCAGGGACCTATAAGAATATGAGGAAGTATATCTATGATGGTGATTGGTATGAAATTAGGACTTTCAAGGTCATCCAGCCAACACTTAGGGAGAGGAATACACATCATCTTTTCCAAATCAAATTTACTGATGAGTCGACGATGGGCCTGCTCTCACCGGTGAATCAAAAACACTACTTCCGTTTCGAAGATTTGGGTGATATATCTCGAGGGAGAATTACCCATCCCATATCATTCGGTACGCTTATCTTCAATTTTCAATTACACAAATCGTTTGAAACAACGTTAAAAAACGTTTGCTAATTGATATATTTGTGATAATCACTAGTTTTTAGGCCTGATACTAAATAAATAGGTTAGTAGACAATTTCATATCAAAATACATAGGTCGTAACGTTTAAAGTATGTGTCTACCCCGAATCAGATGTCTGTGGGTGTGTAGTTGGGGTGGAAGACAGAAGATTGCTCGAGGGGTCCAATGCGGCCAATGAAGTTGTCCTCACCCTACTGAATGGGAGGTAAAGGAAATTTGTGCTACCTTTTCAATACATTTACATTTAAAGTTTTTTCGTATTCCCGTTCAATATTAACATAAGAAAATCGTAGGAATGAAACCCTCAAGTGCCGTGCCCTAGATGATTATGCTGCTCGCTTCATAAATGCTTGGGAAGCACTCGGTGTCATCTTACTTTTACATCCGAACCCGTCTTTTGTATTTTGCGGTTCTGGAAGGTTGGAAGCTACGAAGGTATGTTCGATTTGATAGATCAGATAAGGAAACTAGCCTTGTGAAACCATATACATCTAATTTTGTAAATGTTCTGTAGGTACTCCTTGCCTCGTCAACACAACCGCCTCTTCGCAAATCTATATAAAACCAGATTTCAAGGGAATGGAACATCACAAGGAGATTTAAGCTGTTTGTTTTCCTATTAAAATATCTAATTGTATATGTTGCTACTGTAAAATACGTTAATACACTTTCTATATTTACTGCAGATCTGAAAACGCTGGACGTTACTATATAGAACATATAATGGAGCACGTAGGGGAGAATGCAGTACCTTGAGAAGAAAGGAACTAGATGGGCGAAAGGGAGAACTCAGGGAGTTTAGCATATTTAAATAACCGCCACAGATCTATGCAATTTATTAACTTTTTTTCCCCGGTGTGTTTGTACTTTTGAGTGAACCCAATGTTACGCTGATTATGGATAATATATGGTTATGTTTTGTCAACAAAATATAAAATTTAGTACTCCGTAATATATGTACGTACATAACAATAGTTATCTACGATAAGTGTACATGTCAACACTATCCAACCATCGCATTATGTCCTCTCTAATGGACCATATAAAGCCCACAAACAGATATATTTCGCTTTTGTAAGCTTCTTATTCAAACAGAAAACCGTTTGTTTGAGATTTCTAAAAAGCCCACACGAGTAATAGGCCCATCTAGGGCAGCCGGGAACAATTTCTCCAACAATTATAGTTAAACAAAAATGTGGGCTTAGAAATTAAAAAGGGCCATCATAAACATGTTACAAAAAGCTATGTTGGCACTTAGGAAAAAAGAGTATTATCCTCACGCCAAGAAAAGATAACACGTCTATTGTCGCCCATGCACTACGTATTAGCTGGACATGTTGTACGGTTGTGGCCAACCTGTTGACACTGAGAACAAGCATGCTGTTTGCGGGGCCGCTTCGTCTCCAACGCAACCTCGACAAAAGACTTCCTCCTCGTCATCTTTGGCCTTCCTGGAGGATTCCTAACAAAAGGCGGTTTACATCTGGACGGTGTAATATCAGTAGGAACGATGCAGGATGTATCTATCGGCATTATCACCTCCGCATACCCACTGCAGAGGCTGTCTCTGCGGAAGTATGGATGGTGCTGGTTTATAACTGATACGTTGGCCGTATATGCGGCTGCGATAGCATGTACGCATGGCATCCTCTCTAGATCAAAACGCATACATGAACACCTCTTATACCTCAGATTGACAACATGCGTTGAGGTACCACCACTTACTTCAAATCGATCTTCATCAATTTCTTGAACCTTTAGACGCCTTGAATGTTCAATACGTGCCTATGAGTAAATCAAAGCGTAAGTTTATATAACCAAAACAACACAACATATCCACTAACATTTTCCAGGCCTTTCGTTAACATATATATCGATGGATATGTTAATGAATGTCACACCTGTAACAGGTTCTCCACTCCTTTGGTGAGTAAAGTTGTTATTGCGGCAGCTTGTTTTCTCCTTGTAGCAAACCAACGTGTCAACATATTCCGAACAGCTTCTAATAACTCTACAATGGGATAGGCTCTCGCAGGATTCAGTACTTTGTTTAGCGATTCTACAATGTTGCTCGTGGTGAAGTTGTACCTATCACCAGGAAAGTGCGCCCTGCTCCACTTGGTTACATCTGCACGAACCAAGTAAGCATGCAGTTGCGGATTCGCTTCTTGAATTTGCTGGAAGATTTCTTCGAAATCAACTACACGGTACGCTGCAGCTGCTTTTTTTACCAGCCGGAATGTTTCGCTCCCACTAAATCTCAGGATAATATTCCTGTGAAGATGATATGTGCAGATTCCTCGACTTGCCAGGGGGTACACTTTAGCGATAGCTTTACCAATAGATTTATGCCGGTCAGATATCAGTGCAAGCTCTTCATCATCAAGAATTACACTACTTAATTGAGTAAAGAACCATTCACACGACACGTCGTTCTCTGTATCAACAACCGCATACGCCAGAGGGAAAATATTAAAATTCCCATCTTGTGTTGTCGCTATCAGAAGAGTCCCTTTGAATTCACCTTTCAAAAAGGTTCCATCTACAACTACAACTTTCCGCATATACCTGAAACCCTTAATGCATCCAGCAATCGCAATGAAAACATACTTGAATCTGTCTTCTACATCAACGACCAGTCTAGTAAGGGTCCTCGGATTAGAGGACCTCAGCCTGTATAAATATGCAGGTAATTCAGCGTATCCACTTTCAGGTGTACCCCTAACATACTCCCGCGCCTTTATAAGTGTACGATGTGCCTTCCAGTAGCCAAGCTATTATATGAAAATGGTCAGTAAAAGACATCAGCACTAAACAATATCAACTAGATCGAATTATATATATATGCAGTGCAGGCCATAGAATCAACTAATTTCTGACAAACGCAACAAACTTAAGCTACGATCTGCTTGTACACCCTATAAACAAGTACACTCACAGAGCCAACCATAAAACAAACATATTAAAGTATTCCAGTAGCCAACCTGTACACCATATCGTAGGTTGAGCCCATCCCCAACAAGATTTGGCACAACAGAACCTGCCACACCACCAACATAATCCTTGTATAATTGAGCTAGGATTGGTGGTTTAGCATTACGGCTACGACCATATCGTTCCATAACAGAGCAAGTATGTTCACGACAATATCTGCGAATATGAAACACCGGCGAATCACCCATGGTTGAAGCCCGTATTCTCCATTTACAACCTTTTACCCAACACTCAACGATTAACAAAATGGGCGTTGAATATCGAACATTGTAATCATATTTATCTAATACACTCAGCACCCTCAACCTTGCCACCAATGTTTCTTTGCTATCAAACTTATCCCCCACAGCAATATCACCACCTCCATTTTCTATTTTGCGAACCTCCTTCTCAATTGCATCTGCTGCAGAGTTAGTCTTGCGGGTAGGGTTATTTGATTCTGTGTTACACACATTTTCCTCTATACAAGACCCACCCCCAGGTCCGGCGTCCAATGATTCCTCTGCTTCATCCGGGGCGAAGTTGGAGTACAGCAGATAGTCTTCATCCCCTGAACTTGCACCATCGCTGTCGTCACAGTAATCAAATCTACTGTTGTCCTCGTCATCTGCTTCATCTTTATCTAGATCATTTCCTACATTATCTTCACCGTCTTCCTTCCGACTCTCGTACTCATCATCTTTCTCTCCCATTTCCTCTGCCACGCCTACGAAATCATCTACAACGACTTCAAGGGTCTTGGGTGTTGGTTCTGGGGTTTTCGGTTTAACTTCCTCGAACAAGGTTTCACCAGATTTAGCTTCGATCTCAATGCATAGCTGGATGAGTTCACTCCTATGCTGTTTGAGAAAGTTTTGAAACTGCCGACCATTCGAAACAATCACCGGTGGCATATAACATCCGCTTTTTTTATATCTATCTAACATATAGCTAAACTTTATCGCGGAAGTTCTTTCACAGAAACCAAAGTCATCGTACACCATAGCAGTAAAGTCTTCAAACTTTGTTTCTTTATCGGCAACTATAATACTGCACCCTTTGCTAGTATCAACATCAAACAACCATCGCTTTTTGTCTACCCTCCACCTCCCACACGCCAATACGATATCTTGCTCTTCCATGGATGAACCGAGAGGAAAGATTAACGAAACTGAGTAGGAAAAAGACATTTGCTCCGGCAGACAAACAAAACACGATTGATGAATCTGCTACAAACTTTTTTACATGAACACCATAGATCGGAAGAACAGGAAAGGTGTTTAGATCTTCTTCCAATAAGTCTATCGCAACGCTTGACTGTCTTTGCCAACTCAAACAAATTCGTGTTATTCTGGTAAGACTTTACAGCTGTCAATCTTGCTTACTAAATCTACCACGGACAAGAAGCCTACCACAACACTACGAAAACTATTTCAAAAAACAAACAAAGTATACCAAAAATATCTGTAAGGAGAGAAGGCTGTCGCATCAATCTGTCGCTACAGGCCATTAGTCTACCATAAATATCTTCCCACCCTTTTACGTTTGCCGCTACACGCGCTAAAAACAAAAGTCTGTCATCAAAGGGAAATTCCTCTACCAACTTAATCTAACGAATCGATTTCATGTATGTCGACCGATAAGTGTACCAACACTACAACTAAGTGTACCATCTACGTCGACGGCAAGTGTACCAGCACTACAACTAAGTGTACCAAAAATATCTGACGTACACCTTTAATCAGTCCACGTGTATAAATCTACCACCTTTAATTAGTCCCAACTTCCAATGTTTTTTTTTCTAATGGCATTAGCCGTAATTACGTTTTTTCCCAACACTAGTTTCAGGGGTAGTATAGGTACAATGTGTTAGTGTAACGCCCGTGAACCAAAATCCCGGTTTAGGCTCTGCATCGGTCGATGCAAGTTGTGCATCGGTCGATGCAAGGTCTAATTTCTGCGTTTTGACTTAAGTCAAACGCTGCGTTTTGGACAAAGGGAAAAGGAAACCCTTAAGTCGTGTTTTGGTTTCATTCGAGGGTTTCAGCCGTTTTTGAGCGAAAAACGAGAGAGAAAAAGAGTTCTTGAGAGTTTTGGAGTTTTCTTGGAGATTTGGTGCTTTTCTGTAGAGATCTGTAGCTGGGATCGTTGTAGGAGCTTCCTAGAAACGTTTTCTTGCGTGTTTATTGTTCGGATTTGTCTTGGCACAGGTAAGTGCATGACCATGGCTGATCTAAGCTAGAGGAACCTCTAACTTGCTTGTTTTAGGTGGTTAGACGTGTTAGATCGTAGTTAAGGACGTTAGGAAGCTTTCTTGTGGCTTGGGAATGAGTTTCTGTGGTTGTAGGAACGAGATCCGGCGAGAAGCTTTGGGGAAATCACGGTGCTCGACGTTGCGTCGATCGATGCATTGCTTGCATCGGTCGATGCAAGTGCGAGGACGGCGCGATAAACTTTAGGGTTTTCGTGTTGCGTCGAGCATGCGTCGGTCCATGCAGATTGGGTATCGGTCGATGCAAGTGCAACTTGCATCGGTCGATGCAGCTTCTGTATCGATCGATGCTTCCTCAGTTGGCATCGGTCGATGCATGTTGGCATCGGTCGATGCTGAGTCCTGGTTCGTTGATTGTTGTGTGTTGATTGTTGTGTGTGGTTATTGGTTACTCTATTGCTTGTGTGTATAGCCCAGTAGATGGAGGATTGCCTTACTGAGTGTTTGTAAAATACTCATGCATTGCAATATGTGTTTGTGGTGCAGGTAAAGGCAAAGTGTGATCGTGGAATCAAGGCGATGAGGAAGGGATGTTCTAGAGGCTTGATTGATTGTGGTTTAGCTATTGTTAGGTTGCTAGATTAAGCCAATGGAACATTGTAGGTTGTTAGCTTTTGGTTATTTTTCCTATTTGGATTATGTTGCTATTGAGTATTGGTTTATGGTTGTTGGATTTTATTGGATTAATGGAAATTGTTTTATTTGTTTATCCGCTGTTATTGATTGTTGCTAGGATGTTAGTGGGTATGGGACCACTAGTAATTTAAGGTATTAAAAAAAAAAAAAAAAAAACGGGAAGGGTTGTTTCAGTTAGTCTAGTAATTACAAACAATTGTATGTTACTTTTGTAATAAGGAAGCTTTTATGCAATATTCTAGTAACTCACCCTAAAAGTAAAGAGATAAACTTTTAGTTATAGAAAATAGTTATTTTTTTTTTGCTATAATACACTAATGTATACCATTTACAAATCTAATATATACATTAAAACTAAAAGTGTATTTGTACATACAAATATATTTTACTGTTAAAACATACTCTTTAGTCTTTACTATTACCAACAAATTATCTTTATGAACACATTAAAATAACCTATTATATGTCTCTTCACTTTAACATTTTTATAGTTACAAAAACGCATACGTTAATATTACATACTCATATCTTCCTATCTTATATATTATAATTGCAGTATTTTTGAATAAATTATTTGATTGGTGAAAAAGATATGAGACATCTATATATATATATATATATATATTTTACTTCAACCATCTTTTTCTTTATGTAAAGATGAGTATTTACATTTGTTTAGAAACAGTAATTAATTGTATATTTCACAATCATTTTTTCATCTTATATAAAAAGTAATCATTTGTTCTTGTAAAATTAGCAACTTAAAATTAAAATAGATAAACTATTTTATAATTTCGAATTTTATGATATATATATATATATAATTTCCTTATAATGATCTTTTTAAAATTTTAAAGCTGTTTAAATTTTATAATTTTCTTATAATTGCCTTTTAATATTTTTAAAACTGTTAATAGTTTTGTTTTACATTTGGAAGTTTACAAAGGTTTTTTTTTCTTTAAAGATTTTAAATAAAATTAGGTTTTCTTTTCTCTATTTAACTTTTATATAAAACATCTTTATGGTAGGTTTTGAATTTTTACATTTTTATTTTTTAAAATTGTAGTTAATTTAGAATTGACATGTGTCAACATCTGAATGATACAATTGAGACGTGTCACGATCTTGTTAATGAGTAACTTTGAAATCAAGCTTTATATAATAAGATATATAACAACAATTTCACTAGTTAAGATTTTACCAACTAACAAAACTACGTCTTAAACAATCAACATTGAGATAACTCCAATCAAAACAATCAAGGAATGCAACTACGTATTGTAGATGCAGATTTTGGAACAGGTCATTATGCGGATCAGAAAGCTGCCTAGAATAGCGGGCTGTTTAGATCAGAAAACTGCATCAGATTACATGAGACGCATGAATTGCTAACATGGAAGCGCGAGCTGACTTGATGACAAGTTGTTGACTTGGCGTAAAAGATAGAGACAAAGTTAGGCTTGAAGATATATAATATTTTTCATGAAAATTAAGGAAAGGGATAAACTTAACAAGCAAGTACTTCCCATAAGCGTGATACTTAGAGATTCATCTGCTAGGATTTCTCGGGTTTAGTAAAAATATTCTAGGTAAGGCCACAAGCCATTTTGAGAACTTGAGAATATGGCTATACTTTTGTAAACTTCAAAACTAAAAAGAATATCAGGTAAGTGATTAGGTGAGCAGGGATTTGTTTTACGTTTTCTTAGGTCTCTACACGGGAAGGTGTTTGGATAGAGAAGATGATATGAGATTGGGGTCAATCTGAGAGGTTCTCAGAGTTGAGTAAAGGCCGGTCGATTGGTTGAAGAGGTCGTTGGGAGCAAGTAACAGGCTGTTGAGTTTGTGTAACGACCGATTAGGAGAAAGAAAGATTGGGTTCAAATCAACAAGGAGTTAGGTTGTGTAGCACCGGTTAATTGTAATCTTGAAGAGATTAACTTAACAGATTTCTTAGCCTTACAAATCTAGTAGAAGAAAAATTGTAAATGCATTCTTATTCTAGTGAATTTGTTTCTGGACAAGGTCTCACGGATATAGAAAAACTGAATCCTGTTAACAAGCACTGTGTTGTCTCTTTATATTTTGCACAAGCGATTATCTATGTGTAGCATATTCATTAGATGCTCAGTCAAGCAACCGCTTGGTAAACAACGGAAGACTAAACCCAAAACCCAACTCTATTTTGAAACTAGAAGTCATCCCATGCTACACACGAGTTTATCTTACATTGTTGTTTAATTCTAGTAATTTAGAGATTATTAGTTTTATTTGTTTACTCAGCAATGGTTATTTTTGTGATTTTAAAAATATACTGATCATATTTTCTTTGGGTTCATTTGTTTAATGTTACTTGAGTTTTCATTTTATATATAGTATTAGAGAATTTCAACACATGGAGAAATTTTTGATTACATAGTAGAATGTTTATGGTTTTTTTTTCCTTTAGATTTTTAATAGATATTATAGCATGCACATTGGTGAAAAACCTATTGAGTTTCTCATCATATAATATTATTTTTTTATGTAGAGAAATTTTAGAACCTCTTTCTATTATGAAAATTTGTAGGAAATACTTTTTTTGAGATATCCCTTTAGAACATTTTCATGTTTGCCCATGTTAAATTAATTTTAAGTTTTTTTTTAAGGTTTGGGTTCTCTATTTTACATTTAGGATATAATTTTGATGGGGTAGATTAGAATTTAGAATTTAGTCATTTTATACATAGAAAATGGGTATTTTTGTAAATGAACAACATTAATGGGTATTATTGAAAAGTAACATAGGAAAAAGGGTATTTTTGAAAATACGCTATTTGATACTATGATTTCTAAAAATATATGATACCAAATTAGCATATACTACTCACTACAAAAGTCAATTAATCAGATATAGTATGAAAAAATAGAACTCATATCGTACCATGAGATAAAAAGACATCACAAGCTTAACAACATGGTTTTTTAAGTATATGATAGTAACATACAATTTCCTTTTCTATAATAGTTTAAAATACGTTTTTTTTTTCTTAAAGATGAAGACTAATAAGAAACGAAATTTATAATGGAGAGACTCATATGCATCGTTCAATAAGAAGAAGTTTTAGCCTGCTTTACTACATGAATGCCCAAAAGAAAAAAAATAGAGATTCTAAAATATAAGAAAGGAACAAAACCTAACATGTTCAGGATATTAAATCATGAACACAACCAAAAAACACGACCAGCTGAAGTAAAAATAAAACATGGTTCAAGGCCCGACCCATAGACCAAGCAAGTGCAGCCGGGGACCGAGGTAGTGGATGCACAGTACGTGCGGATGATGGAGCAGCTGCGGCATGTGGGAGCAGGGTATTTCTCAGGGAGTACCGATCCGAGTGTAGCGGATGAGTGGAGAGAGCGGATGGAGGATATTTTCCTTTCGCTTAGGTGTCCCGACCGGTACAGGGTGGATCTGGCAGTGTTTTACTTGTCAGGAGATGCACGTGTGTGGTGGAGGTCGGTGACAGCACGGAGGGTGCAGCAGGGTATGTCTTGGGGAGATTTTGTGAGTGAGTTTAACTCCAAGTATTTTCCTCGGGAGGCTCTTGATCGCATGGAGGCACGGTTCTTGGGGTTGACTCAGGGAGACCGTACAGTGCGGGAGCTGGATGCAGAGTTCAGTCGGCTTGTGGGCTATGCAGGCAGGGCATGGGAGCCAGAGGCGGCTCAGGTGCAGAGGTTTTTGTTGGCTCTGCGGGATGATTTGAGGACTCGGTGCAGAGTGAGGAGTTATGCTACGAGAGCGGAGTTGGTTGAGGTTGCAGCTGGGATAGAGGATGACTTGAGGTCACAGGTGGTTGTGGTCAGTTCTTCAGTGCAGCCACAGCAGTCTCAGCCGTCTTCTGTTCCTAGCAAGGGCGGCAAGCCTGTGCAAGGGCAGAAGCGGAAGTTTGATGTCATGCAGAGATCGAGGCATGGGGGTGCGAGATGCTTTAGGTGTGGTAGCAGGGACCACAAGTTGACTAGCTGTCCACAGAGAGGTGAGCAGCGGGTAGTGACAGAGCAGCGGGCGGTGACGGAGCCGCGGGCAGATACTCGAGTGTGTTACTACTGCAGAGAGACGGGGCATATCAAGCCTCGTTGTCCCAAGTTGCAGCAGAGGGCAGTAGCAGTGTTGCAGGCTGGAGCTCAGCCGGGGACGCAGCAGGTTGTGCAGCACGGTGTGCAGCCGGTGGGTTGGATCGAGCCGTCGTCTCAGGTGTATTCGACCCAGCAGCCCGGTGGCACTAGTGCGGGAGCGATCACAGGTATAACTTCTGAGATTCGAACTTGGGTAGTTCAATAGTTCAATTATATTTGTTTTTGCTTGTGGTCAAGTGTTAGGTTCTCAATACATAGGGTTTGTGTAGGGACCTTGTTGGTGGGCGGGTTTAAGTCCCATGTTATGTTTGACTCTGGAGCTTCTCATAGCTTCATTACTCCGGAGTGTGCCGAGAGTGCGTGGATCAGAGGGGATCCTGGAGAGCGTTCGAGAGTTGTCAGAGTTGCGGGAGGCAAGTTCCTGAGGGTTATTGGACGAGCTGGAGGAGTTGATATTCAGATCGCGGGAGAGTCGTGGCCAGCGGATTTGCTTATCAGTCCAGTGGAGTTATATGATGTCATTCTTGGTATGGATTGGTTGCATCGGTATAAGGTGCATTTGGACTGCTATCGGGGTAGAGTGGAGTTTGAGCGTCCAGGAGGGAAGTTGGTTTTTCAGGGGATTAGACCGACTTCGGGGAGTCTCGTGATCTCAGCCGTTCAGGCTGGGAAGATGATCGAGAAGGGCCGTGAGGCATATCTGGTTACTATATCTATGCCGGAGTCAGTGGGGAAGTCTACGGTTAGCGGTATTCCGGTTGTGGAGGACTTTGAGGATGTGTTCCAGTCATTGCAGGGATTACCACCATCTCGGTCGGATCCTTTTACTATTGAGCTGGAACCGGGGACGATGCCGTTATCCAAGGCTCCTTACAGGATGGCTCCAGCAGAGATGGCAGAGCTGAAGAAGCAGCTTGAGGATTTGTTGGGCAAGGGTTTTATCCGTCCTAGTTGTTCACCGTGGGGAGCTCCGGTGTTGTTTGTTAAGAAGAAGGATGGGAGTTTTCGGTTGTGTATTGACTATCGGGGTCTGAACCGAGTTACTGTGAAGAACAAGTACCCTCTCCCGAGGATTGATGAGTTGTTGGATCAGTTGAGGGGTGCTACTTGGTTCTCCAAGATCGATTTGGCATCAGGATATCATCAGATTCCTATTCATGAGGCAGATGTGAGGAAGACAGCCTTCAGGACGAGGTATGGACACTACGAGTTTGTGGTGATGCCGTTTGGGTTGACAAACGCGCTAGCTGCGTTTATGAGATTGATGAACAGCGTGTTCCAGGAGTTTCTGGACGTGTCAGTCATCATTTTCATCGACGACATCCTGGTATATTCTAAGAGTCCTGAGGAGCATGCAGTACATCTGAGAGCAGTGTTGGAGAAGCTAAGGGAGCAGAAGTTGTTTGCTAAGCTGAGCAAGTGCAGTTTCTGGCAGCGTGAGATGGGGTTCTTAGGACATATTGTTTCAGCTGAGGGAGTTTCAGTGGATCCAGAGAAGATTCAGTCCATCAGGGAGTGGCCGAGGCCGCAGAGTGCCACTGAGATTCGGAGTTTCCTGGGGTTAGCAGGTTACTACAGGAGGTTCGTTCGGGGTTTTGCGAGTATGGCCCAGCCGATGACTAAGCTTACAGGGAAGGATGTCCCATTTGTGTGGTCACCAGAGTGTGAGGCAAGTTTTGCAAGTCTCAAGCAGATGTTGACCACCACGCCGGTGTTAGCACTGCCTGAGCAGGACGAGCCTTATGTTGTGTATACAGATGCTTCTAGAGTGGGGTTGGGTTGTGTACTTATGCAGCAGGGGAAGGTTATAGCTTATGCTTCGCGGCAGTTGTGGAAACATGAAGCTAATTATCCTACTCATGATTTGGAGATGGCAGCAGTGATCTTTGCTCTTAAGATTTGGAGATCCTATCTGTATGGTGGGAAGGTGCAGGTGTTTACAGATCACAAGAGTCTGAAGTACATTTTTACTCAGCCTGAGCTGAATTTGAGGCAGAGGCGTTGGATGGAGTTAGTAGCAGATTATGATCTGGATATAGCTTACCATCCTGGTAAAGCTAATTTGGTTGCAGATGCCTTGAGTCGGAAGAGGGTGGCTTCGGCTCAGGAGCAGGATATGGAGGCATTGGTAGGTGAGATCAGTGCATTGAGTTTGTGTGCTATCTCACAGGAACCTTTGGGTTTGGAGGCAGCTGATAGAGCAGATTTGTTGAGCAGAGTGAGGTTAGCTCAGGGGAGCGATGAGGGGCTGATGAATGCCTCCAAGGCTGCGGGTGCAGAGTATCAGGTTTCTGCTAATGGTACTATCCTTGTGCATGGTCGGATCTGTGTGCCCAAGGGTGAGGATTTGAGGCAGGAGATTCTGAGAGAGGCTCATTCGAGCAAGTTCTCTATTCATCCCGGGGCGACCAAGATGTACCGTGACCTCAAGCGATATTATCACTGGGTCGGGATGAAGAAGGACGTGGCCGACTGGGTGGCGAAGTGTGATACTTGTCAGTTGGTGAAGGCAGAGCATCAGGTTCCTGGAGGTTTATTGCAGAGTTTGCCTATTCCTGAGTGGAAGTGGGATTTGATCACGATGGACTTCGTGGTAGGTTTGCCTGTGTCGAGGACGTTTGATGCTATTTGGGTCATTGTGGACCGTTTGACTAAGTCTGCACATTTTCTGGCCATCAGGAAAACGGATGGAGCAGCGGTTTTGGCCAAGAAGTATGTGAGGGAGATAGTCAGATTGCATGGTGTGCCTGCTAGTATTGTGTCTGATAGAGATTCCAAGTTCACTTCGGTGTTCGGAGGGGTTTCAGGCGGAGATGGGCACGAAGGTGCATATGAGTACAGCCTATCATCCTCAGACGGACGGTCAGTCGAGAGGACGATCCAAATTTTGGAGGATTTATTGAGGATGTGTGTGCTGGATTGGGGTGGTCATTGGGCAGATCACTTGAGCTTGGTGGAGTTTGCTTATAACAACAGCTACCAGGCTAGTATTGGGATGGCTCCTTATGAGGCTTTGTATGGGAGGCCGTGTCGTACACCGTTATGTTGGACTCAGGTGGGGGAGAGGAGCATATTTGGTGCAGATTTTGTTCAGGAGACCTCGGAGAAGATTCGGGTTTTGAGGCTGAACATGAAGGAGGCTCAGGATCGGCAGAAGAGCTATGCTGATAAGAGGAGAAAGGATCTTGAGTTTCAGGTTGGGGATAGAGTGTACCTCAAGATGGCCATGTTGCGGGGTCCGAACAGGTCATTGACAGAGACTAAGTTGAGTCCGAGGTACATGGGTCCGTTCAGAGTGGTTGAGCGGGTGGGACCAGTGGCATATAGGCTGGAGTTGCCTGAGGTTATGCGTGCGTTCCACAAGGTATTTCATGTGTCGATGTTGAGGAAGTGTCTTCACGAGGGTGATCAGTTGTTGGCTAAGATTCCTGAGGATCTTCAGCCTAACATGACTTTAGAGGCGAGACCGTTGAGGGTGCTCGAGATGAGAGTCAAGGAACTTCGGAAGAAGAAGATTCCTTTGATGAGAGTCCTGTGTGACTGTGACGGAGTAGAGGAGCAGACTTGGGAGCCCGAGTCGAGGATGAAGGCAAGGTTTAAGAAGTGGTTTGAGAAGCAGACCGCTTGAGCTTGTCTAGCCGGGTCCGAGTTGTAGTCCGTGGCTGGAGCGGGTACGGAGTATTCCAGCCCATCTCTCTTGATATTTGGTCGCTTAGGGGCGGTTGGTTGTGCGACTAAGTATCAAGATGAGGTGGTGCTCGGGATGCGGGTTGATGGCTCCGGTTGTTGTATTTTTGTTTCCTGATGTATTTCCGATGGGTCTGTAACGATTATGACATTTTGAGAATTAATAAGATGAGTATTTTCTTATGTTTTGACTGTTAATGTCATGGGAAAGAGAAATAGTTCGGGTTTCTATTTTTTTTTGGAGTTTCCATAAATAGAAAGTTTCCACAAAAAGAAAGTTTCCAGAATTAGAAAGTTTTCTAGGAAGGAAAGTTTTGTGGAAACATTGAGGTAGATCTAGCCGGGAGATACTCGTTGGCATCAGTATTTGTTTTGCTCAAGGCCGAGTGGGCCCAACTCACGTGATACCGATAGCTCGATGGACTTTGTGGCCAGAGAGTGGGAGTGGTATGTTGCTTCGGATGACGATCCGAGAGCGCGCTTGAGGGTGACGACCCAAGAGCGGGATATGTGAGACCCCTGGATACCGTAGCTGTGAGCCGAGGCTCGGCAGTGAGCCGGTATGTCTCTAGGGTTGCGACCCGAGAGCGGGGGGAGTGTGTGTGAGTGACTTCCTGGATGCCGTAGCTTAAGGCGGTTGGCCTGATAGCGAGCCGGCATGATTCGTTGGTTGCGACCACGAACGGGGGAAGCGCTGAGTTGTGAGCAAATAGTGTATGATGCGAGTATATTGGCTAGAGGGAGACCTCGAGGGTCAGTTGGAGGTGTGCGGGCTGTTGCGACAGTGGCACGGGAAACCTTGGCTGACGGTGTTTGGTCCGGTCTAGGGACGTGCGGGCCGTGTTGACGGTGGCACGGAGGTCCTTGGAGGATGGACGGTATTGCGGGATTCGGGGGCGAATCCATATTGGTGGGGGAGAATTGTAACGCCCGTGAACCAAAATCCCGGTTTAGGCTCTGCATCGGTCGATGCAAGTTGTGCATCGGTCGATGCAAGGTCTAATTTCTGCGTTTTGACTTAAGTCAAACGCTGCGTTTTGGACAAAGGGAAAAGGAAACCCTTAAGTCGTGTTTTGGTTTCATTCGAGGGTTTCAGCCGTTTTTGAGCGAAAAACGAGAGAGAAAAAGTGTTCTTGAGAGTTTTTGGAGTTTTCTTGGAGATTTGGTGCTTTTCTGTAGAGATCTGTAGCTGGGATCGTTGTAGGAGCTTCCTAGAAGCGTTTTCTTGCGTGTTTATTGTTCGGATTCGTCTTGGCACAGGTAAGTGCATGACCATGGCTGATCTAAGCTAGAGGAACCTCTAACTTGCTTGTTTTAGGTGGTTAGACGTGTTAGATCGTAGTTAAGGACGTTAGGAAGCTTTCTTGTGGCTTGGGAATGAGTTTCTGTGGTTGTAGGAACGAGATCTGGCGAGAAGCTTCGGGGAAATCACGGTGCTCGACGTTGCGTCGATCGATGCATTGCTTGCATCGGTCGATGCAAGTGCGAGGACGGCGCGATAAACTTTAGGGTTTTTGTGTTGCGTCGAGCATGCGTCGGTCGATGCAGATTGGGTATCGGTCGATGCAAGTGCAACTTGCATCGGTCGATGCAGCTTCTGTATCGATCGATGCTTCCTCAGTTGGCATCGGTCGATGCATGTTGGCATCGGTCGATGCTGAGTCCTGGTTCGTTGATTGTTGTGTGGTTATTGTTGTGTGTGGTTATTGGTTACTCTATTGCTTGTGTGTATAGCCCAGTAGATGGGAGGATTGCCTTACTGAGTGTTTGTAAAATACTCATGCATTGCAATATGTGTTTGTGGTGCAGGTAAAGGCAAAGTGTGATCGTGGAATCAAGGCGATGAGGAAGGGATGTTCTAGAGGCTTGATTGATTGTGGTCTAGCTATTGTTAGGTTGCTAGATTAAGCCAATGGAACATTGTAGGTTGTTAGCTTTTGGTTATTTTTCCTATTTGGATTATGTTGCTATTGAGTATTGGTTTATGGTTGTTGGATTTTATTGGATTAATGGAAATTGTTTTATTTGTTTATCCGCTGTTATTGATTGTTGCTAGGATGTTAGTGGGTATGGGACCACTAGTAATTTAAGGTATTAAAAAAAAAAAAAACGGGAAGGGTTGTTTCAGTTAGTCTAGTAATTACAAACAATTGTATGTTACTTTTGTAATAAGGAAGCTTTTATGCAATATTCTAGTAACTCACCCTAAAAGTAAAGAGATAAACTTTTAGTTATAGAAAATAGTTATTTTTTTTTTGCTATAATACACTAATGTATACCATTTACAAATCTAATATATACATTAAAACTAAAAGTGTATTTGTACATACAAATATATTTTACTGTTAAAACATACTCTTTAGTCTTTACTATTACCAACAAATTATCTTTATGAACACATTAAAATAACCTATTATATGTCTCTTCACTTTAACATTTTTATAGTTACAAAAACGCATACGTTAATATTACATACTCATATCTTCCTATCTTATATATTATAATTGCAGTATTTTTGAATAAATTATTTGATTGGTGAAAAAAGATATGAGACATCTATATATATATATATATATATTTTACTTCAACCATCTTTTTCTTTATGTAAAGATGAGTATTTACATTTGTTTAGAAACAGTAATTAATTGTATATTTCACAATCATTTTTTTCATCTTATATAAAAAGTAATCATTTGTTCTTGTAAAATTAGCAACTTAAAATTAAAATAGATAAACTATTTTATAATTTCGAATTTTATGATATATATATATATATATATAATTTCCTTATAATGATCTTTTTAAAAATTTTAAAGCTGTTTAAATTTTATAATTTTCTTATAATTGCCTTTTAATATTTTTAAAACTGTTAATAGTTTTGTTTTACATTTGGAAGTTTACAAAGGTTTTTTTTTTCTTTAAAGATTTTAAATAAAATTAGGTTTTCTTTTCTCTATTTAACTTTTATATAAAACATCTTTATGGTAGGTTTTGAATTTTTACATTTTTATTTTTTAAAATTTTAGTTAATTTAGAATTGACATGTGTCAACATCTGAATGATACAATTGAGACGTGTCACGATCTTGTTAATGAGTAACTTTGAAATCAAGCTTTATATAATAAGATATATAACAACAATTTCACTAGTTAAGATTTTACCAACTAACAATCAACATTGAGATAACTCCAATCAAAACAATCAAGGAATGCAACTACGTATTGTAGATGCAGATTTTGGAACATGTCATTATGCGGATCAGAAAGCTGCCTAGAATAGCGGGCTGTTTAGATCAGAAAACTGCATCAGATTACATGAGACGCATGAATTGCTAACATGGAAGCGCGAGCTGACTTGATGACAAGTTGTTGACTTGGCGTAAAAGATAGAGACAAAGTTAGGCTTGAAGATATATAATATTTTTCATGAAAATTAAGGAAAGGGATAAACTTAACAAGCAAGTACTTCCCATAAGCGTGATACTTAGAGATTCGTCTGCTAGGATTTCTCGGGTTTAGTAAAAATATTCTAGGTAAGGCCACAAGCCATTTTGAGAACTTGAGAATATGGCTATACTTTTGTAAACTTCAAAACTAAAAAGAATATCAGGTAAGTGATTAGGTGAGCAGGGATTTGTTTTACGTTTTCTTAGGTCTCTACACGGGAAGGTGTTTGGATAGAGAAGAGGATATGAGATTGGGGTCAATCTGAGAGGTTCTCAGAGTTGAGTAAAGGCCGGTCGATTGGTTGAAGAGGTCGTTGGGAGCAAGTAACAGGCTGTTGAGTTTGTGTAACGACCGATTAGGAGAAAGAAAGATTGGGTTCAAATCAACAAGGAGTTAGGTTGTGTAGCACCGGTTAATTGTAATCTTGAAGAGATTAACTTAACAGATTTCTTAGCCTTACAAATCTAGTAGAAGAAAAATTGTAAATGCATTCTTATTCTAGTGAATTTGTTTCTGGACAAGGTCTCACGGATATAGAAAAACTGAATCCTGTTAACAAGCACTGTGTTGTCTCTTTATATTTTGCACAAGCGATTATCTATGTGTAGCATATTCATTAGATGCTCAGTCAAGCAACCGCTTGGTAAACAACGGAAGACTAAACCCAAAACCCAACTCTATTTTGAAACTAGAAGTCATCCCATGCTACACACGAGTTTATCTTACATTGTTGTTTAATTCTAGTAATTTAGAGATTATTAGTTTTATTTGTTTACTCAGCAATGGTTATTTTTGTGATTTTAAAAATATACTGATCATATTTTCTTTGGGTTCATTTGTTTAATGTTACTTGAGTTTTCATTTTATATATAGTATTAGAGAATTTCAACACATGGAGAAATTTTTGATTACATAGTAGAATGTTTATGGTTTTTTTTCCTTTAGATTTTTAATAGATATTATAGCATGCACATTGGTGAAAAACCTATTGAGTTTCTCATCATATAATATTATTTTTTTATGTAGAGAAATTTTAGAACCTCTTTCTATTATGAAAATTTGTAGGAAATACTTTTTTTGAGATATCCCTTTAGAACATTTTCATGTTTGCCCATGTTAAATTAATTTTAAGATTTTTTTTTAAGGTTTGGGTTCTCTATTTTACATTTAGGATATAATTTTGATGGGGTAGATTAGAATTTAGAATTTAGTCATTTTATACATAGAAATGGGTATTTTTGTAAATGAACAACATTAATGAATATTATTGAAAAGTAACATAGGAAAAAGGGTATTTTTGAAAATACGCTATTTGATACTATGATTTCTAAAAATATATGATACCAAATTAGCATATACTACTCACTACAAAAGTCAATTAATCAGATATAGTATGAAAAAATAGAACTCATATCGTACCATGAGATAAAAAGACATCACAAGCTTAACAACATGGTTTTTTAAGTATATGATAGTAACATACAATTTCCTTTTCTATAATAGTTTAAAATACGTTTTTTTTTTCTTAAAGATGAAGACTAATAAGAAACGAAATTTATAATGGAGAGACTCATATGCATCGTTCAATAAGAAGAAGTTTTAGCCTGCTTTACTACATGAATGCCCAAAAGAAAAAAAATAGAGATTCTAAAATATAAGAAAGGAACAAAACCTAACATGTTCAGGATATTAAATCATGAACACAACCAAAAAACACGACAACCTGAAGTAAAAATAAAACATGGTTCAAGGCCCGACCCATAGACCAAGCAAGTGAAGCCAAAGATTAAGGCATCACTTTTTCTGGGGCATATTTTAGACCAAAAATTTTAGGTATTTTATGTAGGAAAGAAAAGTTATAAGTTCAGTTATTATTATATTTTTTTATAAGTTTGTTTTATATAAGAAAACAGTATATTATTCATGTAGATATATCCAATTTACAGATGAAATTTTATTAGGTTTATGTAAAAACCTATTTCATCTTTTGAATTGTTGGTGAATGAGCATTAGATTAATGTTAATTAAACTTGTTGTTTCTGAGATTTAAAGTGAAATTCAATTTAGAAAAACAAATTTGAAACTCTAATAAAAAAATTTCCATATTCCAAAAATTTTAAAACAATAATGAGTTATTAGGCAATATGATATTTATTTTCGTATAAATGTTTAAATGAACATGAAAACATTGAAAAGACAAAGATAAATGTGAGCAAGCAAAGAACTACAATATGTAAATAATGAAAATAATTTTTTATATTACTATTTGTAAAATAATATTTACAATAATAAAAAGGGTTATTTAAAAAACATTTGTGTATGACATCCAAAATTGCCGCACCAGCCCATGGAGAGTGGGAAAGACATATATAAACACTCTAATGAATAAATAAATTTGTCAAACATTTTCACATAATTTTTTTCTTTGTAGTATTAATGCAAACAACAAACATGATAACCTGCAAAATTTTACAAAAATTATTCAAGAATACCTATTAAAATTTGGAAAGATATACAAAAATAATAAAATTTTTCATAGAAAATGACTGGAATTAAATAAAAATGACTGGAAGGTTTGTGTTAAAAGGAGTGTAATTGGGGATTGAATTCTAATTTTATGGAAAACAGAATGAATTCTACTTTTGTGGAAAAAGAATTGGTAAGATCTAATGAGGAATAAATGAGTAAGCAATTATCCAATTACTTAAAACATCCTACCATTAGATTGTATAAGACTAAATGCCATAAACTAAGCAGGAATGAAAACCAAAATTTAAAAATTGAGCCAAAAATTTATAAATTGATAAGAGAATTTTGAGAACACATAAACATCCCATAATCTAACATAATCTAGAATACATTCTTGCCCATGAATCATTTATAAGATTGAAACCCAGAAATAAATTTTTTACATAATTTAGAATCTGTTCTTGCCTTTGAATCATAAATAAGATTGAAACCCATTATTATCATTTCAAAATAAACTATCATCAATTTTTCCTAGGATGAAACCATAAACTAATAAATGGTGTCTTTAGATCAGAAAAAGCCTACAACGGGTTCTTACTGAAGAAGGAAAAAAGGAAATGTTGAGAGTATTTTTTTGTTATATGGGCCAGTACTTAGGTCCAAAGTACAAATGAATTTAGTTAAAACAACAAAATAAGATAGATGTTAGATAGATAAGACGTCAAGTGTCATCTCCTTAGCAAAAGTTCAGAAAAACATTCTCATATTATATAAGATATATTTAACAATTACAAATACTACTATCACTTATAAATATATATATATGTTTCTCAAATAAACTGTGTTCTTTTTTAACACAAACTTTTGATTTATACGAAAGTAATATAATAAATACATATACATATCAGATGAAAATAAAGAAATAAAACAAATGCAACACAGATATATAAATAGTTTCAAAAACACAGATAAAAGAAAGGAGGAGAACGTATCGAGAGTTTAAAGATATTCTTTTCATTGGACAATTTATTAGATAAAAGTCATAAAACTATCCATGATAATTTTATCATGTGATATACTCTCTCCATTTTAAAATATAAGATGTTTTGAGCGAAAGCACGCAGATTAAGAAATGACAATTTTAAAAAAGTTCAACCAATTATAAACAATACTGCATAATAAAAAATATTAAATTAAACTAAAAGTAGCATAGAAACTTGAAAACAACTTATATTATGAGATAATTTTTTTTTCTAAAACATCATATATTATGAAATAAAAGAAATACCTTTTTCCCCTAAATTTATAGACCCTTAAACTATCTATGACTCGCTATCCGAAAGTGGATTCTTTTTGATGCTACCGCAGCAGAACCATGCCTAGGATTATACGGACCAGAAGCGATGCCAAAAAAAAAGGCCTAAAATTTTTTTTTTCAAATAATAACCAACATAATCTGGAAAAAAACAAGCATAGAACCCAAATCTTAATTCTAAAACATAACTTTTCTTCCTTTCTGTGCTACAAAATCGTTAACCAAACTCTCGAAGTCAACACTCTTAACCAGCTCCCTTTCGATAGACAAAATAGCCAAGTCGCTTAGTCTTTCTTGTGACATACTCGAACGAAGATAAGATTTTATCAACTTCAGCTTTGAAAAGCTTCTCTCACCATATGCAACTGAAACTGGAATCGTGATCAATATTCGATAAGCGATCCATGCATTAGGATAACAATCTTCAACCTGTTTCAAGAAGTCTAACACTTGAATTGGCCTCTTAGTTCCTGTTGGTAAAGCTTCTCTTAGAATCTTTAGTTCACAAAACAAATCAATACCAACAATATCCAAAAGTTTCCCATGAGTTAGAGACTTCTCAAGATTAATACAAGATGCCATCAAACTTTCATCGCTCGCTGACTGCAATTTCTTCAAATCAAATAAAAAGCTAAATATTTGTTCATACCTCTCAAACTGTTCAAATCTTGTCTTAAGCGAGCATAAAGCTTGGTCCATAATATGGATGAAGTAATCAACACTGAAGCTCTCCTCTGGTGATAAAACCACACTTCCTGCAACTCTCTCTGATTCTTCACCATAATTTCTTTTTCTTATAATGACTCGCTTTGCTTTTTTGGGAAATACTGCCTCAATTTCCATCAAATCTGCAATTTCTTTAGCTTCCAACTTTGCTTTCTCAAAACCTGAGTCTCTGTACTTTTGAAAATAAGAAACCAACCCTTTCAACTGAGAGATAGCAACATCTATGTTCATATCCACGGATTGCAAACTCTTACTAACAATGTTCACAGCAGAAAGAAGATTATACCAAATAACCATGGAAACCAAGAACTGAAAGCTTCCAATTCCATGTGTTTCACTTATTGCAAGACATTCAGCTTCACTTTGTTCTTTCGGATCATCACTATTCTCAGCAATGTAAACTAAAGCATCCATGATTTTGGGAGCTTGAAAGCGTATTGCCTTAACACTTTCAACATGACTCTCCCATCGAGTATGTGACAAAGACTTAAGTGTTAGACCTCCCACCTTATCCTCAAATATTTTCAATCGCTTGTTTGAAGATGTAAAAAAAAAAAAAAAAAATCGCTGAATGATTCCAAAAAATAATATTGCCTTTGGAGAAGTGGTTGCCATATCACAAAGTGCAAGATTAAGACTGTGGCAACCACAAGGTGTGTAAAACGCCCTTGGATTGATCTCAAGTAACCTTTTCTGCACTCCTTTATGTTTTCCCTTCATGTTCGAGCCATTATCATAACCTTGACCCCTAGCATCATCAATTTTTAACCCAAAAGCAGCCAAGACATCTTGAAGCTCACAGAAAAGTCCTTCTCCAGATGTGTCATCAACTTTCAAAAATGTCAAGAAAAATTCTTCTACGGTAGTTGAAGTGGCTGAGACATCTACACAACGAATTACGACGGTCATTTGTTCGTGATGGCTAATATCTGGAGTGCAATCGAGGATCACAGAGAAGTACTTAGCATCCTGGATTTTTTTGATAATCTTGCCTTTTATCTCATTAGCTAACAAAGCTATCAAATCATTTTGAATGTTGTTGCTGAGATAATGACAATGATTTTCACCATCTTTATATCTTCTAAGATGTTCTATCATCACCGGATCAAAATCAGCAAGCGACTCAATGAAACTTAAGAAATTCCCATTATTATCGTCTCCAATCTTTCCATTGCTCCCACGAAATGCTAGATTCTGTTTAGCAAGAGTTTTAACCACAGAAATTATCCTAAGCAAAACTTGTCTCCAATGAATTCTTTCTTTCTTCATTTCATCTTGAGCATATTTATCAATGGTCTGATTTTTCTCCAGCCTTGACTCTAATTCCACCCACTGATTCATGCAGACAATGTGTTCCCTACTAGATTCATGCTCTTTAAGCCTCTTCAAAATATTTCTCCAATCACTGAATCCCGTAGTTGCTAGTTGACCTTTGTCTCTCTGGTTGAACAATTTACAACAAAAACAATATATTTTGTTAGATGCTTTTGAGTAAACTAGCCAACGTCGATCTTGTTTTCTTCCATCACTCATTTCTCTTGTGTAATAGCAATGCGAGAAATGCCTTTTAAGACCATCTTTTGGAAAATGAAAATCCATTGGCAATCTTTGTGTCGGACCTTGTACAACCATAAAATCTCTCCATTCATTCCATCCTTTCTTTATGCCTTTCCAATTTCCAGGATCATACATATCCACAAATCCCAAATTCTCCCTCAGATCATCACCCTTTTCATCTTTAGTCTTATCCTCCTCATTCAATCCCTCCTCATTCAATCTCTCCTCATTCACTACATTCACATTCTCTGTCTCAACAACTATTTATTCTCTCTGAAACTCAGCCATATTCTCATCCACTCCATCATCTTTGACATGATCATTTCCTTCTCCTTTATCACTGTTTCCTACAGATTCATCAAAAGTTTCAGATTTTTTGAAATACCTGAATATACCATTCTCTAGAGATTTCACGAGTGCTTCTCTTCGATTCTTCTTTTTTAATTTTTCTGCTCCACCTGGTTCTTTCTTCATGCTCTTTGGAGGCATTTTGCTGAAATTTAAGAGTCAAAACACAAATAAAACAAGTTACATAACCAAATAGAAACGAAAACGAGAACATTGACCATTGCTATTACGATTACGATTCTCAAAACACAAGTTATATAATATTATCCATTGAACATTGCTATTACGATTTTCAGAAATCAGAACCCAATAGAAATGAAAACCCAAATCAAATCTCTATATAGTTTATGAAAAGAAAACTATAATATTATAAAAACATACTTGTTTGATTGTTGATAGCAGCCAAACCAAGAAGGAAGAAAACAAAAACAATATGTTAATGTTTTAGTGCCTTGAAAACAAAAAGATCGTTGCTTTCTCGAATGGAGAAGAAAACAAAAAGAAGGGAGAAGTGATGGGTCTTTCTCGAATTTTCAAGAACCATCGTTGCTTTTTTTTCTTTTTACCACATAAAATCATTTTTATTGGGTCTAACTAGTGAGATTATTTGGGAAAATTAAGGCCTTTAATTTTTTTCCTAAAAAACGGGCCGGAAGCGAAGGCTTCTTTTCTTAACACATAGCCACGGCTCTGTACCGCAGGTGTGACGTGTGTGACAACCACATATATTCGTGCTTAAGTTTTATTATAATGGTTATAAACAAAATAAAGAAAAGAAAACAAAATCAAAAATTGGCTATCAATCATGCTATTTTATTGTGCCCGCCGGTCCGCCATATATGGGCCTTGGCTCATGTCCTAGTGGGACCACAACTCTTTCCGACGGAGTCCATCTATGCTAATGATGATCATTTTCTCATTTCAAAGAATCTGGGTTCCCAAGTAAAGGCTTTCCCTTGGCTTATGTGGTATATCTGGAAAGCCAGAAAGGCTCGGGTGTTTGAGAATTAGGTTGAACGACCCGATGGCACTGTGAGAGTTGCGGAGGGTGAAGCGTTCTCCTGGCTGCAGGCTCAGGTGGACGCAGAGGTTGAGGAGATTCCCGCATCCACTGTGGTTCCTTCTATTCGTTACAAGGGAGTATTCCTTCCCTTTCTTCGGTTTATTCTAGATATCGGTGTTTTGTTGATGGCTCTTGGAAAAAGACGGATGATTTGGCAGGTGCAGGATGGTTTTGCACTTCTTTACAAGGATTGTCACCACTATTTGGAGCCACAAATTACTGGCGCAGTCTATCTCCGTTGCATGCAGAAGTTGAAGTTTTCATGTGGGCGATGCGGTGTATGATTGGGCACGACTTCCAGGATGTGGATTTTCTTTCTGACAGTTCGGATTTGGTGAAGATGGTGTCTTTCCCGCACGACTGGCCGGCCTTTGTAACTTATTTGGATGGCATCAAGACTGATAGAGAGGATTTTTCTTCTTTTTCTTTAGTTCATGTTTTTCGTACTGCGAATGTAAAAGCGGATTCTTTGGCATGCCAAGCGTGCTCAACTCTGCATCATGTTTTGTTTGTAAACAATTTCCCTTCAAATTGACTCGTTTGAACTAAAAAAAAGAAAAAAAACTTGCCTAATTAATGAACCAGGCTACCTAACAAACAAAAAAAAGTTTAAAAAAAAAACTAACAGTAACAAGTTTGCAATAAAAATGAAAATATAGCCCTTAGGTCATAGTCCAAGCAAACCCACTTAAAATCTTTACTAAACTTTGACCGGTACTATTATATACTTTACCAATTCATCGAGTTTTATTATATACTAGGTTAGTACCCGCGCCATGCTGCAGGTTTTTTTAAAATTTTTTTATTTTATTATTTTTTGTTTTGTATTTTCTTGAAATAATATTTGTTTTTATGCTTTTTAGAATCAAATATTATAACAAGGATTTCCTCACAATACCACATTATAATTTTTTTTTTCCAAAAATACCACACTTAAGTTTTTCTTCCAACAATATTACAAAATAATTTTTCCAAAAATACAACAAACACAAAAAAAAAACTGAATTTTAGTATGTAGAATTTATTTTTCTATATTTAGGTTGACAAATTTAGATTTAGGGTATAGTTTTTAGGGGGTAGAATTTTAGATTTTGGATTTAGGATTTAGTTTTTGAATATAAAAACTTTAGTATAATTTTGTTGTATTTTTTGAAAAAAGTTTATTTTAATGGAATTTTTGGAAAACAAAACTAAAATTGGTATTTTTGGAAAAATCCTGTTTTAGTGGTATTTATGAGAATCATATTATAATTAAAAAAGTTTTATATCATGGTCAATGATAATTTTTTGTTTTTTCTATTTTTTTTATTATTTGTTGCATCATTATTATTTTTTGTTATTCTAATCAAACAATTTTTCTTTTCCTCTAACCAACTTGGGACTTGGGGATACCCAAATTTTTTTTATAAAGTTAAAAGAATAATGATAACACTCTAATTTATATATTTGTAGCATATTTTTTTGTCCAGATTTTGCATTGTTCATACCTCTAACTTAGCATTTTTAGGTCATTTACTGTAAGAATAAACTTTGAGAGCATTTAGGGTGTTGTATTTCTGCATTTGCATATTTTGGATGAAAACAGGTGCTAAAGAGCCAAAAATGGGGAAAAACAAGGACAACTCGAGCATGTACCCGAAGGAGCCATCGAGCTACAAAACAAGTCCAAACCCCAACACGATCGAAGAGGATCCAAGAGCGTGAAGAGCAACCCGAAGACCCACCCGAGGAGTTACCCGACTTCACCCTCGTGTACCCCATCGAGTAGACCATCGGGCAGGTCTGGGAAGCTAGGTCAAATGGGTTTCCATATATAAACTCCCTCTTTCTCTAGCTCGCAAACGAGTACGCCGCAGACCCTCAAACCAGAGAGCGAGAGCTTCTGTGAGAGAACTGAGCGACTCAACATTTTTCTTCTTGTTTTTGCATTTTTATTTTTATTTTGTAGTTTTCTTAGATCTTTATCCCATACTCTTTCTACTCGACTCTATCTTTTAATATAATGTTATTTTCGTTTATCATGATTGCTTTGTCATTCGTTTCTATGTCCGAGTAGTGTAGCAAAGTTTCTAGGGATGTGATAGATGATTAAGTGTTCTTGATCGGTTAGGATGCTTTAGTTGATTGTGATGATTGATAGATTTCCTTCTAGGTTGATGTTCTTAATGCTGTCAACAGACCGAAAGGTTGAGATTAGATCTAGGGCATTTACAATGCTACAGGCCGAAAGGAGTAGATAAATGCTTGATTAGGTCAATGCTAGAGGTTTACTTAGCTCTGAGTCACAAAATCAGATGAGTTTAAGTCTACTGACAAAATTGAATTGTTCTCAATGCCTGCTTGTTCATATTGCTAGTGCGACAGTGTGGTAGTATGTTCAAGGTTGATTGTTGCTAGTGCGAAAGTGTGGTGACAAGGTTTTAGAGGTTCATTGTCTAGGAAATAATTGCTTGAGACATGTAAGGCATCCGTACTGGTCTAGAACACTTAGGATTCAATTAACCCCATCCTTAGGAGCTTTCGTATTTTATTTGTTTACATTTTCTTTACTTACTCGACCACTTACCCGATCAGGTACACAATAACCTGCATCGAGTAATACCTCGAGCTGTTTATAACTTACTTCCATACTCGATCACCCCCACTCGATCCTGTACTCGATTGCTTGCATCGAGTGCTTAGGTCATGTGGTTTACTTGTTTATATACTTTTACTTTGTTTATTTTAGGACTGTTAGAAACCAAACCTTAATTGCTTGGCTTGACTTGTATTGTACTGATTATATCCTTCCTGTTAGCAATACACAACCATTTGGATTGATAACCCTTTGTACTACAACTGCATAGGGGATTGATGATACCCTGGGTGAAAACCTATCTATCAATTTGGCGCTGTTGCCATTTGGTTGTTTTAATTTTGCTACGTTTAAGATTTCAGGACTTGCTAGATCAAGTTTGTTTGTTTATATTTATTTCGGATACTGACTTGTTTGCTTTCGCTTTTGTATGTTTTGAATCTCAGGTACAACCCGAGCACCCACCCGACCCGTCACTCGATCACCTGGATCGAGTTGATCCTCGTGTACACACTCGGATACATATGTGTGCATGCAAACACAATCCAGTGGTAGCCAGAACCTGAGTCCTTTCATCAACAACATCGACAGACCTCGGTTACTCAGACAACAGCAATTTCAACCGGAACCAGCAATCATTGAGGAGACAATGAATAATCAGAACAGTCCACCAGCTCCTCAAGCAAGGACCCACATAGGAGCAGGAGATGCTCCGACTACTCACACTCAGAAGAATGGCAGTGTGCCACCAGCTGTGCAGAACAACAATTTTGAGATCAAGAGTAGTCTCATCCAGATGATACTGAGCAACAAGTTTCATGGACTGCCAATGGATGACCCATTGGATCATCTGGATGAATTTGATAGGCTCTGTAGCCTCACTAAGATAAATGGAGTCAGTGAAGATGGATTCAAGCTCAGGCTTTTCCCATTCTTTTTGGGAGATAAGGCATACATCTGGGAGAAACCGCTCCCTAAGGAGTCCATCACAACTTGGGAAGCGTGCAAGAAGGCATTCCTAGCCAAATTCTTCTCCAACTCCAGAACCGCGAGGCTGCGAAATGAAATTTCCAGCTTTGTACAGAAGAACAATAAAACGTTCAACGAAGCTTGGGAACGTTTCAAGGGGTACACTACTCGATGTCCACATCATGGCTTCAGTAATGCTTCATTGCTGAGCACACTATACAGAGGAGTGGTCCCCAAGATACGGATGTTGCTGGACACCGCAAGTAATGGTAACTTCCTCAACAAGGATGTTGATGAAGGTTGGGACCTAGTTGAGAACTTGGCTCAATCTGACGGAAACTACAATGAGGAATATGATCGCTCTGTGCGATCTACAGGAGAGGAAGATGCCAAGTATAAGACGGACATGAAAGCCCTCAATGACAAGCTCGATCAGCTCCTCAACCAGCAGAAGCATGTTCATGCTATATCTGAGAAAGAGCAGTTTCAACAACAAGATGGGGAGACTATGCAGCTTGAGAATGTTAACTACATCAACAACCAAGGAGGTACAATAACTTCAAGCCGAATCTGAATCTGTCTTATCGGAACCCGAATGTTGCGAATCCTCAAGACCAAACCTACCCATCTGCAGTTCAAGGGAACCAGACTCAACAGAAGCCTTTTGTCCAGTACAACCAAGGCTATGCACCTAAGCATCAGTGCTCAGGGACCTACAACCAACCACCTGGATTCCAACAACACCAAGGTCCACCAAACCAATCACAAGAAGCTGAGTTACGCGGTCATATTCAGCAAATGATTCAGCAACAGGCTACAGCTTATATGGACATCGCGAAACGGTTCGCAGAGATGAGCAACAAGATCGACTCAGGATACAATGACCTCAATGCCAAGTACGAATCACTCAACACAAAGGTTCGATACCTGGAAGGCCACCACAACAACCAACCAACACCAAAGATCAATCAACTCCTAGGTAAAGCTGTTCAAAACCCCAAGGATTATGCGACTGCTCAGGCCATTTTCCTAGATGATGACTATGAGGATTACCTCACTGGGGATAGTGATGATCAAGATGGGGAGGATGTTGAAAACCCAAAGAAAAATGAGGCCAACTACTATATATCCGAGTATGAACCCAAGCCTTCACCCGAACAGACAGATCGAGTTGATGATCGAGCACTGGTTCGAGAATCACAAACTGAAGAACAACCCAAAGTGGAACCCGATGACCTACACGATGGTTTTGATCGGATGATGCATCGAGTAGATGTTGAGAAAGGAGATCAGCCTCAACCACCTGCATTGGTAGGAGGGGAGTTAGAGGAAAGGTTCAATGCTGCACTTGACATCCAGTTGGAGGCGCTTGCAGAGCAAATGGCTAAGCGTAAAGCTCCACCACCTATGCTTTTGCCCCCACATGAGCTTCAGCAGAAAGCGGCCAAGGAAGCTGTCAAGGAGATCGGTTTTGAAATTCTGAGAAGTGGAGTTTGCTTGGATCATGAGGTGAGAATTGAGGAAAAACTTGAAGATCCTGGCTCTTTCACATTGCCGTGTTCGATAGGACTTTGGATCTTCGAGAGCTGTTTGTGTGATCTTGGAGCTTCGGTTAGCATTATGCCGCTTTCAGTTGCTAACAAGCTGGGATTCACTGATTTCAAGCCAAGTAAATTGTATTTGGTTCTAGCCGATAGAACAGTGAGGCATCCGATTGCTTTGTCATTCGACTGGAAGAATCTGCCTCTAAGGATTGGAAGACTGGAAGTGCCTACCGACTTCAGGATCTTGGATATGGACAAGGAATCAGATGATCCACTGATTCTAGGAAGACCATTCTTGGCAACAGTTGGTGTTGTGATCGAAGTGAAACAAGGCAAGATCAAGATAGAGCATGGTGAACATTTCAAGATGGAGTTTGATGTGAAGAAAGGGGTTAAGAGGCCAACTATTGATTGTCAAGCTTTTTCCACCAAGACCAAACAAAGAAAAGTGCAACATCTTGAAGAGGTCAAAACCACATTTGCCATGGAACCTGGACAAAATCTGGAAGACCTTTTGAACCAGCCTGCTGTAGTGGAGAGGAATCCAGAACCTCTTCCACATGGATCCCATGCTTAAGGAGCATGAAGAGTCAAGCTTAATGACTTTAAACAAGCTCAATTGGGAGGAAGTCCCAAAGGTATCTTTTAATTTTAGTTTATTTGCTTTACTTACTTTTATTTAATTTTTCTCTTTTTGCAATTTTATTTAAAAAAAAATGGAAAATTGGAAAGAGGGAATTGGTAAACCCGAGGGTCAACCCGACACTGTACTCGACGCGTCTGATCGTGTCCCTGCTCGGGTAGAGAGTGAAGTCCAAATGCAGCAAGGAAGCCCACTCTCGGTGAAGCCCACCAACTGAAACCCTAGCCTATTTAAGGGAGTCGAACCCTTCTCCCTCCTCATCACCGATAAGACTCTCCTAAACCCTTAAGCTTTTTGTTTTCCATAAGTTTCTATTCTTTTCTCTCGATCCCAAGCTTATTCGATTTTCTTTGGAGACTAACCCTATTAACCTCAAGAACTAGCCTTTCTTTTTCTTCTCAAGGAATCGACATGGAACCAACCGCTAGAACCTACCAAAGGAAGGGAAGAAGATCCACCTCCACCACTACTACAACCGGAGGAGATGCCGCCGAAGTTCGAGAATCTCAAGGAAGAGGAAACGTTCCACATTCCCAACCGTTGGGTGGACGTTTAGCCTCCCCAACCCGATGCACAACCCGATCCACCACCCGAGCTGATGCTCGTGTAACCGATCGAGTAGGCCACCGAGTTCGCTCACCGAGTCCAATGGTGAGTACTGTCCGCCATTCTCCTCGACGTAGGGACCTGTCTACGTCCGAAAAGACACTTACCGACCCTATGGAGGTCGATTCTGATGCTGGAGGAGAAGAACAAGAGGAGATCCAAACCTCTTGAACGAGGAGCGGAGCCACAATTGCAAGGGGGAAGAGACCGGCTTCGGAGAAGGATGAGATGGTGGTTGAGAGAGCAGTTTAGGAAGAGGATCAACACGCTGAGGAAGAGAAGAGGAGCAGAGAGAGACGACCCGCCAAGCCTCGCGGAGGCTGAAGCAAAAGGAGGTAGACACTCCGGCAAGACTATTCAAGGTCTTCCGGAAGATGAGCTTTGTTGGTACCCGATACCCTCACCGTGAGACCATGAAGCAGTTGGGAATCGCTAGAGATTTAGAATTTATGTTCGATATGTGCCACCTGGGCCAAATGATGCGATCTCATCTAGAAGCATACGAGGAGGAGACGGTCCACTTCCTTTCGACCTTGAAGCTGCACTATTTCGAAGACCACCCGACCCTACTACCCGATGGGGGGATCGGGTTCATCACCTTCTCCGTTAGGAACAAGGAATACCGGCTCACTTTCAAGGAGATGGAGAAGCTATATGGCTTCAAAGCTGGTAGTGGAGAAGGTATGGAGGTCCGCAAGTAGGAGATGAGGTCCCTATGGCTGACAATAGGAGACAAGCACCCCTACAAGCCCACAAGCTCCAAATCCGCTCAAATAAGGAGCCCTATCTTGAGGTATTTTCACAAGTCCCTCGCATGCACTCTTTTTGCTAGAAAAGAGACTGGGAATGTGAACGACCATGAGCTTCAGTTGTTAGATGTTGCACTATGTGGAGTTTTGGATAGTGCTAGGGATGGAACACCGCTCGTAGGAGATGTTGCTGATACTAGTATGTTGTTTGTGCTACTCGATCAATTCCTATACTTGAAATCGTGGGCCGTGAAAAGGAGAGAATGAGGCGGAGAGATCTCTATTGGGGGACTAGTCACACCAATCTTAGTGACATGCGATGTGCCCTTAAAGGGAATTGTTCACGAACCAAGGTGGCTGGATGCGGACTACCTCGTGCTCGCGAGATTTTTGGCCTATGAGAGGCCTAATGACATGACACTGTTCAAGTTTGTTCATCCAACCGCCGGAGCTGCTCAAATGGTTTTACCCAATATCATATGCACCAAGGTTTGGCTAGGAAACAACATTAACTTCGCACCACCGTTGGAAGAGCTGTATAACCCGGAGGAGGAGTCCGAAGCTGAGAAGAGAGAGGAAACCGGGCAGAAAAAAGGAGATAGCTCGGAGGAGTTTGATTTTGAGGAGTATGTATGCTCCCAAAAGCAACCGGTTGGGGTGAGAGAAGCTCACAAGAGAATTGGGTGGCTGAAGAAGATGAACAAGTTCTTGGTGAAGAAGGTGAAGGATCTTGTCGGTTCGGTGAAGAAAATGGGAGGTCAGATCAAGGAGTTGCAAGACAAGGCAAGCTGTGCCTCAGCTCCTACCTCGGCACAAGCACCAACTTGGATGCGGAGAAGCAGATCGCTAGGAGGAACTCAAGGACTGGCACCTCCGGAACCTCAAAGAGCATCATCATACGAGCCCCGAGCTGAGGAGGACATCACCCGACCATAAGCATCGAGGAGAAGCCACTCTGACGCCTACCCGACACCCAACCCGATGGGGTATACGATGCACTATCCGATGAACCCATCGAGCACCTAATCGGGTGATTATGCTGGACTTTTCCCTCCACCATACCAGATGCCATTCACGATGTCGTACACGATGCACCCTGCGAGTGGATACACGGGTGATCATTCTAGACCTCTTCCGCCATTCCCATTCTACTACCCGATACCCTACCCGATGAGCTACGCGATCCCACCCTCGATCAACACCTCGGATGATGGTCCGAGTAAGTCGTCTGTGCACATTACTGAGCTCTCTGACGAGCAAACACCGGCACCTGCTGAAGCCGGCGACGACCCTGGCTATACGTTGGCAAGTATGGAGGCTGCTGCAACCTCCTTCCTCTCCAACCCATGAGGTACCAATTTCATCCAACTCTTGTATATACCATTGCATTTAGTTTCATTAATATTGTGTGATTCTTGGATTCTTTTCCAACTTCTATTTACACAGGGACTGTGTAATTTAAGTTTGGGGGAGGGTCCTAGAATGTATTTAACATTGTGTTTTATTTTCTTATTTTTATTATTTCAAATTTTTGCATACTAGTTTTATTCATTTGAGTCTGCATCTATGTGCATTAAAAAACCCAGAAAATTTGAAAAATTTTGAAAAAAAAAATGAAAAAAAAAGAGTGTTCATTTTGTTGCATTTACATATTAGGATTGAGTCTAGTTTGTTTCATATATTGCATATGCATCTTAGGGGACAATGATTAAAACCACCTTGTTTAAAAATCAAACCTTAGGATTAAAGCCATAGCCCTTTGTCACAGTTCATTGTTGCTAGATCAATCTTTGGAAAAAATGAAAAACTATGCTTAGACCCTTTGTGTCGATTAAATGCTTCCTCCACTTGCTTGAACATTAGAACATCTCTATATTATTGGATTTAATTTGAACTTTAATTGTCTTGCTTATGCAACTTGAATATTTTCTCATGGTTACTCTTAAACTCGGGTTAGCACTCCACCTTTTTACCAATCTTTTCGTTTAACCCGATTCATATTGTCCTACCCTTGAACCCAAACCTTTCTTTCAAAACTTGTTGTGAATTGTTGAGTGAGGCCTTTTTCATTGTGCTATAGGTTGTGAAACCTTGAGAGTATTGCAAACGACAAAGAACTGCATCTTGATTTAGCTAAGTTAGATTTGAACTAGCTAATAGATTCAGTTTTGAAAGATAGGTGGTTAGAATATTCATTTGGGGTTGGGTTGTGGAATAAAAAAAATGAAAGGAGAAGAAAGTCCCTAAGGTTAGAATTAATTAGCTCTAAGTCTCTAAGTAAAAAAAAAAAGGAAAAGTTCTTGCTATAGTCTCCTAGAAAGAAAGAAAAGGATATATATTTATTAGGAGTTTAGCAAAAAAAAAAGAAAAAAAAAAAAAGAGAAAAAGCTAGAAATTCAAAGTCTAAAAGTCTAAACCTTAGGGAGTAAAAAAAAGAGATAAAATCAAGGATGTTGGTAGTTTAATTCTAGGGGGTTTAAATAAAAAAAAAAAGTGAATAAGAAAAGGGTAGATCATCAAGAGTTAAGCTTTGTATGCCCAAATTGTTCTCAGTCTTAGATAGTTTTCACGACTGTCTAGCACTCCATTTTTTGAGCCTAAAGAATTTGTTTGAAACCACCTTACCAAAAAGCCTCACCCTTGAAACCGATTGAGCTTGATTCACCTTCCATTTGCAAGAACTCGCCAAATACTTAATTGAATGTGAAAGAGATGTTCTTTATCTTTAGTTGGAGGTTGAGATAGATCGATGCAAGGTAATAAGCATAGAAAAATATTTGTAAGTATGTTGATTGATCTTAGCACCATTAAACTATCTTTAAGGACTATAGCTTGAATCCTTCGGTTAGCATCTTAAGGTTATGAGTCCCCACTTTCAAACTGTACCCTCATACTTCTATGCTAGAGGACTAGCAAGATTTAAGTTTGGGGGGGTCTGATAACACTCAAATGTATATGTTTTTAGCATTTTTTTGTCCATATTTTGCATTGTTCATACCTCTAACTTAGCATTTTTAGGTCATTTACTGTAAGAATCAACTTTTAGAGCATTTAGGGTGTTGCATTTCTGCATTTGCATATTTTGGATGAAAACAGGTGCTAAAGAGCCAAAAATGGGGAAAAACAAGGACAACTCGAGCATGTACCCGAAGGAGCCATCGAGCTACAAGAACAAGTCCGAACCCCAACATGATCAAAGAGGATCCAAGAGCGCGAAGAGCAACCCGAAGATCCACCCGAGGAGTTACCGGAGTTCACCCTTGTGTACACCATCGAGTAGACCATCGGGAGGGTCTGAGAAGCTAGGTCAAATGGGTTTCCATATATAAACCCCCTCTTTCCTTAGCTCGCAAACGAGTACGCCGCAGACCCTCAAACCAGAGAGCGAGAGCTTCTGTGAGAGAACTGAGCGACTCAACATTTTTCTTCTTGTTTTTGCATTTTTATTTTGTAGTTTTCTTAGATCTTTATCCCATACTCTTTCTACTCTACTCTATCTTTTAATATAATGTTATTTTTGTTTATCATGATTGCTTTGTCATTCGTTTCTATGTCCGAGTAGTGTAGCAAAGTTTCTAGGGATGGGATAGATGATTAAGTGTTTTTGATCGGTTAGGATGCTTTAGTTGATTGTGATGATTGATAGATTTCCTTCTAGGTTGATGTTCTTAATGCTGTCAACACACCGAAAGGTGGAGAATATATCTAGGGTATGCTAGAGGCCGAAAGGAGTAGATAAAATGCTTGATTAGGTCAATGCTAGAGGTTTACTTTAGCTCTGAGTGACAAAATCAGATGAGTTTAAGTCTACTGACAAAAATGAATTGTTCTCAATGCCTGCTTGTTCATATTGCTAGTGCGACAGTGTGGTAGTATGTTCAAGGTTGATTGTTGCTAGTGCGAAAGTGTGGTGACAAGGTTTTAGAGGTTCATTGTCTAGGAAATAATTGCTTGAGGCATGTAAGGTATCCGTACTGGTCTAGAACACTTAGGATTCAATTACCCCCATCCTTAGGAGCTTTCGTATTTTATTTGTTTACATTTTCTTTACTTACTCGACCACTTACCCGATCAGGTACATGATAACCTGCATCGAGTAATACCTCGAGCTGTTCATAACTTACTTCCATACTCGATCACCCCCACTCGCTCCTGTACTCGATTGCTTGCATCGAGTGCTTAGGTCGTGTGGTTTACTTGTTTATATTCTTTTACTTTCTTTATTTTAGGACTGTTAGAACCCAAACCTTAATTGCTTGGCTTGACTTGTATTGTACTGATCATATCCTTCCTGTTAGCAATACATAACCATTTGGATTGACAACCCTTTGTACTACAACTGCATAAGGGATTGATACCCTGGATGAAAACCTGTCTATCAAATAAACAAAGAAAAAACCAAGAAATACCAGAAGAAACAACAAACTAAACCGGTAGATAACTGTATTACAAAATTAATTTTGTTTTGTTGAAGTGAGAAGCTTCTTTCTCTTAATCCTCTCAGATTTTTCGGAGTGAGAGAAAACTCTGTTTCTTTTCTTTTTTATCCAATTAATATCATAGATCTTGTGAAAGTATGTGTGTTTAATTTTTTTCATAATATTTATCAAAACAAAAAGATGGAACAAATTATATTAAAAAAAAAAAAGAGAACATGACGAATAAAAACCTTGACTATACAAATCAAACGATTATAATAATATTGAATTCAATAACCTATGCCATATTACAGTCAAACAATTATCATATTACCAATAGCCAATAGGTTAAAAGGATGTGTACGTCTGATAGTTTTTTTTCTTTTTTCTTTTTGTGTTTCATCGTTAGTGTGATAAACCTTCAATAGAAGTAACTACGTATTCCTTTTATTAATTAACAGTAAGAGTTACACTTTGAGCGCAGAACTACTTCGGGTGTTCCTTCTCCCTGCCAAGTGTCAATTGTGAATTTGTGATATATCTTCGATAAGATGAAATATTGCTGCAGGAGTCAAGAAGACAATGGTGTGTTAAGAACCTTCTTCTTTCGTATTAATATAACTAGAACTCAGACCTCCGCGATGTCGCGGAGGAAGTACTTTAGAAAAAAAAAAATTTAATTATACGTTATAAAATTATTTGAATGTAATAGAATAGTTTGAATACATAAAAATTAAACATAAACTGTTATTAAAAACACAACCATCAAAATAAAAACTTATAACAAAAAATATTATATAGAATAGACGCAACTTTGCAAAACATATTGTTTAAAATATTATAAATATAAGATATTTTGATGAAGAATTATGGTAAAGAATAAAATTAAAAAAATTATTATGACAAAATGATCCTAATTGAGAATATTGAACTAATGGTTGTCATGAGTAAATGTATTTTTCTATTAAATAATTATAATTAAAAATATATTTAATAATAAGTGAGACTGTATCAACGAAAAAATTAAAATTAAAATACACAACTCTTAACACAAAATAAAATAAATTTTAAATATTAAAATAGTTTTTAACAAAAAATTAAGATAAATAGACGCAACTGTAAATTCTATATTAAGTTTTATCAAGTTTCTATATTATTATAATCATTTATAAAATTTTAGTTAGATTATAGAATAACATTGAATATTATATATTAATATTCAAGATTCAACAGAAAAAGAAAAATTTGTTTCAACGAACGATGATTTGTTAGTTATTAATGAAGAGACAAATATATAGAAAGTTCAAAAGATATGACTGTTTAAATAGACACGCCTATTAGAACGATAAGTTGTGATAAAAAAATATGAATAAAATATAGTAAAAGACACAACTCTACAATGAACAAATACAACTGTTTGAGTTTAAAAAATAATAATAAAACCATTTTTTACAAAAAAGTACTACGAAAAGTCGCAACTGTTGTTCGCATTTATTCAGTTTGTTATAATTATTTTTAAATATTAAAATATTTTTTTTATCAAAAAGTTACGAACTACAACTAGTGGTCCCAAACCCACTAGCCACCTAACCACAAACACATTCAACAGCGGAAATAACCAGCCAATATCTGAAACGACCGACCTTTTTTTTTTAATAATAAATAATAAATAATAAATATATAATATAAAATAATAATAAACTACAACTAGTGGTCCCATACCCACTAGCCACCTAACCACAATCACAATCATCAGCGGAAAACATTACCAATATCCAATAAATATAAATAGCCAATATTAACTCCAATCACAAACTAATGATCCAAACAACATCCAAAGAACCAGCAATCCTAAACAACATTCTAGGACTCCACTCTAGCAACCTAACAGAAGCCAGACAACCAAACGAACCACTAGAACATCCTCCTCTTCATCGCCCTGATTCCACGGTCACACTTTGCCTTTACCTGCACCACAAACACATATTGCAATGCATGAGTATTTAATAAACACTCAGTAAGGCAATCCTCCCATCTACTGGGCTATACACACAAGCAATAGAGACATCTCTAACCATCTACCATCAACCAACAATCATCAATCAACAATCAACAAGCCAAACAACACATAAACAAGCAGATTAGAAAAAAATCTCCAGCTTAGATAAGCCATGATCCTGCACTTACCTTAACAAGTGATTCACAACACTAAATACAACCAAATGAGAGGTTTTCCAATATCCAAGAACAACCAAACTTGTTCCTACAACCAATCACAACAACAAACAAGTATTGTAAACAAACTGCCAGAAAAAAACAGAAAAGAACAACCTCACAAGTGAAACCACGAAATCAAAACGAACCGTTAACTTTCTAATCCCTCCGGTGAAAAGCAAGGTATATACGTCCAGAAGCTTCCCACAAAATTTCAGCACGATCAGATTATAGATGAAACCGCAATCGTCCCCGTAACACCCGCTGGTCTCAATCCGCGAATGAGAAGAAACGCCCCACGAAAATGCCAATAACTCCTAGAATATTAATCCAAATTCACTTCTGTAAAAATGCGAGTGTACGAAAATCTCTTAGCTACAACCCTACCAAAAATCAGTACCTTTCAGTATGATTTGATCCGTCAGATCTTCTTTCTCCCAAACCCTGACAGTTCTGTTTCTCTCTTAACACTAAGGAAAAAACTTGATCTCCTTCTCTTTCTCCTTTACACTCAATAACCAAGAGTTATGTCTCTTTCTCTCCCTCTCTCTGATGAAAATGACGACAAAAGCACCAAAAGGAGAGAGGAGGTGTCGACAATTAGAAGGAGAAATAAAGGTTTTTGGTTTAATTTGATTAAACCAAAATTAATTAAAATCTACTCTTTTGGTTTACTCAACATAACCCAAACTCTATTTCCGGAACACGGATGTTACAATTCTCCCCCACCAACATAGATTCGTCCTCGAATCTCGAACAACCATCACTCAAGGACTCCCGTGCAACCGTCTCCACAGCCCGCACTCCTCCGACCGATCTACAGAAGGTCACCTCTAGGCGATAGACTCACGCTCCAGGCGTCATTTGCTCTTGACTTTTTAGACTTTCCTTTACTCATAGGCCTAAACCTTGAGTTTTTTATTGGCTCCTCATCAGACCTAAGTCTGCATGCCAAATGTTGGCTCCTCATCAGGCCGAAGCCCGCATGCCATAATATATAAGGAAAAGTCCAAACTCGTCTCTCGGGTTGCCACCCTACAGCGCCCCGGATCGTCATCCGAAGTCGATATACCAACCATACTCCCGAGCCACAAAGTCTCTGAATATGGCAGTACTAAGAGAACCTAAGTCCCCCAAGAGTCGCGAGCAAACGATTCTGAACACGTTTGAGTCCTATCCCTATCCAGGTTTCCTTCTCGTGGTTCGCGTAAAAATATCTCAATGTCCTACCAACCACATATTCCCTCACTGGAATACCTCATGACCACACAAGGATCATATACATGCCACAGGGGCCGCCACAAAGGCCAAACAAAATGTCCTAAAGAGGACCGCCACCAAGGCCAAACAAATGTCCTAAAGAGGACCGCCACCAAGGCCAAACAAATGTCCTAAAGAGGACCGCCACCAAGGCACTCTGGCTAAACAGCCCGCCACAAAGGGCATCTGTCCCGAAGGACCGTCACAAAGACCATCTGTCCCGAAGGACCGTCACAAAGACACTCTGGCTAAACAGCCCGCCACAAAGGCCATCTGTCCCGAAGGACCGTCACAAAGACACTTTGGCTAAACAGCCCGCCACAAAGGCCAAACAAATGTCCTAAAAAGGACCGCCACCAAGGCACTCTGGCTAAACAGCCCGCCACAAAGGCCATCTGTCCCGAAGGACTGTCACAAAGACCATCTGTCCCGAAGGACTGTAACGCCCCCGAACCGTGCTATGACCTTCCCGGCCACGGCACAGCCCGAAGACGCCACTATGGAAACGTTCGTCAAGGATCCGGCCGGGTGCGAGAACAAATCAGGCCCTTCGGCCAGTCCCTCGGCGAGGTTCCCGACCACACGACACGTCCTTAAGGCTTTGCAACCCTACAGACACGCCGTGCGTTGAGACGACTCGGACTAAGTCTATATCAGTACGACTCGCTCGAATAAAAGAAAACCGAATTTATTAATACTTAAAAGAGTTTGCCTTAAAACGGTTACACAAAAGAGCAACAAGGCTTAGCACCAAAGTTTGATACGCAATAAACATACTTTTAACTTTTACAATAGACACCAAAATAAAACTACTCCGGAAGCCTATCGTTCACCACGCCCTCTAGTTCCCTCTAAGGTTACCTGCAGAACAACAATATTATCATAAGTAATCTAAGATTACTTAGTGAGCTCAGGGTTCCTGCAAAGAGATTAATCCCCAAATCCCCAAAACCCCAAAAACAACCAACATGCAGGTGCAATCAATCAACATGCAAGCAAGCATAAATAGCAAGCGAGCATAAGATAAACAATCAACAAGCAAGCACACAAAATAACCAAGCAATCAGAGATAACATGCGGAAGCTGATAGCTAAACAAAGTTATTCCACAAACAGAAGCACTACATGCAACAACAAGTGGCTACATGCAAGCTTACACACGAAACATGCAACAATTTAACTTGAACTAAAATGATAGTTTTAATCAAGTTCCATTTCCTTGGGCCCGGTATGCATCCTTTCCCCACACCCCTCACCGAATCCCGAGTCACAACCACAAAGGCATGCGATTGGATCTCTTTTTAGCACTACACCGTCGTGTAGACAGCCTCGGCCAGGGTAGCGATCCGAGTAACCTCCGAGCTCTTCGTAACCAACCCTACTCACACACGAACATGGGTTACATGTCGCGGCTGTATGTGGTACGGAATGGGAAAGATGACAATACCAAGTTATATTGCGCATAGCCGGAATTTCTCGCGGACTAATACGCCTTATAACCTCACCAAAATTATACTTGAGTTTATATGAATGATAATCTCATAAGTTTTCAAGTATTATAATTAGTTAACACCCCCTGTCGCTAGATCATTTTGATCTAGTAACCGGTGTAACCTCACCTCCCATGCAACTTAACAAGAAAACATAAAAGAATTCAAGTAAATGCATCTATATGACTTATGCAATCTGCGCACTAGATGGAGGTTTTAACTCTCCACCTAAGCCAGCGAATATGTGCCTGAACTCACAGTAAACCGTCGATGATCGGTCCTTTTGATGAAGTTCCCGAACGTGGCACCTTCGGATCTCCCTTTGGTTATGATCGAGTTCCTTCTCGATTCAACCTTGGTCAGTAGTCGATAGTCTTAGTCTTGCGTCTCCACTTCTTTCTTCTCTTCGATCGCGCAGCACTTCGCTTCTTCTTCTCTTCTTTCTCTCTTTCTTTTTCTCTTTAACCTTTCTCTCCTTACCCCCTTATGTTTTTTCGCAAATGAGAGGGTTGAGAGCTCTATTTATAGAGAAGCTGGGCGGTGGCACTCTCCAATAGACATTGAGCGAGTGTTCGCTTATTTGCCACAAAATTTTGTAAGGTAAAGACCCTTATGACTTGTCTCAATTTGGTCCATATCTTCCTCCTTAAATCACTTGGCGAAAAATCATGAGACTTGGCTCCTTTCTCCTTCACTTCTCTTCTATGGTGTTGAATGGTGTGACTTGGCCTTCCTAAACACCTCTTCTTCTCCTTATAATTTATTTGGTGAAAAATCATAAGACTTGGCCTAATCCTTCTCCACTCCTCTTCTTTGGTGTAAAATGGTGTGACTTGGCTCCTTTAAACACCATTCCTTCCTTGGTGAAAAATCAAGTGACTTGGCCACCTTAATTACCATTCATAATTTTCCATAAATTCCACTAATATTTTTATGATTAAAATAATTCTCCACTAAGAATTATTTAATCTTTAACTTTAGGAAATTAATCCTTGATTAATTCCTTGAAGAGAAAAAAAAACTCTTATCTCCCAAATTTGCTTGTTGGGTCGATCCGCGGTATTTGGTCGTTCGCGGTTCGTCGGACATCATCGGGCACGGGTCGATCGGTCGATGCGGTACGGCCACTGCGGTCGTTGCTCGAGCGAATAAAATTTCCTCGGACCTTCCTTCATTAAACTTTCTTCTTTTCTCATTAGCTTCTCTTCTTCACCTTTTGGCCTTGAGATTTCATTTTGTAATTTACCTCCTGGTGAGGGTCATTACAAGGACCGTCACAAAGACACTCTGGCTAAACAGCCCGCCACAAAGGCCATCTATCCCGAAGGACCGTCACAAAGACAATCTGGCTAAACAGCCCGCCACAAAGGCCAAACAAATGTCCTAGAAAGGACCGTCACAAAAACCACACATTGTCCAAAAAGACCGCCACACACGGGCACACTAACTCAAAAGTCTGCCACTAAGGCCACACACAAGCCCCCCTTTAAGGCTCTCCACCGCTAAAATGGACAAATTATAACTCCCATAAAACTTTCCATATTTAGCACTTTCCATTTCTGGAAACTTCTCCTTCAGGAAACTTTCCTCACAACCCCGCCTCACGGAAACTTTGTACCCCGAACACCACCTCATCTTGTTACTGAGTCGCACAACCAACCACCCCAAGCGACCGAGTAACAAGAGAGATGGGCTGGAATACTCCATTCCCACTCCAGCCACGGATTACAGATGGGACCAGGCTAAACAAGCTCAAGTCGCGGCTTGCTTCTCATACCACTTCTTGAACCTTGCCTTCATCTTTGCCTCAGGCTCCCAACTCTGCTCCTCAACACCATCACAGTCCCACAGGACTCTCATCAAAGGAATCTTCTTCTTCCGAAGTTCCTTGATCCTCCTCTCGAGAACCCTCACTGGTCTCGCCTCCAAAGTCATGTTAGGCTGAAGATCCTCAGGAATCTTAGCCAACACCTCCTCTCCCTCACGGAGACACTTCCGCAACATAGACACATGGAAAACCTTATGGAATGCACGCGTCACCTCAGGTAACTCCAATCTATATGCCACTGGTCCAACCCGCTCAATCACTCTGAATGGACCCATATACCTCGGACTCAAACTAGTCTCTGACAATGACCTGTTCGGACCCCGCAACATGGCCATCTTGAGGTACACTCTGTCTCCTACCTGAAACTCAAGATCTCTCCTCCTCTTATCAGCATAACTCCTCTGCCTATCCTGAGCCTCCTTCATGTTCAGCTTGAGAACCCGAATCTTCTCTGAGGTCTCCTGAACAAAACTAGCACCAAACATGCTCCTCTCCCCCACCTGAGTCCAGCATAATGGTGTACGACATGACCTCCCATACAAAGCCTCATAAGGAGCCATCTTAATACTCCCCTGATAACTGTTGTTGTAAGCAAACTCTACCAGGTTCAGGTGATCTGCCCAATGGCCACCCCAATCCAACACACACATCCTCAGCAAATCCTCCAGCGTCTGGATCGTCCTCTCAGACTGTCCATCTGTCTGGGGATGATAAGCTGTACTCATATGCACCTTAGTGCCCACCTCCGCCTGAAATGCCTTCCAGAACACCGAAGTGAACTTAGAATCTCTATCAGACACAATGCTCGCTGGCACCCCATGGAATCTGACTATCTCTCTCACATACTTCTTAGCCAAGACCGCTACTCCATCAGTCTTTTTAATGGCCAGAAAATGTGCTGACTTAGTCAACCGGTCCACAATGATCCAAATAGCATCAAAGGTCCGTGACACTGGCAATCCTACCACAAAATCCATAGTGATCATATCCCCCTTCCACTCAGGAATGGGTAAACTCTTCAGTAACCCGCCAGGAACCTGATGCTCAGCCTTCACTAGCTGACACACATCTCACCTCAAAACCCAACTAGCTACATCCTTCTTCATTCCGACCCAATGATAGTACCTCTTGAGATCACGGTACATCTTATTCGCTCCTGGATGAATGGACAACTTGCTCGCATGAGCCTCTCTCAGAATCTCCTGCCTCAACTCCTCATCCTTGGGCACACACACGACCGTGCACCAAGATAGTACCATTATCTGAGACCTGATACTCTGAATACACATCCTTAGAGGCATTCACCAGCCCCAAATCCTTCTCCTGAGCCAACTGCACTCTACTCAGAAGATCTGCTCTATAAGCCGCCTCCTAACCCAATGGTTCTCGAGAAAACCGCACACAAGCTCAACGCACTGATCTCTCCTACCAGAGACTCCATCTCCTGCTCCTGAGCCGAAGCTACCCTCTTCCGACTCAGAGCGTCTGCAACTGTGTTAGCCTAACCAGGGTGATAGGCTATCTCCAAATCATAATCTGCCACAAGCTCCATCCACCGCCTCTATCTCAATTCAGCTCAGGCTGAGTGAATATATACTCCAGGCTCTTACGATCTGTAAACACCTTTAATTTTGCACCATAAAGATAAGATCTCCAAATCTTCAGGGCAAAAACTACAGCAGCCATCTCCAAATCATGAGTAGGATAGTTGCCCTCATGCTTCCGCAACTGCACTTGCTCAACTTAGCAAACAACTTCTGCTTCCGCAGCTTCTCCAGAACTGCTCTCAAATGCACTGCATGCTCTTCAGGACTCTTAGAAAATACCAGGATATCATCGATGAAAATGATGACAAATACATCCAGAAACTCCTGAAACACACTGTTCATCAATCTCATAAACGCTGCTGGCGCGTTAGTCAACCCAAAAGGCATCACCACAAACTCACAATGCCCATACCTCATCTTGAAAGCAGTCTTCCTCACATCTGCCTCATCTATCGGCATCTGATGATAACCCGACGTCAGATCTACCTTAGAGAACCAAGTAGCACCCCTCAATTGATCCAACAACTCATCAATCCTAGAAAGAAGGTACTTGTTCTTCTTAGTAACCCGGTTCAAACCCCATTAATCTATACACAAGCAGAGACTTCCGTCCTTCTTTTTAACAAACAACACCGGTGCTCTCCACGGTGATACACTAGAACGTATGAATCCCTTGCTCCATAGATCCTCTAGTTACTTCTTCAGCTCAACTAAACAAACACTCAAGTATGCCGACATCAACTCGCCGCCACCTGAATATAACCCCTCTTGTTCCTCCAAGAACCTCTAGTAACTTGTCTCTTAGGGAAAACTTCCACAAGATAGATTGATCCAAAATTAGCTTTCCGCTTAGCTATTCTCCACAGCAAATCATCAATACGAGCGTAATAAAACAAACAAGTACCATACGTTTGCATATTCTGATTCACCGCTTCAAATGCTTTGCAGGCCGCTAACTCAAACCACTTGACTTATTCCCTCCAACAAGCTTACCAAAACCTTGAATCTAGCAACCCTGTCCATCTCCAATGAACTTCATCCAACATCGTCTCAACGATTAGTTTATCCTGCCATGAAGGCTTCTCGTGAACTTATGTATCTGGCAAACATGCCTTTCCCGGCTCAAATCTGCTGTAACTCCCCTTCCCGGAACTCCAGCACCACCGGCCTCACAATCTTGGGGCACAGCCAAACATTCATAACTGCTCTGGTCATAAAACCCTGTCCCACTGGTCAACGCATCCAAAACCCGAGATTAAACCACCGTCAATCTCTTGAGGTCTACATTCAATCGTTATGTTTATACTCACGTCGGATGAATTGCTTGCTCCCAACTCCTCCACTCTTAGGTTGCAACCTTCGAGTCATACCGATCTCACTCTCAGACCAGCGTCTTCGAGTTATACCGTCTCACTCTTGGATCACAATCCTCAAGATCTCGGTATCAGGGGAACTACTCATCCCCTCAGGGGAACATTATCCCCTCAGGGGAACATCATCCCCTCAGGGGAACATCATCCCCTCTGCCACTCTCGGAGCCCTCAGCCCCTCGAGCTATCGGTACTCAGGGGAATCACCATCCCCTTAGGACAACAATCCTTAACGACTTCAAACATCTCTCGACACCAAGTACCTCCTGTGGTCCGAGTATAACATTGCAATGTTACACCTGCCCACTAAACTTCTAATATCCAACTAGATTAACCCCCAAACAGAGAATTATCCGCTCCAACTGCATATGTCCACCTATCCGCCTCCCTAGGCCCGATACCTCTTGAGAATAATCTCATACTGGTCATCTACAACCGCTCCATCCTCTTAACATGAGGTGGAAAGTCCTCAACATTTGCAGCCCTCGGCTGCACCCCGCCACATGCGGCACAACTGGAGCCTACACTGGTACCCCTCTCGGTAACCGCTCAAACAGCACGCCAACAGATCCGCCAAGCGATCATCTCGACCCTGGGCTCCACCTGCTGCAACCCCACACCTGGGTTCCCAGCACCCCCGGCACGCTCACCGGTTAACCCCCTCTAGTCCCTCCTGATACGCTTGCGACCTTTTGACGTACCTCCTCGTGGAACTCTGGACCACACACTCGCTGGCCTCGGGACCCGCCCGACAATGACCACGACCACGTCCCCGTCCACGACCAACAACTCAAACACCTTAACCACTGATCTTGCAAGAACAGAGGCTAACAAGCAGAAAACAAATCAATACCACACAAAGAAACATAACAATAACTCACCGTCGAATCTCATTGAAGGCTCGAAGAGGATGTTCTAGGACTCCATGCCACACACAATTGACTATCTCACATAATCAATCAAGACATGCAATCCCAAACATCTACAACAGAAACCTAGTGAACCCAAACCTAGAACCGTAAGGGCTCTGATACCAAAATGAAACGACCGACCTTTTTTTTTTTTAATAATAAATAATAAATAATAAATATATAATATAATATAATAATAAACTACAACTAGTGGTCCCATACCCACTAGCCACCTAACCACAATCACAATCATCAGCGGAAAACATTACCAATATCCAATAAATATAAATAGCCAATATTAATTCCAATCACAAACTAATGATCCAAACAACATCCAAAGAACCAGCAATCCTAAACAACATTCTAGGACTCCACTCTAGCAACCTAACAGAAACCAGACAACCAAACGAACCACTAGAACATCCTCCTTTTCATCGCCCTGATTCCACGGTCACACTTTGCCTTTACCTGCACCACAAACACATATTGCAATGCATGAGTATTTAATAAACACTCAGTAAGGCAATCCTCCCATCTACTGGGCTATACAAAGAAGCAATAGAGACATCTCTAACCATCAACCATCAACCAACAATCATCAATCAACAATCAACAAGCCAAACAACACATAAACAAGCAGATTAGAAAAAAATCTCCAGCTTAGATAAGCCATGGTCCTGCACTTACCTTAACAAGTGATTCACAAAACTAAATACAACCAAATGAGAGGTTTTCCAATATCCAAGAACAACCAAACTTGTTCCTACAACCAATCACAACAACAAACAAGTATTGTAAACAAACTGCCAGAAAAAAACAGAAAAGAACAACCTCACAAGTGAAACCACGAAATTAAAACGAACCGTTAACTTTCTAATCCCTCCGGTGAAAAGCAAGGTATATACGTCCAGAAGCTTCCCACAAAATGTCAGCACGATCAGTTTATAGATGAAACCGCAATCGTCCCCGTAACACCCGCTGGTCTCAATCCGCGAATGAGAAGAAACGCCCCACGAAAATGCCAATATCTCCTAGAATATTAATCCAAATTCACTTCTGTAAAAATGCGAGTGTACGAAAATCTCTTAGCTACAACCCTACCAAAAATCAGTACCTTTCAGAATGATTTGATCCGTCAGATCTTCTTTCTCCCAAACTCTGACAGTTCTGTTTCTCTCTTAACACTAAGGAAAAAACTTGATCTCCTTCTCTTTCTCCTTTACACTCAATAACCAAGAGTTATGTCTCTTTCTCTCCCTCTCTCTGATGAAAATGACGACAAAAGCACCAAAAGGAGAGAGGAGGTGTCGACAATTAGAAGGAGAAATAAGGGTTTTTGGTTTAATTTGATTAAACCAAGATTTAATTAAACCAAAATTAATTAAAATCCACTCTTTTGGTTTACTCAACATAACCCAAACTCTATTTCCGGAACACGGATGTTACAATATCCAATAATAAACCAATAATAAAATATAACAATATTCAACATACTCAATATCCAAACAACATAAATCATAGAACCATCAACCTAGCAATGTTCTAATGACCCAACTCTAGCAACCTAGCAATGCCAGACAACATAAAATCCGAGTCCCTAGAACATCCTCCTCTTCATTGCCTGGATTCCACGATCACACTTTGCCTTTACCTGCACCACAAACACATATTGCAATGCGTGAGTATTTTACAAACACTCAGTAAGGCAATCCTCCCATCTACTGGGCTATACACACAAGCAATAGAGTATCAGTAATCTCCACACAACAATCAACACACGTCAATCACAAAAACAGGACTTAGCATCGACCGATGCCACACTGGCATCGACCGATGCCAACTGGAGAAGCATCGATCGATACAGAAGCTGCATCGATCGACGCAAGTATAACTTGCATCGACCGATACCCAGTCTGCATCGACCGACGCATGCTCGACGCACACGAAAAACCCTAAAGTTCATCGCGCCGTCCTCGCACTTGCATCGACCGATGCAAGGTATGCATCGATCGACGCAACATCGAGCACCGTGATTTCTCCGAAGCTTCTCGCCGGATTTCGTTCCTACAATTACAAAACTCAATCCCAAGCCACAAGAAAGCTTCCTAACGTCCATAACAACAATCTAATACGTCTAACAACCTACAACAAGCAAATCACTAAATTCTCTAGCTTAGATAAGCCATGGTCTTGCACTTACCTGTGCCAAGACGAAATTGAACCATAAACAAGCAAGAACACGCTTCCAGGAAGCTCCTACAACAATCCCAGCTACAGATCTCACCAAGAAACGCCTCAAATCTCAAGAAATCACCAAGAACCCTCAAGAACTCTTTCCCCCTTCTCTTTTATCTCAAAAACGGCCACACACGTCTAATGAGACAAAAGACACGACCCTAAGGGTTTTCCCTTTCTCTTCTGACCAAAAACGCAGCGTTTGACTTAAGTCAAAACGCAGAGAATTGAACCAGCATCGACCGATGCTACCACTGCATCGATCGATGCACACCCTAAACCGGGATTCCGGTTCGCGGGTGTTACAATTCTCCCCCACCAAACTGGATTCGTCCCCGAATCCCAATCAACCATCAGCCAAGGACTCCCGTGCAACCGTCTCCACGGCCCGCACTCCTCCGACCGATCTACAGAAGGTCACCTCTAGGCGATAGACTCACGCTCCAGGCGTCATTTACTCTCGACTTTTGGACTTTCCTTTTTTTCATAGGCCTAAACCTTGAGTTTCATCGGCTCCTCATCAGACCTAAGTCTGCATGCCAATGTTGGCTCCTCATCGGGCCTAAGCCCGCATGCCATAATATATAAGGAAAAATCCAACTCGTCTCTCGGGTCGTCACCCTACAGCGCGCTTCCGGACCGTCGTCCGAAGTCGATATACCAACCATACTCCAAAGTCACAAAGTCTCCGAATATGGCAGTACTAGGAGAACCAAAGTCCTCCAAGAGCCGCGAGCAAACGATTCTGAACACGTCTGAGTCCTATCCCTATCCAGGTTTCCCTCCCGTGGCTCGCGTAAAACATCACAATGTCCTACCAACCACATATCCCCTCACTGGAATACCTCATGACCACACAAGGATCATATACACGCCACAAAGGCCGCCACAAGGCCAACAAAATGTCCTAAAGAGGACCGCCACCAAGGCCAAACAAATGTCCTAAAGAGGACTGCCACCAAGGCCAAACAAATGTCCTAAAGAGGACCGCCACCAAGGCCAAACAAATGTCCTAAAGAGGACCGCCACCAAGGCACTCTGGCTAAACAGCCCGCCACAAAGACCATCTGTCCCGAAGGACCGTCACAAAGACAATCTGTCCCGAAGGACCGTCACAAAGACACTCTGGCTAAACAGCGCGCCACAAAGGCCATCTGTCCCGAAGGACCGTCACAAAGACACTCTGGCTAAACAGCCCGCCACAAAGGCCATCTGTCCCGAAGGGCCGTCACAAAGACACTCTGGCTAAACAGCCCGCCACAAAGGCCAAACAAATGTCCTAAAAAGGACCGCCACTAAGGCCACACAAATGTCCTAAAGAGGACCGTCACAAAGACACTATGGCTAAAAAGCCCGTCACAAAGACCACACATTGTCCAAAAAGACCGCCACACACGGGCACACCGACTCAAAAGTCCACCACAAAGGCCACAAAAGCCCCTACAAGGCTTCCCACCGCTACAATGGACAAATTCCCTCTTCCGAAAAAAACTTTCCATAAATAGCACTTTCCATTTCTGGAACCTTTCCACTTCAGGAAAACTTCTATTTCGGGAAACTTTTCCCAAACCCCGCCTCACGGAAACTTTGTACCCCGAGCACCACCTCATCTTGTTACTGAGTCGCACAACCAACCACCCCAAGCGACCGAGTAACAAGAGAGATGGGCTGGAATACTCCATTCCTGCTCCAGCCACGGATTACAGACGGAACCAGGCTAGGCAAGCTCAAGTTGTGGTTGCTTCTCATACCACTTCTTAAACCTTGCCTTCATCCTCGCCTCAGGCTCCCAAGTCTGCTCCTCCACACCATCACAGTCCCAAAGGACTCTCATCAAAGGAAACTTCTTCTTCCGAAGTTCCTTGATCCTCCTCTCGAGAACCCTCACTGGTCTCGCCTCCAAAGTCATGTTAGGCTGAAGATCTTCAGGAATCTTAGCCAACAACTGATCGTCCTCACGGAGACACTTCCGCAACATAGACACATGGAATACCTTGTGGAAAGCACGCATAACCTCAGGTAACTCCAGTCTATATGCCACTGGTCCAACTCGCTCAATCACTCTGAACGGACCCATATACCTCGGACTCAACTTAGTCTCAGTCAATGACCTGTTCGGACCCCGCAACATGGCCATCTTGAGGTATACTCTGTCTCCTACCTGAAACTCAAGATCTCTCCTCCTCCTATCAGCATAACTCCTCTGCCTATCCTGAGCCTCTTTCATGTTCAGCTTGAGAACCCAAATCTTCTCTGAGGTCTCCTGAACAAAATCTTCCCCGTACATGCTCCTCTCCCCCAACTGAGTCCAGCATAACGGTGTACGACACGGCCTCCCATACAAGGCCTCATAAGGAGCCATACCAATACTCGCCTGATAGCTGTTGTTGTAAGCAAACTCTACCAGGTTCAGGTGATCTGCCCAATGGCCACCCCAATCCAAAACACACATCCTCAGCAAATCCTCCAACGTCTGGATCGTCCTCTCAGACTGTCCACCTGTCTGGGGATGATAAGCTGTACTCATATGCACCTTAGTGCCCATCTCTGCCTGAAAAGCCTGCCAGAACACCAAAGTGAACTTAGAATCTCTGTCAGACACAATGCTCGCTGGCACCCCATGCAATCTGACTATCTCTCTCACATACTTCTTAGCCAAGACCGCTGCTCCATCAGTCTTCTTAATGGCCAGTAAATGTGCTGACTTAGTCAACCGGTCCACAATGACCCAAATAGCATCAAAGGTCCGTGACACTGGCAATCCTACCACAAAATCCATGGTAATCATATCCCACTTCCACTCAGGAATGGGTAAACTCTTCAGTAAACCGCCAGGAACCTGATGCTCAGCCTTCACTAGCTGGCACACATCGCACCTCGCGACCCAACTAGCTACATCCTTCTTCATCCCGACCCAATGATAATACCTCTTGAGGTCACGGTACATCTTAGTCGCCTGGATGAATGGATAACTTGCTCGCATGAGCCTCTCTCAGAATCTCCTGTCTCAGCTCCTCATCCTTGGGCACACAAACCCGACCGTGCACCAAAATAGTACCATTATCTGAGACCTGATACTCTGAATCAACATCCTTTGAGGCATTCACCAGCCCCAAATCCTTCTCCTGTGCCAAACGCACCCTACTCAGAAGATCTGCTCTGTCAACTGCTTCCAAACCCAACGGTTCTAGTGAAACAGCACACAAACTCAAAGCACTAATCTCTCCTACCAGAGACTCCATGTCCTGCTCCTGAGCCGAAGCTACCCTCTTCCGACTCAGAGCATCTGCAACCGTGTTAGCCTTTCCAGGATGATAGGCTATCTCCAAATCATAATCCGCCACAAGCTCCATCCACCGCCTCTGTCTCAAATTCAACTCAGGCTGAGTGAATTTATACTTTAGGCTCTTATGATCTGTAAACACATGTACCTTTGCACCATAAAGATAAGATCTCCAAATCTTCAGGGCAAAAACTACAGCACCCATCTCCAAATCATGAGTAGGATAGTTGCCTTCATGCACCCGCAACTGCCGCGAAGCATAGGCAATCACCTTCCCATGCTGCATCAGAACGCACCCCAACCAACTCTAGATGCATCTGTATAAACCACATAGGGTTCTCCCTGCTCAGGCAAAGCCAACACTGGCGCAGTAGTCAACATCTCCTTCAGGCTTGCAAAGCCTTGCTCACACTCTTCTGACCAGACAAAAGGAACATCCTTCCCTGTCAACTTAGTCATAGGACGTGCTCTGCTTGCAAACCCCTGCACAAATCTCCTATAGTAACCTGCCAATCCAAGGAAACTTCGATTTCGTAGTATTCGTGGTCTAGGCCAATCTCTCGATAGCCTGAATCTTCTCTGGATCCACGAAACCCCTCTGCAGAAACAATGTGACCCAGAAAGCCCATCTCACGCTGCCAGAAACTGCACTTGCTCAACTTAGCAAACAACTTCTGCTCCCGCAGCTTCTCCATAACTGCCCTCAAATGCACTGCATGCTCCTCAGGACTCTTAGAATAAACCAGGATATCGTCGATGAAAATGATGACAGATACATCCAGAAACTCCTGAAACACACTGTTCATCAATCTCATAAACGCTGCTGGTGCGTTAGTCAACCCGAAAGGCATCACCACAAACTCATAATGCCCATACCTCGTCCTGAAAGCAGTCTTCCTCACATCTGCCTCATCTATCGGTATCTGATGATAACCCGACGCCAGATCCACCTTAGAGAACCAAGTAGCACCCCTCAACTGATCCAACAACTCATCGATCCTAGGAAGAGGATACTTGTTCTTCACAGTGACCCGGTTCAAACCCTGATAATCGATACACAACCTGAAACTCCCATCCTTCTTCTTCACAAACAACACCGGCGCTCCCCAAGGTGATACACTAGGGCGGATGAATCCCTTACTCAACAAATCTTCTAGCTGCTTCTTCAGCTCTGCCATCTCTGCTGGAGCCATTCTGTAAGGAGCCTTGGATAACGGTGTCGTCCCCGGTTCCAGTTCAATGGTGAAAGGATCCGACCGAGATGGTGGTAATCCCTGCAAAGACTGAAACACATCTTCAAATTCCTCTACTACCGGAATACCGCTAACCGTAGACTTCCCCCACTGACTCTGGCATAGATATAGTAACTAGATAAGCCTCACGGCCCTTCTCGATCATCTTCCCAGCCTGAATGGCTGAGATCACGAGACTCCCTGAAGTCGGTCTAATACCCTGAAAAACCAACTTCCCTCCTGGACGCTCAAACTCCACTCTACCCCGATAGCAATCCAAATGCATCATATGCCGATGCAACCATTCCATCCCGAGAATAACATCATACAACTCCACTGGACTGATAAGCAAATCCGCTGGCCTCGACTCTCCTGCGTTTTGAATATCAACCCCTTTAGCTCGTCCAATAACTCTCAGGAACTTTCCTCCAGCAACTCTAACAACTCCTGTACGCTCCCCGGGATCCCCTCTGATTCCCGCACACTCTGCACACTCCGGGGTAATGAAGCTATAAGAAGCTCCAGAATCAAACATAACGTGGGACTTAAACCCGCCCACCAACAAGGTCCCTACACAAACCTCATGTGTTGAGAACCTAACACTTTATCACAGGAAAACACAAAATCTGTACCTACTAAAAATTCACAAAGTTTAAGTACCGAAATTATACCGTGATCGCCCGGCACTGGTTCCACCAGTCTCGCTGTCGTGTAAGCACGTGGCGTCTGCTCAATCCGTGCCACCTGCTGACCTCCAGGCTGCACCTGCTGCAACGCTGCCACTGCTACCGGCTGCAACTTGGGACATAAAGGCCTGATGTGCCCTGCCTCCCTACAATGATAACATACCCGAGGCCCTGCCGTCGGAACACTCCTCTTGGGACAACTAGTAACCTTGTGATCCTTGCTTCCACAACCGAAGCAACCTGCACCACTCGGCCTCTACGTAGCCTCCCACTTCCTCTTGGTTCCCTGAGCATGCCTACCGCCCCTGCTGGAACCACTCTGCTGCTGAGCCTTACTAGGCTGAACTGCTGGAGCTACCGCCACTGACTGTGCCCAGATATCCTCTTCAATCTCTGCTGCAGTCTCAACCAGCTATGCACGCGTAGCATAACTCCGCCCTCTACAGTGAACCCTCAAATCATCACGTAGAGCCCTCAAAAACCTCCTGATCTGAGCCTTCTCAGACTACATAGCCCGACCTCCATAACACAGAAGTCGACTGAACTCCAAATCCGGCTCCCGCACTGACCGTGTCCCCTTAGACAACTGAAGGAACTGCACCTCCAAACGATCCAAAGCCTCTCTAGGAAAATACTTGCGGTTGAACTCCAAAACGAAGTCAGCCCAAGTCATCTCCCGCTGCACCCTCCTAGCAGCCATAGATCTCCACCACAACTCAGCATCACCACTCAAAAAGTAGACCCCTATGTCCACCCAGAACTCCTCAGGACATCGCAGAGTGTGGAAGTTACGTTCCACTCTCGTCCTCCACGCATCCGCAGCAGTAGGATCTACACCTCCTGAAAACTGCTCAGTGCGCAACTGACCCATCTCTGTCAACATACTGAGATAACGAGTATGGACCCCCACACCCGCAGCCACTGGCTGCCGCTCCTCCGCCACCACTGGTGGCACTACCCGAGCCTGAGCCGGTACTACAGGTGGTAACCGCTCCAACACCTGTGCTAGCAAAGCCGCAATGTCAACACCAGGGACTCCACCCGCTGGGGCTCCCACACCCGGGACCCTAGCATCACCGACCACTGGAGCATCCACACCGCCCCCTCCGGCCACACTCACATAATCCCCCGGAACACCCTGCGACTCGCCAACACCCTCAGCTGTCACACTCTGGTCCTCGGTCTCACTAACCACTGGGGCTCTGCCCCTACCACGACCACGTCCGCGACCACAACCGCGTCCACGACCTCGACCAGCAACAGCATCCTCTCTAACCATCTGCACTACCATGAACAGAAGGCTAAGCAAACAATTACTATTTAGCACAGAAATAGAAACTCACCGTGGAATCACCAATAGGCTCGAAGAGGATGTTCTAGGACTCCATGCCACACACAATTGACTAACTCACATAATCAATCAAGACATGCAATCCCAACATCTACAGCACAAAGCCTAGTGAACCCAAACCTAGAACCGTAAGGGCTCTGATACCAAAATGAAAGGACCGACCTTTTTTTTTTAAATAATAAATAATAAATATAATATAATAATATGAACTACAACTAGTGGTCCCATACCCACTAGCCACCTAACCACAAACACATTCAACAGCGGAAATAACCAGCCAATATCCAATAATAAACCAATAATAAAATATAACAATATTCAACATACTCAATATCCAAACAACATAAATCATAGAACCAGCAACCTAGCAATGTTCTAATGACCCAACTCTAGCAACCTAGCAATGCCAGACAACATAAAATCCGAGTCCCTAGAACATCCTCCTCTTCATTGCCTGGATTCCACGATCACACTTTGCCTTTACCTGCACCACAAACACATATTGCAATGCGTGAGTATTTTACAAACACTCAGTAAGGCAATCCTCCCATCTACTGGGCTATACACACAAGCAATAGAGTATCAGTAATCTCCACACAACAATCAACACACGTCAATCACAAAAACAGGACTTAGCATCGACCGATGCCACACGGCATCGACCGATGCCAACGGAGAAGCATCGATCGATACAGAAGCTGCATCGATCGACGCAAGTATAACTTGCATCGACCGATACCCAGTCTGCATCGACCGACGCATGCTCGACGCACACGAAAAACCCTAAAGTTCATCGCGCCGTCCTCGCACTTGCATCGACCGATGCAAGGTATGCATCGATCGACGCAACATCGAGCACCGTGATTTCTCCGAAGCTTCTCGCCGGATTTCGTTCCTACAATTACAAAACTCAATCCCAAGCCACAAGAAAGCTTCCTAACGTCCATAACAACAATCTAATACGTCTAACAACCTACAACAAGCAAATCACTGAATTCTCTAGCTTAGATAAGCCATGGTCTTGCACTTACCTGTGCCAAGACGAAATTGAACAATAAACAAGCAAGAACACGCTTCCAGGAAGCTCCTACAACAATCCCAGCTACAGATCTCACCAAGAAACGCCTCAAATCTCAAGAAATCACCAAGAACCCTCAAGAACTCTTTCCCCCTTCTCTTTTATCTCAAAACGGCCACACACGTCTAATGAGACAAAAGACACGACCCTAAGGGTTTTCCTTTCTCTTCGACCAAAACGCAGCGTTTGACTTAAGTCAAAACGCAGAGAATGAACCAGCATCGACCGATGCTACCACTGCATCGATGCACACCCTAAACCGGGATTCCGGTTCGCGGGTGTTACAATTCTCCCCACCAAACTGGATTCGTCCCCGAATCCCAATCAACCATCAGCCAAGGACTCCCGTGCAACCGTCTCCACGGCCCACACTCCTCCGACCGATCTACAGAAGGTCACCTCTAGGCGATAGACTCACGCTCCAGGCGTCATTTACTCTCGACTTTTGGACTTTCCTTTTTTTCATAGGCCTAAACCTTGAGTTTCATCGGCTCCTCATCAGACCTAAGTCTGCATGCCAATGTTGGCTCCTCATCGGGCCTAAGCCCGCATGCCATAATATATAAGGAAAAATCCAACTCGTCTCTCGGGTCGTCACCCTACAGCGCGCCTCCGGACCGTCGTCCGAAGTCGATATACCAACCATACTCCAAAGTCACAAAGTCTCCGAATATGGCAGTACTAGGAGAACCAAAGTCCTCCAAGAGCCGCGAGCAAACGATTCTGAACACGTCTGAGTCCTATCCCTATCCAGGTTTCCCTCCCGTGGCTCGCGTAAAACATCACAATGTCCTACCAACCACATATCCCCTCACTGGAATACCTCATGACCACACAAGGATCATATACACGCCACAAAGGCCGCCACAAGGCCAACAAAAATGTCCTAAAGAGGACCGCCACCAAGGCCAAACAAATGTCCTAAAGAGGACCGCCACCAAGGCCAAACAAATGTCCTAAAGAGGACCGCCACCAAGGCCAAACAAATGTCCTAAAGAGGACCGCCACCAAGGCACTCTGGCTAAACAGCCCGCCACAAAGACCATCTGTCCCAAAGGACCGTCACAAAGACAATCTGTCCCGAAGGACCGTCACAAAGACACTCTGGCTAAACAGCCCGCCACAAAGACCATCTGTCCCGAAGGACCGTCACAAAGACACTCTGGCTAAACAGCCCGCCACAAAGGCCATCTGTCCCGAAGGGCCGTCACAAAGACACTCTGGCTAAACAGCCCGCCACAAAGGCCAAACAAATGTCCTAAAAAGGACCGCCACTAAGGCCACACAAATGTCCTAAAGAGGACCGTCACAAAGACACTATGGCTAAAAAGCCCGTCACAAAGACCACACATTGTCCAAAAAGACCGCCACACACGGGCACACCGACTCAAAAGTCCGCCACAAAGGCCACAAAAGCCCCCTACAAGGCTTCCCACCGCTACAATGGACAAATTCCCTCTTCCGAAAAAAACTTTCCATAAATAGCACTTTCCATTTCTGGAACCTTTCCACTTCAGGAAAACTTCTATTTCGGGAAACTTTTCCCAAACCCCGCCTCACGGAAACTTTGTACCCCGAGCACCACCTCATCTTGTTACTGAGTCGCACAACCAACCACCCCAAGCGACCGAGTAACAAGAGAGATGGGCTGGAATACTCCATTCCTGCTCCAGCCACGGATTACAGACGGAACCAGGCTAGGCAAGCTCAAGTTGTGGTTGCTTCTCATACCACTTCTTAAACCTTGCCTTCATCCTCGCCTCAGGCTCCCAAGTCTGCTCCTCCACACCATCACAGTCCCAAAGGACTCTCATCAAAGGAACCTTCTTCTTCCGAAGTTCCTTGATCCTCCTCTCGAGAACCCTCACTGGTCTCGCCTCCAAAGTCATGTTAGGCTGAAGATCTTCAGGAATCTTAGCCAACAACTGATCGTCCTCACGGAGACACTTCCGCAACATAGACACATGGAATACCTTGTGGAAAGCACGCATAACCTCAGGTAACTCCAGTCTATATGCCACTGGTCCAACTCGCTCAATCACTCTGAACGGACCCATATACCTCGGACTCAACTTAGTCTCAGTCAATGACCTGTTCGGACCCCGCAACATGGCCATCTTGAGGTATACTCTATCTCCTACCTGAAACTCAAGATCTCTCCTCCTCCTATCAGCATAACTCCTCTGCCTATCCTGAGCCTCTTTCATGTTCAGCTTGAGAACCCAAATCTTCTCTGAGGTCTCCTGAACTAAATCTTCCCCGTACATGCTCCTCTCCCCCAACTGAGTCCAGCATAACGGTGTACGACACGGCCTCCCATACAAGGCCTCATAAGGAGCCATACCAATACTCGCCTGATAGCTGTTGTTGTAAGCAAACTCTACCAGGTTCAGGTGATCTGCCCAATGGCCACCCCAATCCAAAACACACATCCTCAGCAAATCCTCCAATCATAGAACCAGCAACCTAGCAATGCCAGACAACATAAAATCCGAGTCCCTAGAACATCCTCCTCTTCATTGCCTGGATTCCATGATCACACTTTGCCTTTACCTGCACCACAAACACATATTGCAATGCATGAGTATTTTACAAACACTCAGTAAGGCAATCCTCCCATCTACTGGGCTATACACACAAGCAATAGAGTATCAGTAATCTCCACACAACAATCAACACACGTCAATCACAAAAACAGGACTTATCATCGGCCGATGCCACACTGGCATCGACCGATGCCAACTGGAGAAGCATCGATCGATACAGAAGCTGCATCGATCGATGCAAGTATAACTTGCATCGACCGATACCCAGTCTGCATCGACCGACGCATGCTCGACGCACACGAAAAACCCTAAAGTTCATCGCGCCGTCCTCGCACTTGCATCGACCGATGCAAGGTATGCATCGATCGACGCAACGTTGAGCACCGTGATTTCTCCAAAGCTTCTCGCCGGATTTCGTTCCTACAACCACAAAACTCAATCCCAAGCCACAAGAAAGCTTCCTAACGTCCATAACAACAATCTAATACGTCTAACAACAAACAACAAGCAAATCACTGAATTCTCTAGCTTAGATAAGCCATGGTCCTGCACTTACTTGTGCCAAGACGAATCTGAACAATAAACAAGCAAGAACACGCTTCCAGGAAGCTCCTACAACAATCCCAGCTACAGATCTCACCAAGAAACGCCTCAAATCTCAAGAAATCACCAAGAACCCTCAAGAACTCTTTCCCCCTTCTCTTTTATCTCAAAAACGGCCACACACGTCTAATGAGACAAAAGACACGACCCTAAGGGTTTTCCCTTTCTCTTCTGACCAAAAACGCAGCGTTTGACTTAAGTCAAAACGCAGAGAATTGAACCAGCATTGACCGATGCTACCACTGCATCGATCGATGCACACCTTAAACCGGGATTCCGGTTCGCGGGTGTTACAAGATTTAACATAAAATGGAAAATTTGTTTCAACGAACTTGTTAGTTAATGATGAAGAGACAAATATAAAGAAAATTCAAAAGGCATGACTATTTAAATAGACACACCTATTAGAACGAAAATTAGTGAAAAAAATATATAAATAAAATATAGTGAAAAGACACAACTCTATAATGAACAGATACAACCGTTTGAATTTAAAAAAAAAACAAATAAAAACAAGTTTTTTACGAAAAGGTATTACGAAAAGTTGCAACTGTTGTATTTGCACTTGACTATACCTATAAACTTATATAAACTGCTTTTAAATAGAAGACATCTTTATTACCATATTCAAAAGTCAAATCCAAAAGCTCACTATATAATCCATCTAACTCTTCGAAAAAAACTCTAGGTATTTTCATTAAATTTTTAGGGTGAGTTACTAGAATATTACATAAAAACTTCCTTTTTATAAAAGTAACACACAATTGTTGGTAATTACTAGAATAAACTTTGTACCCATACTACCCTTGAAACTAGTGTTGAGAAAAAACGTAATTACGGCTAATGCCATTAGTGGAAAAAAAATATTGGGAACTGGGAGAAAGTCTACTGATTCTTTGATGGTACATTTATATAGGTGGCTGATTAAAGGTGTACGTCAAATATGTTTGGTACACTTAGTTGTAGTCTTGGTACACTTATCGGTCAACGTAGGTGGTACACTTAGTTGTAGTGTTGGTACACTTATCGGTGGACGTATATGTGTATCAAAAACTAAGTGTACCAAAAATATCTGACGTACACCTTCAACAGTCAATATGACCCAAAAGATATTTATGGTAGACTAATGGCCTGTTGCGATAGATTTATGCGACAGACCTCATCCTTTACAGATATTTTTGGTATACTTTGTTTGTTTTTCTCAATAGTTTTCATAGTGTATTGGTAGACTTCTAGTCTGTAGTAGATTTAGTAGGCATTTTTGACAGTTGTAAAGTCTTACCAGAATAATACGAATTTGTTTGAGCTGGCAAAGACAGTCTAGCGTTGCGATAGACTTATTGGGGATAGATCTAAACATGTTTGCTGTTCTTCCGATTAATGGTGTTCATGTAATAAAGTTTGTAGCAGATTCATCAATCGTGTTCTGTTTATCGGCCGGAGCAAACGTTTTTTTCCTACTCAGTTTCGGAAATCTTTCCTCTGGGTTCATCCATGGAAGAGCAAGATATCGTTTTGGAAATCTATGTAACTCACTTTTTATAGGTTTTTAATTTAGAAATCAGATGTTAAGATGAAAATCTATAATAGTTGAGTAAAAACCCCACAAGTGAAACCAAAAAAATAGACATAAGTCGTGAAAAAATAAAGTGAGGCAGGGAAAATTAGGATTTTCAGTCGTATGTTAGAGGTAGAAGACGAGAATATTCTGGTAATTTCGGGTTCATTAAACCTAAAATCGAACGTGTACGTACATATAAACGTGTACGTACATATGAACGCATACGTACATAACGTTCTTGAGATTTGTGTACATACATAACGTTCTTTTGCTTAGTGTCCATAAATCCATTTTAATGAACGATATTATTGTAATTTTGTAGTTATCTTCAACATATCTTCTTCTGCAACCCTAGCTAATATTGTCGTTGTTGTTCACCGGAAATGGAACAAGTAAGAGATGTTACTAGAAAAAGTAAGAGATGTTACTATAACAACCTATGCAATTCGTAATTGTTTATTTATTATATTTTCGAGAGGTAATGAATAATAACCACACAAAATTACATTTTAACTAGAGAGGGTAATATTTAGATAACATAAATATATAATACTCAGTTCAACTAGGTACAACTAAATATATATTTAGATTTACATTTATATTTAAAATATGAAAATGATTTTTAAGGTTTATAAGAATTTCTTTACATATTGAACTATTAAATAACCATGTTTAATCAACAATACAAGAATTTATCACTTTCTAATATATACTATCGTTTTCACATAAAACACTCTTTAAAGTATAAGGAAGATTTAGTAAGTGATCACCTCAAATAAAGCAAAAGAGGTGAAACCCAACCTTTTATGAACATTATGTTATGAAAACCTTGTATATGCTAATTAATACTGATAAATCTTGTGGTCAACTGCTAATTAATAATTTATATTATAGTCCAACTGGAAATACGAAAAAATGCAAAAGTTCAACTATGAATATGAGAGTACAACTGGACAACTATGTATAATTATGTGTATACCAAATAATTTTTTACTAATATCTTGTTGTCTTTGGTTCATTTTACCACACGTCTGATGATTTTAAATGAATATCCCGCCGCCAAAAATCTATTTTTTATTCGTTTTTACATGATCTATATTGAAACTTATTTTAATAGCTCTAGTACAGTTGCACCAAGTAGTTCAAGTTATACTGAAATTTTCTCAGTTGCACCTAAGTGATCTAGTTGTACATAAAATTTCACATTCACCCTAAAATTCTATTAATTACAACCAAACAAATCTCTGTCCTTCGTCTCTGTTGCAACTCTTTTATCTTCTGCAAAGGCTCCATCTTCTACTCCTTATAGCTTCTAAGTAGATATTATTTCCCATCTACCACTTCATTAAGCTCACCCACTTCTTTTCTCAAACATCTCTACATCAAATACCTTAAGATGTTATTTTACAATAGTATACAATATTTTTTTTTTTAAATCCATAATGGGTACAGAAGATGCAGTTAACAACGATAAAAAAACGATAAACCAAACGGTTAACAATTGATTTTTATCTAGGTTAAACGTAGACAAAATATCATAGGGTTACATCCAAAAAAATAACCTAACCAATAGTTTCATAGGTTATAAAATCCCAAAATATCAACTCATCTCTAATTAGTCTTAGAATCAGAGTTGGCTTGCAGAAGGTGCAGTTGATGATATGTCTTCAACGTGAGCTTCCTTAGCTTCCTCACTGAGTCGCCTTCTCCTTGCCCTCTTTAGACTGCCAAAATATAAATACAGTCAAGAGTCTCTTCTGAATTGGTTAATTTGAGCTTTGATAATATTAGTAAGGCTTATTACTCTGCATATATATAAGTCTTTGAATTTCTGCAATACTTAGCCATTTTCTCTTCTATTATGCAATGGATATTCCTAGTTTTGCGGCTATGTTTTCTGTTCGTAAAAATCTCTTCTTTAGTCTCAGGTCATATGTTTCTTCTCTTACAAAGAAAGCATATTTATTGTTCTCTTCTTTCTTCACAAGTTTGTGCCTTTTGTCCCCCTAAATGACGTCACTTTTGAGTTTTTATCAGTTGAGATGTGTAGTATCGTTTCTTGTGTTTACCATGATTTTACCATTGCCCACAACGTAAATTTAATTTATTTTCAAGAATGATGGATTGAAGGAAGAGAATAGTCTGTAGAATGTAAAGAACCTAAATAGAAGAACGTTCTAGTTCAAATATTCAAGATGTTCCAGGTTGTAATAACTCTGAACATAACATGACAAAGATTCAGGATCTCTTTTGCTAGGCTAGAAGAACAAAACTACGTTACGGAAAAGAAAAAAAAACTCCCAGGATCAGATAACCGAAAGAATTATCTACTCCAAGCTTTCATCTTCTCAGAACTCGGCTTAAGCTACAAAAAGAAAGTTACCTCAGAAGTGTCAAATTCCTACCAGTTTATGAAGAGAAATTAAAAAGGAAGTTGAAACTGGTGATGATACATTGGGAAGAGAAATAGACAAATTGTAGCAGCATTTGCTCTGTCTGAAGCTGGACCAAATACTCTTCTTGTTCGTCCTCCAAACTTTCCAGCTCTCCTAAAGCTTCAGCAAGACCTTCAAGGCCTCCATCGTTAATCAAATTCTGAAACTTTATCATCACCTGCTTCATTTGGTTGGACAACAATAGAGCTTTTTTAAACAGGGAGCCGGAATCCACGTTGGCGCGTCTCTGAACCTCTTTGACTTTCCTCTTGACTCTGACATGGATCTCGCCGTGTGTCACTCCTTGGAGAGGTATCCACTTATCAGCAATCTCGTTTGGCTTTAACCCTTGGTACTCCACGATACAATTACCTATACTTGATGTCGGAAGCAGACTGTTATGGTCTTTGACATGTAGCTCCAAGGAGCTCCCATCATCTGGAAACTCCATTGTCTAGTTCCATTTCGGTTGCAATGTCTTAAAAATCACCTGGAAACAAAAAAAAAAAAACATCTCTTAAGTTTTGCTTCCTATCTCCTTAAAATGTCTTTTTTGAGTCCAAACAATTGCTCTAATACCTTTGTTCTCTGTTTCTTCTCTCCATATTGAACTCTAACATAAGGATCACTGGTTCCTCTAAGATCCGCGGCCACAAGATCTCGCGCTTCAACAAGAACCAGTTCAATTGAGCCTTTACTAAAATCTGCCAGTGATAAAGCCGGAAAAAAAAAAAGCGTAAACAAACAATGAGGAAAAAAAGGAGGACAGGCAGAGTGATGTTTGTCAAACACTTACTTCGCTGTACTCAGGAGCCACAGCTTCGATCAAAAGCTCTATCTCTCCAGAATTAACGTCTTCAAGCGGAACCCATATATGCATTTCACTGTTATTGATTCCTTGAAGGTTGATCTGTTGGAAACGAGAGAGGCACAAATAATCTTCCTATTTCGTAACAAATCCCACCTTACCTGAAAAATTAATACCAAACACCAACAGATCTCAAATTCCGTTACAGATCTTGACAATAATCGATTTAAGGATGCGAAGCAAAAAATCAAACAACTGAGATTCTGATCCCAACAAGATATTAAAAATGTAAAGGGGGATCGATTGAACAGAGAAATAAAAAAATCACACTGAAACAAAAACCACAAACAACCGAGAAATTTTTCTCAGAACTTGACGAAGAACATCAAGAGAAATTACCAGAAAATAGTTTGCGTTTGACGATATAACAACATTAAAAATTTGTTACAAAAATGAAAAAGAAAATGGAGGAGAGCGTTAATCTGGAGAAGGAAAAAAAAAGCTTTCGATCAAAATGTCAAAAGAAAAAAAAAGGTAACAAAATCAAAATAGTAGTAGTAAACTAGGAAAAACTTGCGTAGTTCGCAAGATGCCGAGTGAAGAAAAAAAAGAGTAGGAAAGAGAAACGAAAGTAAAGAGAAAGATCTCCCTGAAATTTTCCCAGCCCAAGAAAAAAAATTATTCCGAGAAAAAAATAAAAACTAGATCTACAACTTTGTTCTTCAAAGAGGAAGTGAACAGTGAACCCACAGAATAAGTCCACCTCTGATAATTTTCTTTCTTTTGCCATGATTTTAGTCAAAGAAGATGAATCAAATTAGAAAGTGAATCAATCTCATGTTTTTTGCCAACCCAAATCTAAGAGAATCAAAAAATCAGGAATCAATCCTTGAAGGTTTTTGTGTTCCCTATCTCTTGAAAATCAAAGACAATTTTAAATGTAAATGGCATTATCTGTTATAAAACACACAACTCAGGTGTAGAAGTAATTTGCAAACTTTTATGTGTTATTTGAGTAAGTCGGAAATCTCAACGTGTTAGTCTAGTAATAAACCTACTTTTATGTAATATTCTAGGTAATTTCCCAAATTTTTATGTTTAAAATTAACTAAAAGTTGTAAATTAGATTCATCATTCCAAAAATCTTTTGTTAAATCAAGAATTGGAGGAGTTTCTTTACTTTTAAAAGAATGAGTTCTAGAGAATAATTTAGAGAGCTGTAAACCATTGAGATTGAAATTTTATATCATTTTGTGTCATGACAAAAAAAAATGAAAACAGTTCAAACAAACAAATATATATAGATTTCAAAAGATACAAATATTCGAATAGACACAACTCTACAATGAACAATTACAACTTTACAAAATAAATTGTTACAATGAACAACCACAACTTTTTGTAAAATATACAATTTAAATTTTCTACAGATTTTTTTAGAAAATTATCTTAAAGGGAAGATTGAAAAAACACAACTTTTAGTGGCATTTATTCGGATTGCTATTATATATAGAGGAACTTTTTGACTTTTAAAAGAATGAATGTTAGAAAATAATTTAGAATGTAAAAACAGTTGAGATTGAAATTTTAGTTGATTTTGTTTCATAGCCAAAAAAATGAATACAGTTCAAATAGACAAATATATATATATATATATATATATATAGATTTCAAAAGATACGAATGTTCCAATCAACACAACTTTACAGTGAACAGTTGTACCTTTTCATAAATAACCGTTTTAATGATTCATCACGACTTTTCAGAAAATATCCAAAAGGTACGATTGAAAAAACACAAATGTTGGTCGCATTTTCCAAAAGGTACGATTGAAAAAACACAACTGTTGGTCGCATTTTTCAGATTGTTATTATTATATATAAAGGTACGATTGAAAAAACACAACTGCTGGTCGCATTTTCCAAAAGGTACAATTGAAAAAACACAACTATTGGTCGTATTTTTTCAGATTGTTATTATTATATAGATTTCAAGTCTTTGTGGTGTTGTTTGTCAGTTTGCTACTATCATGCTCATGTTCATATCATCACGTCCAGTCAAAGCATTAATTAACTTACTTTGAAAGCCTTAGCTTTGCTAGTTTCTCAAACAGATTCTTATCTGATACTTCAACCTGCTACTTATTCTTATTTCTTTATATTTCTCCTTATACTTAACTTGTGGAGATTTATCTTGTACTTTACTCATGGTCTTATGGCCCTGCACTGCACTATGATCATTGTGGAGATCGCTCCTCTATATCTTGCACAGTTTCTAGAAGATCCGGCGAATAACCTCTGTAACTAGACCAAATCATTCTTCTCAAATCCTTGCTCCATCTTTGCCTCTTCCCTCCATGGAGTCGCTTGCAACAATTGTAAGGTTTATAAACTCTCATTAATAAACCTCTCTCTCCATGACTCAATCTTCATGTACCACTCTAATTGTGTAACGCCCCGATCGCCACCTCTTTGTGGGTCCCATGTTCAATCCCAGACCATGAGCCCACCTTCCTTAATGGGCTTCATGTCCTCTCACTAGGCCCGTGAGCCCATCAATATCCGACGGCCAATTTGCTATGTCTGTGAGATTTTAAAGACTTGTTACCGTCTCTACAAATCACCACATGATCTTTCCCTATGTTTTTTCCTCACTCGCACAGTTCCGACAGTCACTTCCCGTAAGGTCACCCATCCTGACACTACTCTAGCTCAAACATGATTAACTCTGGAGTTCTCTCATGATCTTTGACCAAAAAGATAAGTGCACTTTGGTGACATAGGTGGCCAAATCAATTCTTTTAAACCTCTCTGGAAGTCTCTGAAACCAGGGTGCCACAATTCACCCCCACTAACAGATCGCAACGTCCTCGTTGCGCACCAAGACCGTCACCCTCGATGGTGTGAACCCACTTGACTCCACACTCGTCTGCGTTCGGCTATGATACTACTTGTAACGCCCGGACCGCCACCTCTTAGTGGGTCCCATGTCTAATCCCAGTCCAGGAGTCCACCTTCCTTAATGGGCCTCATGTCCTCTCACTAGGCTCGTGAGCCTATCAATATCCGACGGCCAGTTTTCTAGTCCGGGAGATTTTAAAGACTTGTTACCGTCCCTACAAATCACAACATGATCTTTCCCTGTGTTTTTTTCTCACTCGCACAGTTCCGACAGTCACTTCCCGGAAGGTCACCCATCGTGACACTACTCTTGCTCAAACACGATTAACTCTGGAGTTCTCTCAGAACTTTTGACCGAAAAGATAAGTCCACTTTGGTGATATAGGTGGCCAAATCAATTCTTCTAAACCGCTCTGTAAGTCTCTGAAACCGGGGTGTCACAAATTGCACAAAACCAAACAACAAATAAAGAAAATAAATCATAATACATATTAGAAGATAACGACCAATATGGTAATCCAAAGCCTCTCGCAATGATGTTACCATATAAAACGAGCACCATACCACCAAAGACAAAATTCCCAAGGTCATCGACCAATCCCATGAATATACTGAAGAGAGTACTCAATTCTCTTATCACCTGAAATCTCCACACCACCAACACAAGCACATTTGATGCTTTTGCATTTCACAACACCAAAACAAAAAAAAACTTTTAAAACCATAAATAAACGGGTTACAAGAAAAAAACTCAATCTACTAATTTCATCCAATTGCTAAGAAGACAAAGGAATTAGCGAATCAGGTAAAAGAAATTTAAAAAATGAGTAGTCTACACAAACCGTATTCAATTGAATCTCTGAATTTTGCGAAGCAGCAGAAGGCAATTAGCTGGTGGATCCAAGGACAACCACATAACATCGCCGAGAAACACACCAGAGCCTCAAGCAAAACCTCATCAGCAAAGCAAATCAAGGCAGAGGAAAGTAGATCATGCAAAGAGCAAACCCTCCCAGTCTAATAATCAGGCAAGCCTGAAATCTTCAACTTGAGTATTTGAAACAACAAAAGAAACATGGCCACAAAAAAAACCATGTTAGCGGCAAGAACACGGCAACGGAAAAGCTGACGGCAAGCACACGACAACGGAGAAGTCGTGTTAACGGTGGTACCAGACCTTGTCTGAGAAGATATGTCGGATTCGGACGGAGATAGATATGAACCTCTTTCTCTCTGAAGACTCTTTCTCTTTGAAGAAATTGATTGATACAAACAAGAAGACAATCCACCTAGACAAAAAAAAAAAGTTATTCTGTATTAATTGTTTTAATTTGATAGGTTAGTGATTTTAATTGATGTATCAATATCAGTTTGAATGTTAAAGCTGAGGTATCATCACCCGGTTAAAAACATCCAAGTTTTTATTGTATTGATATATATAAGATATACCAAATACCACTATGATGAATTCAAAAGCACCATAAATTATTAGACATATAGAAAATATCAAACATCATTTTTGGATAGTAACATTACATTATCCTAAAATAGTTTATACTAATATGAATCTTAATAATTAATCTTATGACGTACGTGTATACTAATAATAATTAATAATGTTGAAGCATATACTAATCCAAAACGAATTTGATTTCGTGCGCATACATCCAACTAACGTGGCTACTTGCATTAAAGTAATATTAACGTGGTACGTTTCTAAATACTAGTTTACTATTTTCAAATAATTAAGAAAAACAAGACAAAAAAAGTACGAGGTATCATGGGGAGATCATGAAATTAAATAACCTTTAACAAGGATTGTTCACAGTCCACACTGTCTCTGACTAGGGCTAACAAGGAGTGTTCACACTTCACACTATCTTTTACTTCTAGGGCTTATAAAATACTTTACACGTTAGATTGTCAAAAAAATATTTATACTTTACACGTTCTCTATCTAGACTCTAGTAGCTAGCTAGAGATTTCTGGCGTGTTATTTTAACAAGATCAGTTATTATATATTTTAGGTATCTAAAGATATATTTTAGTTTCAATGATATAGACTTTAAAATTTAAATGATATAAACTCTAGCAAAAAATACCTCTTTTTTAAATGGTTTCGGTCTTAAATTTTTTGGTGAATTTGAACTGCAACTTAACAATTGTTAATAGATATTACAAAATTAGTAACCAACGTTAAATTTAACCAAAAATCCAAAAATACAACATATATGTTTTCTAATGTTTAAATATTTCAGTTTTCTTGTTCGAAAATTTTTTGTATTTAAATATGTTTCTAAAAATATCTTTTAAATTGTTTATAAATACAATCTCACAATTTGATAGTCGTTTCCATATATAAAAGGTATTAAATTATAACCTCACATATTTAAATAAATATAGATAATTTAGAATTAAGATAAAAATAAGACAAATAAAATTGTAAGATATAAAAGTAGATAAAAACGTCCGTTGTAAATTAAACATTTGTGATTAAGATAAAAGGCACTTAATTGCCAGGGTTTTTAAAGGTAAGTATTATAGGAATTCGGATTCCATGGAACCGATTCGTTCTTATTCTCCCTTTTACGGGTGGAGGAGTATTGTTTCAGCTTGCTCTCTGGTACATAAATGACTTATTAAAAGGGTTGGATCTGGCGAGTCCATTTCTATATGGACTGACCTCTGGATACCAGCTCAATCCCCGAGACCAGCTCTCAGTAAGAACCCGTTTAAGGACCCTTCTCTTAAAATTTCACACTTAATTGATTGCCAAACAAATTCGTGGCGGATGGATGTGCTTTCTGAGCACTTTGATCCAGTTGATGTTGCGTTGATAGGAGCTTTACCTTTAGGTAGTTGTCCAAATGAGGATTCTCTTGGTTGGCATTTTACGAAGAATGGGAGGTATACGGTTAAATCTGGTTATCAGGCGGTACGTATGACAATCTCTAGGCCTTTTAAGGCACTTGGTGACAGGCCAGAGATAGCCTCTCTCCTAGCTAGTGTTTGGAAGGTTCGTTTCCCACCAAAACTCCACCACTTTATATGGTAAGCTTTGTCTGGGTGTATTCCGGTTTCACGAAACTTGCGGCGGCGTGGTATCGCGTGTGATTTGGGCTGTTCACGTTGTGGTGCGGAGGAGGAAACAGTTAATCATGTTTTGTTTCTCTGTCTACCAGCGTGTCAGGTGTGGGCTTATCTCAGGTATCGGTAGGTTCACATTGTTTTCTGGTGGACTATGTTTATGCTAATATGGATCATTTCTTGGATCCCAAAAGCCCGGGATCCCATGTGTCAGCTTTCCCGTGGATTTTGTGGTATTTATGGAAAGCGCGTAATCCAAAGATTTTTGAAAATATCACGGAGCAGCCAGAGGAGGTTGTTCGGGTAGCTGAAGGTGAGGCTTTGTCCTGGCACCAGGCTCAGGAGGAGGGTGAAGATGTGGTTTCAACTGTCCAGACAACGGTTGCTGACTCTCGTTTACGGGGGCCAAACACTTCCCTTCCCATGTTCTTCTCAGGCTATCGTTGTTTCGTTGATGGCTCTTGGAAGTCAGGAGATCTTTTCGCAGGAGCCGGATGGTTTTGTACCCAGTCTCAGGATCCGAAGCCAAGCAGGGGAGCAACTAACTTTCGACGAAGTCTTACTCCCTTACACGCTGAAGTCGAAGCTTTCATTTGGGCGATGCGTTGCATCATCAGACATGATTACCGTGATGTGGCGTTCTACTCAGACTGCGCTGATTTGGTGAAGATGGTGTCTTCGCCACACGACTGGCCGGCGTTTTTGACGTATCTTGATGATATCAAGATGGACAGGGAGGAGTTTTCTTCTTTTTCCTTATCTTTTATTCCTATAAATGCAAATGTAAAAGCGGATCTTCTGGCACGCTATGCGCGCACATCTCCGCATAATGTTTTGTATGTAAACAATTTCCCTTCGCATTAGCTCATCTGAGCTAATATTTTGTTGAAAAAAAAAAGATAAAAGACACTTTTTTAATACTACTTTACTAGTATCTTTCAAATAATTAAGAACAACAAGAAAAGTATGAGATTATGGGGAGATCCATAAATAAATAACCTTTAACAAAGGGTGTTCACACTATTTTTTACTTTTAGGGTTTACAAGGCGTGTTCACACAGCACATGACTTTGTTTCTTTTTGTAATTTTATAATATTATTGTTTACTTAGTAAATGTAGATTTGTAATTTGTGCTGATGTTGTTGCTATATCCTTATTTAAATATTAAGATATATGTGCTGGTAAATCATAAATCATAAATCAATAATCAGAAATTTGAACGACATAGTAAACGGGATGATAATAAGAAACATTCGTTGAATTTCAAAAAAAAAATTTAATATGATATTTTGAGATCAATATCGCGGAGAGAAAATAAGAGTACTATTTGCACTCTAACAGTTAAGAAGTCGATATTTAAAATTACAGCACGAATATTTATCATTTCGAAAAGAAAAAAATGATATTTAATTTGAGGATCAAATGCTGTCGTTCAAATTTGAATTTCGACGGCAAGAAGGCCTAGCTTTCCTATACTCTCCAATGCGATTGGTTAGTTCATCCATCCTTGTGAAAAAAACTGCTTGAAGAGTTTTGCGAGAGCTAATTTGTCAAAACGGAATCGTTCTTTTTCTTCGTATTTGCCACCAACGCAATCAATGGGACAACAAGTCAGATGATCAGACCCCTAAAATCTTAGAAACTCCGCTTCGGAGGCTCATAGCTAACTATTCCAAATTAATCATAATACGACCAAGACAACACATGACTATGCATGTAATTGCTTCTTTTCCCAACCTATGCGGATTTGTCACTTTTTTTGTGGCATTACAGGAACTAATTAAGCATGTTATTCTTAGAGTTTTGAAAGATCCACTCTTCTCCCGTAAGTTAGGAAGCACAAAAGTTTCATTAAAAGTCTGCCTTCCGTTTCGATTTCGGAAACTCTTGCAAGTTTTTGGAATCTCGCGTGCTTCCGTAAAAAGGCCATTTTGAAAGCTTGTTAGAAGTTGGTTAATTAGAAGGTCGTTGGAAGCTTACGATTCCATTCCAGAAGCTTGTGGAGTCTAATTTAAAAAGTTTAATGTCACAAATAAATAAAAAGGGGCATTTATGATTAAATTAAAACATTTCATCATCTAATGTTTTCTGGTATCAATTTGCTATTTTGCAATAAACATTTCATAATCTAATGTAAAATTTGGAAAACTTTGAAGAATTAAAAAAACCCGACAAAAACTAGCAGTAGATGCAGATAAATCATATAGAGAGGATGCAAATGTTTTTTTTTTTTTTTTTTTTAAGAGGATGCAAATGTTTGCTACTCAAAAGTGATTGTGTCATTTTCACCAATTCCATACCATGTGTCTAACCGGTCTGACACAAGACTCGATGGTGAAACTTGTATTGGGAAAGAGATGGAGGCTTCGGTCACTCTAATATACATAGTTGTTGCCGTTCTGATGAGTCAGGAATTTGACATAACTTAGAGAATAGCTTAAACTTCGAATGAAAGGGGATATGCTGCTAAATGAAAATATTCATATTTGCTCATTCTGCCATTCAACAAACCAAAGTCAGAGAACTTTATATTATGTCATTTAAGTTAAAAGTATAATCATATATAAGGTCATGTACGATCTGAATTTTACCAATTGATCACAAGTTCATTATATACTCCATGATAAATTAACTATAACATGGCGATGTCAAAAGGACGGTAGATTATCAGCCATAAGATGCATTAAACATCATTGCGATCACAATAACACTAGATTATCCTAAAATAGTTTAAATATGCTAATGTGAATGTTGTTATAAGTTTGAAGTAGCTTGGACATCAAGCTGAGTATATTTAGGAGAATCTAAATATACATATCAAATTTGTTAGTTTTACTTTTTTTAGGAGTCATCTAAAGTTAGTTTTCCAAAAGCGTTTTGGAAATATAATTTCATATATAAAGAGTGCTAATGTGTAGCACAATTTATGAGTTTGAGAGAGAACAAGAGAGAGCTTTAGGTTTTGAATGATTTTCTTAAGGGCATCTCCAATGGTCCTCTATTTTTGCTTCTATTATAGAGTTTCTCTATAATAGTCCAATGGTCCTCTATTCTCACCTCTAAAATAGAGATTGCTATTTTTTCTTCTATTTATAGAGGAATCTTTTTTTTTTTTACAAAGGTTCCTCTATAAATAGAAGAAAAAATAGCAATCTCTATTTTAGAGGTGAGAATAGAGGACCATTGGAGTAAAACTCACCTCTATTATAGAATTCGTCTATTATAGAGGCAAAAATAGAGGACCATTGGAGATGCCCTTAGACCATCTCCAATGGTTTTTCTTATTTTTTCCTTTATAATAGAAAAACTCTATAATAGAGGTGAGTTTTACTCTAATTGTCCTCTATTCTCACCTCTAAAATAGAGATTGCTATAATTTCTTCTATTTATAGAGGAACCTTTGTAAAAAAAAAAGTGTTCCTCTATAAATAGAGGAAAAAATAGCAATCTCTTTTTTAGAGTTGAGAATAGAGGACCATTGGAGTAAAACAAAAAAATTAGAGAAAACCATTGGAGATGGTCTAATTATTAATAAAAGAGAGTAATTCTTTAGTCTTGTGTTCTTAATTCTTTGAAGTTCTCTTGTTCTAGTTTTAGATTTGGTATCAGAGCTACCTTGTGATCGATCGATCACCATCGTTGGAGACAAAAGGTGTTGCAGATCAAAATCGTCAAGAAAAAGATGAGTGATGATGAGAAAGACGAGACGATCAAGACGAAGGACGCCGGACCCTCCTCTGTCAAGTGTCCTATGCTAAATTCTGCTAACTATACAGTTTGGGCTATGAGAATGAAGATAGCTCTCAAGGTGAACAAGGTATGGGAAACAATAGATCCGGGGAACAAAGATGAAGAAAAGAATAATATGGCAATTGCTCTGTTATTTCAATCCATACCCAAGGCGTTGATACTACAAGTTGGAGAACATGACACTTCAAAAGGTGTTTTGGAAGCAATACAGGCGAGACATGTAGGTGCTGAAAGAGTTAAAGAAGCTAGAAGCAAACTTTTATGACTGAGTTTGACAGACTTAAGATGAAGGAGGGAGATACGATTGATGCTTTTGCTGGTAGACTTTCTAAAATCTCTTCAAAATCTGCGGCTCTTGGAGAAACAATTGAAGAATCAAAACTCGTGAAGAAATTTCTTAAGACTCTGCCACGAAAGAAATTTATACACATTGTTGCATCCATTGAACAAGTCCTCGACCTCAACACAACAACCTTTGAAGATATTGTCGACAGATTAAAAGCATATGAAGAAAGAATCAATGAGGAAGAGGAGGAACAACAAGAAGATCACGGCAAACTTATGTATGCCAATACAAATTCCCGACAAGAGTTCTATGGGAACAACAGAGGAAGAGGAGGACGATTTTATTGGCGAGGAAGAGGCCGTGGACGCTTTGGTTACAACCAAAGTGGATCATACAAACAGGAACGTGATAAAGAGAGAGAAGCAACAATAACATGTTATCGGTGTGATAAACAGGGCCACTATGCGTCAAATTTCCCTAATAGGTTGCTTAAACTCCAGGAAGTAATTGACAAAGAGGAAGAAGACACACACGAAGCTGACAAATTGATGATGCCTGAGATGGTATATTTAAATGAGCAAAAGGTGAAACCTAAAGGCTTTGAAGTAAGTCTAGACACCGAAAATGTGTGGTATCTTGATAAAGGTGCGAGCAACCATATGAGTAGAAATCGAGCATTCATTGTCGACCTAGATGAAGACATGATAGGAATGGTGAGAGTCAGAGATGATTTCCGCACAAACATTAAAGGAAAATGTTCTATTCGTTTCATGTTCAAGGATGGTGTGAAGAAAGTCATACACAATGTGTATTATATACCGGAGTTAAAAAGCAACATAATAAGCCTTGGTCAAGCTACTGAAGTAGGGTGTGAGGGCAGAATGAAAGATGAACTACTAATGTTGTATGATCGTCTAGGACAACCGCTGGTGAAAACAGCAAGGTCAAGGAATCATTTGTACAAGGTTATCTTGGATGTCGATGATATTAAGTGTCTGCAGCTGGCAACGATGACGGAATCATCAAAGTGTCATGCTCGTTTGGGTCATGTTAATTTGGAGACTATGAAGATGATGATCAATGATGAGCTAGTAAGAGGCATACCAAAAATCAATGTGGATAAGGAGATTTGTGCATCATGTCTCGCTGGGAAACAAACAAGGAAAAAATTTCCTCAAGCTACTTCTTACCGAGCCACTCAACCTCTTGAGCTTATTCATGGTGATCTTTGTGGACCTATCACCCCTGCAACTGCTGCTCATAAGAGGTATGTTTATGTGATCAATTATGATTACTCAAGGTATATGTGGACTATTTTGCTAAAAGAGAAGAGTGAAGCTTTTGAGAAATTCCAAATCTTTAAAACAGTCATTGAACAAGAAACAAGGGCTGTGATAAAAACTTTTCGAACAGACAGAGGTGGAGAGTTTGTATCTCATGAGTTTCAAGCCTATTGTGACAAGTATGGAATCAAGAGACATTTGACGGCACCATATTCTCCTCAGCAGAATGGAGTCGTCGAAAGACGCAATAGAACTCTTTTAGAGATGACCAGGAGCATTTTGAAACACATGGACGTACCAAACTACCTTTGGGGAGAGGCAGTAAGACACGCTACATACTTGATCAACAGGATATCAACAAGATCATTGCAGAAGTCCACACCTTATGAGATGCTTAAAGAGAAGAAACCAAATCTTGATCATCTGAGAGTGTTTGGCTGTGTCGGATACACAAGAACAGAGGCAGTTGGGAGAAGAAAACGAGATGACAGATCGAGAACATTGGTACATCTGGGAACAGAGCATGGCTCAAAGGCATATCGATTGTATGGTCCTACAAGCAGAAAAATAATTGTCAGTCGAGATGTAATTTTTGATGAAACAAGAAGCTAGAGTTGGAACCATGTTCAAAGAGAGAGAAGTAGTGACTCAGGGAAGTTTGTTATTCATTTGGGAGAATTTGGAAATAAAGGCATCAGAGAGATTGGTGAAACAGAGGAAATTGATTCTAACACTCGAGATATGAGTGAGAATGTGGTAATTGATGAAGAGAATGAAGCGGATGAATAAAATCTTGATGATGAAGATGAAGAAAGCGGAGATGATGTCATTGTCGAAACAGAGCAAGAGCTACAACCACAGCTAAGGCGATCCACGCGAACAAGCATGAAACCAGCTTACTTAAATGATTATGATCATATCGCAGAATATGAAGGTGAACGTCTTTTGTTGTCAATGAATAAGGAACTGTGGAGTTTTAGTGAAGCCAGAGAATTAAAGGTTTGGACAGAAACGTGTGAAGACGAACTCGATTCCATAGAAAGGAATAAAACGTGGAATTTGGTGGATCTTCCTGTTGGAGTCAAGCCTATTGGTTTAAAATGGGTATTCAAAATAAAACGAAATTCTGATGGAAGTATCAAAAAGTGCAAAGCACAGTTGGTGGCAAAGGGATACATTCAAAGGCATGGTATTGATTATGACGAAGTATTTGCTCCTGTAGCGCGTATTGAGACGATCTGCTTTATTATTGCTCGAGCAGCTTCGAGGAGTTGGGAAATACATCATCTTGATGTAAAAACTGCATTTCTACATGGTGAATTGAAAGAAGAAGTTTATGTCACTCAACCAGAAGGGTTTGCATGCTTAGGAAAGGAGGACAAGGTCTACAAGTTAACCAAAGCTCTCTATGGGTTAAAGCAGACACCTAGAGCATGGAATAACAAGCTTAATAAGATCCTTACAGAACTGAAGTTTTCATAGATGCCTAAAGGAGCCATCTTTGTATCAAACAGAAGAAGCAGAGCATTTTCTCGTTGTGGCTGTGTATGTAAATGATCTACTTATCACAGGGTCGTCTCTGCAGTTGATACAAGAGTTTAAAGAAGAGATGGCATCAAAATTTGATATGAGTGATCTAGGAAAGTTAACCTTCTATCTTGGGATTGTAGTACATCAGTTTGGAGGAGGTATTGTCCTGAAGCAAGAGAGATATGCGAATAAGATATTGCTGGAAACGGGAATGAAAGACTGAAATTTTTGTCATGCTCCGATGGAACAGAATCTGAAGCTATCAAAGTCTCCAAAGGAGAAAAATATTGATGAACAAAAATATAGAAGAACCATCGGGTGTCTACGCTATTTACTTCACACACAACCAGATTTATCTTATAGTGTTGGAGTCTTGAGTAGATATATGCATGAGCCTAAAGAATCACATGGAGCAGCACTGAAACAGGTCTTGAGGTATTTGTTGAGAGGAACGTCTTCGTACGGTCTTGTCTTTGCACATTCTGGTAATGAAAAACTAGTGGGGTATAGTGACAGTTCGCATAACGTTGACGAGGATGACAGAAGAAGCACAACATGTCATATCTTCTACTTTGGCGATTGTCCAATCACTTGGTGTACCCAAAAGCAAGAAACTTATGCTCTATCATCTTGTGAGGCTGAATTCATGGCAGCCACAGAATCAGCAAAGCAAGCTATTTGGCTTCAAGAGCTGTTTGCCGAGATAACAGGAAAGGAATGTGAGAAGGTCACAATCCGGATTGATAACAAGTCAGCAATGGAGTTAACCAAGAATCCGGTGTTCCATGGCCGAAGCAAACATATACACAAGAAATACCATTTTATATGTGAGTTGTTGGAAATGAACAAATGGAGGTTGAATTCGTTCCTGGAGAAGAACAAAAGGCAGACATATTGACCAAAGCACTTGGGAGATTCAAGTTCAAGGAAATGAAAAGCTCTATTGGAGTTCAAAATGTGAGTGAATGTGTCTTCAAGCTTAAGGGGGAAAATGTTGTTATAAGCTTGAAGTAGCTTGGACATCAAGCTGAGTATATTTAGGAGAATCTAAATATACATATCAAATTTGTAGTTTTACTTTCTTTAGGAGTCATCTAAAGTTAGTTTTCCAAAAGTGTTTTGGAAATATAATTTCATATATAAGAAGGTGCTAATGTGTAACACAACTTATGAGTTTGAGAGAGAACAAGAGAAAGCTATAGATTTTGAGTGATTTTAGTAAAGATTAATAAAAGAGAGTAATTCTTTAGTCTTGTGTTCTTAATTCTTTGAAATTCTCTTCTTCTAGTTCTAGAGTGAATACGTTGCATATAGATATATATATATATATATATATATATATATATATATATATATATGATTATTTTATCTAACAAGATCAAGAATCTAGGTATATATGATTTCTGGAAAATACATCCACCCTAACGTGTCTACTTGGCATTTTAAAAGTATTAACATGACCATGCCTATAATGGCCCTCACCAAGGATAAAAATCCCAAAATAAAAATTCAAGAAAATGACTCGGGAAAGACTTAAAAAGAAAGAAGATGTAAAACAAAGAAGAACGACCAGAAGAAGTCCGAGAAGATATTCATGAGTCGAGGAACGGCCGAGCCAAGACTGGAGTGACCGGAGGTGAGATCAAGACCTTAAGATCGATCAAAAATTAATGGTTTATGCGGAAACGGCATTCGCAGGAAAGTCGGGTAAGTACCAAGGAAGAATACCGAGACGTCCAAGGGATGTTCTGGTAATGTCCAAGAAGAGATCAAGATGACCGAAGAAAATCGAGAAGTCTGGGGATGGTCGAGAAAATTGTCCGAGGAGTCGAGAATAGTTGTCGAAGAAATACTGAGAGACAGGTGTTGTCGAGAAACGTCGACCGAGAGACGGGTCTTACCGAGAAACGTCGGACGAGAGACAAGGAATGCCGAGGAACGTCGACCGAGAGACGAGTTTGGCCGAGAAAAATAAAATTTTTATTTTCTCAAAATCTGACCAATCAGAAGCCATGCATGCTCATGCACTAATAAAATAATTTTCATGCACTAATAGAGTGGAGTTAGTGGGTTTAATGGCGATTAACGATTGGGGGTGTTAATCACGCTCAACATGCAAGCCATGAGCTTGCCACTTGTCCATACGCACTAAGGAATGAAGAGGACTGATCGACTCTATAAATAGAGGACTTGGGACTTCATTCCTCACTTTCTCCCATTTTTCTCTCAAACACCAAAAACACTAAAGTCTTGTTTCCTCTCAAAGTCGAGAGAGATTGTCAAGAGAGATCGAGAGAGAGACCGAGAGAGAGATCGAGAGAGGGATCATCGACCTTTGTGTCCGAAGAAGATCGAGAAGGGAAGGTATTGCGTCGAGAAATAAAGAAAAGTAAGGGATCATCGAGAGAGATATTGTCGAGAAAAAGAAGGAGACCCTGTCGAAGAAATCATCGACGAAGAACCGGTGATAGTGTCGAGGGAAGACGACGGCTGTGTCGAGAAAGAAAGAGCGAGAGGAGAAGCGGTTGCGATCAGGAGAAAACCAAGAGGCAAGACGCGGTTTTCATCGAATAAAGTCGAGAACGAGAACGGTTGAAGAAGCGGGAAGCTGTTGACGCGAAGACTGTCTGATCGAGTGGTGCGGTGAAGTCCGGTAATCATCGACGCGTGAAAAATGTGAGTTCTGTGGTAATGCATGTAGGATAGGTGCACGTAAAAATTGGTTTAAATTGGATGCATGCGTAATAAGGTAGGATTCATATTAGTGAAATGTTTAAATGCACATCTAACATGAATCACCATGCGAATGAATTTTGATGCATTTTAAGTAAGATGGAACACTTAAAATTTGGTTAAGAGGATTGCATGCATGTTTAACTTGGTAAAGTTCATTTGAAATATTATCCCATAAATTCGTGTGAGGTTAGCTTAAATGCTTAAATGAAATTTTAAAGGATTTAAAGGGTTAACTCAAATGAACTTGCATGTTTAATTGGACTAAGAGGATTTAAGAGTTTATATCAAATGGCCTTGCATGCGTAATTTGGACTTAAGGATTTAAAACGGTTAAATCAATTTGGTTGCATGCATATTAGAACTTGTTGCATTAATTTTGCTTAAGTTGCTTAATTTGGTTGCATGCATGTAGAATAATCTTAAGTTGCTTGATTTGTGTTTCTTGCTCCTTGTTGATTATTGCATGTTGTATTCTTGCTTGATTTCTTGCTATTGTGCTTGATTTATCATAGCTCGAATTATTGTTGTGTGTTCTTATTTTAGCTTAGCCTCTTGAATTTTGTTTCTCGAGTCTTAGCTAGAATAGTGAGTCGATCTTCTGTTCCAAAAGCGGTAGCCATGCGTGAGTTCCCGACGACCACTCACGCGTGACACTGTCACAGCTAGCTAGCTACTAGCGTGACCACTACATGACGATGTAGCATAAGTGCAGGCTCATTGCTAGTGACCTTTGTGGTCTCGGCATGGGGGATGGTATGGAATGGAACAGATTATCGAGGGCCCTTAGGTGAAAAGAGTCTAGGATATTTCAAGCGATCCTTGTAGTATTCTAGATGTCTTTTTTTAGTTGATAGGTGAAGGAGTCTAGAGTATTTCAAGTGTCCCTTGTTTTATTCTAGATTGTCCTTGCGAGTCGTGTATGAGTTAAAAGTCTAAAGTGTTCTTTAGTCGTCTTGAGATGTGTATAGCGAGTCTAGATCGTCGAGTCGAGTCGTATTGATCTAACCTCTCTCGCTTGTGTGTGGTTTAAATTGCTTCCGCTAATGTTTCTGTTGCGTAGCTTTGATAACTTGCTAAGTTTGTTTTACTTGCTTGTTTTCTTTGCTTACCGGGGTAGTCGGGTTGGGAAAAGTAGAATCCTGTTTAGGAGAAAGGGGTACCCAGGCTCACTTAGTAATCTTAGATTACTCATGATATTATTTTGGTCTTGCAGGGAAGCCTAAGTGAGTCTAGAGCTGGAGCAAACGTTAGGGTACCGGATAGGGTTTTTCTTGTGTTCTTGTAAAACCCAATATTTTTCGTAAACAATTACTGTAAAACTTTCCGACTATCTTTATATATTGCTTTAATGATTTATTTACAATGTAATATTTTGTTAAAGTAATATATTTGGTTTTCAGGAAAACATGGCAAGTTGCAAATGATACTCGGCCTTGTCCAGGCTAACACAACGCACCAGGCCGCGAGGGTTGCAAAGCCTAAGTAACCTCGATTGCGGGTGGAGTTGTACCAGGGAGGACCGGTCGGGAAGTCTGCAGCTTCCGTCTCGACAGGATCACCTCGGTGCAGTTCCGCAAGTGGCGTCCCGTGGCTGTCCGATGGCCTTCGTTGTCATAGAACGGTTCGGGGGCGTTACAACGGTGGTATCAGAGCGGTGTTTTCGAACCCGCGAGCACTTGTGCATTTCAAGGTTTTATCGAGTAAATGTGTCGCAAAAACACAAAGCTTTTATCCGGTTGTTTCCTTGTCTAGTTTTAAGTTGAACCTTAGAATGGACTAAGCATCTCACCTAGTTTCTTATGGGTTTTAGATGTCTTCAGGTGATTCAGGTCACGGGGATGGTTCAGGAGATGAGGGGCCGAGACATGAGGATTGGGGACATCATAATGGGTTCTTGACGACGGAATCAGAAAACAGCCAAGGGCCAAATGATTCGAACGATTGGGATGAGGACGGGGTGTTCGATGTTGACGATACCAACTGGTCTGTCGAGACCGATCTGTCCGAATGTTTAGAGGAAACGGAGGAGTTGGAAGCTGATCAGGATGACCAGACGATCGTGTTGGAGATTGGTGAACCAAGTCGTCTTCAAGTGCGAATGGACGCGCAAGGGAAGTTTGAAACTGTCCCTGTGGGAGATCATGGAGAGGTGGAGGTGGAGCTCGCCGACAAGTTACAAAAGTTGTTGTTGGACCTTGTGGAGGATCAGAGCGACGATATCAGCCCTGAGAACTATATGAGGGAGTACCCAGAGGCTATTGATAAAATCTTAGATTTCCTGACGGACATGTATGTGCCGGAAGAAGAAGGAGTTGCGAGTGGTGCAAGAGTTGTACCCGAGATCGGAGGCCCTAGTGGAGAGCAACCTGCAGAGGAGAGGCCAGAGACGGTTGCGAGGATCCTTCTCATGCTGAATGAGATGCGTTCACCGGAGAGAGTGGACGAGGGCGATGGGGAAGTCGTTGTAACGGAGGTCAAGAGAGAAGAGAATCCAGCGGATGGAGACCCAAGGACCGAGGAACCGACGATGAGGAGAGAATGGTGTGTGGAGGTGATTGATCTATTGTCGAGTTATGATGAAGGGATTCGAACTTTTGTGGTGGAGACAAGTAACGACCAAGACCCAATACCGAGGGGTCAAGATCAAGAAGTTGAGGCTAGTGTAGAGCCTAGGGAGGATGCGAGATCAAGGCCTAGTTCAAGCCAAGTAGCGAGAGACCAAGGTGATCGAGACCAATTCGTACCAGATCAAGCGGAGCCCAATCAGATTGTGCTGAGGCGTGACAGTCCCATTCGAGTCGTACCATTGCGGATGGTATTACCGGGACAAGAAGAGGAACCAATAGACCAAGATTTGGAAAGGATCGCGAGGATGTATGAGTTAAGGAGGCAGAACCGAGAGCGAATAAGATTCGAGATAGGAGAGAGTAGTTCGAGATTGAAGAGGCCGAGGATGTCGTATCAGGAGTTTCAGGCAAGAGAGCAGCCAGAGACGCGGCCAGTGACCTTTCAACCGAGAGGCAGTCTGAGAGTGAGAGCCACTGCCAGGAAGAGGGTGGTTTATCCGAACCAAGTCCATATGCGAAACCAACCTTACTGTGAGCTGTGCGAGGGCATTGGACATTAGACCAAGAATTGTTGGAGGACGTCGCTGAGACGTATGATTGCACCGGAGAACGCGGAGTGCGATTGGTGTGGAATGCGAGGGCATTTTTCCTATAGATGCCCGAACCCTGACCGCATGAGATATTGGAGGCGGTGTGAATCATGTGGAGAACCGGGGCACTTAAACAACCATTGCTGGAGGACAAGGCCACAACATTTTACGAAACCGGAGCGTGTCGTGTGTACTGAATGTGGAGAGCCGGGACACTCGAACAATCATTGTTGGAGAGCAAGGCCGAATCGTCCGATATTCCTAGAACCGAGTAGTTGTACCGAGTGTGGTGGAAGTGGACACTTTCCTCATAGTTGCCCATATCGGATTGTGCGCGAGAGACTGAGCCCAACCAGTCGACGTGTGGAGACGGGAGAGAACCCGATAGGACGAGTTGAACGAGTGGAAGAGAACCCGACGAACCAAGCTGGAACCTCGATGTCTGCTGCCTCTACCTCAACCGAGTCTCCCGCTGAACTGCCACATGATGAGCCAGCTAGGGAGTGCGTGTGCACGTGTGAAGTGTGTACTAGGCTCAAGAACCAGTAGGACTTTGGGGAGTAAGGGAAGTTCTTTTTGGGGGTTGTGTGTAAGGGTTGGATAGTATTCTTTTTTTGTTGTTTCTAGACCTAACCTTTATTGTGTTTGTCTAGGATCCGAACCCTTAGAATTATCGGCTAATTGGTGTAGAACCTTTGTGTCTTTTGGAAAAGTACTTTGCGTTCTTTAGCCGTGTTTGTGTTGTTTGTGGTACTATTTAACTGTTTGCTAATCTTTGCTTGTTTGAATTACTTGCTTTGATTGTTGCTTTGGTTTTATAGGATGCATAGTTAATTATTTGCTTAATTAACTCTCACGCAATCAATGAGGATTCACGTAAGACACCACAAAACGCGATCAGACAAAAGAGAAGAAGCTCAAGAAAGTCCAAGAGAATTCGATCAGGACAGAGCAGCCAGTTCGGGTTAAGAATCAAAAGAAGGAGAAGAGAAAAGAAGAGGAATGATGGAGAAGGTTGAGGCAAACTAAAAGAAATCGAAAGAACGAAAGAGTAGTGCAAATCAATCGACAGTGGCAAATTAAAAGGGTCAAACCAGACGTGACCAAGAAAGTGCAAAAAATAGTGCGTGGTTCAAGGATTAGGACAAAGAGGATGCAAGAAGATAATGCATAAAAGAAGAAAAATAGTCTACAAAAAGACAAAGAGGGTGCAAGAAAATAATAGACGACAACGGAGAAGCATTATTATGCTAAGAGGCGAGAGTCGAGAAAAGTTATAAAATCCAATTTCATTGGTATGGAAGTAGAAGAAGAAATTCAAAGTAATTTTGAGAGAAGCTATACGAAGCCGAAGAAAATCGAAAGGAGATAAAATCCTAAGGCGTGGAAGGATAAAGGAGTCGGAGGAACCAGAGAAGCAAGTATTGGGGCTAATAAAGGAGAAAATACAACTCGTGTGATGAGCATATCAAGATGATGGAGTGAATTAAGCGGGGAAATGGAAGAGGAGAGAAGAGTCAGGAACAAGCTGAAGAAAGAGAAGCATTGAATCAAAGAAGTTAAGTAGTGGACAAGTCATGGTGCAACAAGGCAAAAGCCTTAGTATTGGAGAAATGTAAAGGTTATGAGGAATCAAGTGAATGCTGGAGTTGGAGAAGCTTTCCAAAAACATCAGCAACAGTGGTATAAGTGTGAACTGAGATTATGGAGACGAAACTACCAAGGGAAGGGAGATTCCAATAAAGATATCGACGTAATGGTAATCGCAAGGCAATGACACCTAAGTTAAGGAGTAACGACATCACAAGGAGAGAAGGAGAAGGCGTGAGAATTCGGGGACGAATTCTTATAGAGGGGGGAGAATGTAATGGCCCTAACCAAGGGTAAAAATGCCAAAATAAAAATTCAAGGAAATGACTCGGGAAAGACTTAAAAAGAAAGAAGATGTAAAACAAAGAAGAACGACCAGAAGAAGTCCGAGAAGATATTCGTGAGTCGAGGAATGGCCGAGCCAAGACTGGAGTGACCGGAGGTGAGATCAAGGCCTTAAGATCGATCAAAAATTAATGGTTTATGCGGAAACGGCACCCGTGGGAAAGTCGGGTAAGTACCGAGGAAGAATACCGAGACGTCCAAGGGATGTTTGGGTAATGTCCAGGAAGAGATCAAGATGACCGAAGAAAATCAAGAAGTCTGGGGATGGTCGAGAAAATTGTCTGAGGAGTCGAGAATAGTTGTCGAAGAAATACTGAGAGACGGGTGTTGTCAAGAAACGTCGACCAAGAGACGGGTCTTACCGAGAAACGTCGGACGAGAGACGAGGAATTCCGAGGAACGTCGACCGAGAGACGAGTTTGGCCGAGAAAAATAAAATTTTTATTTTCTCAAAATCTGACCAATCAGAAGCCATGCATGCTCATGCACTAATAAAATAATTTTCATGCACTAATAGAGTGGAGTTAGTGGGTTTAATGGCGATTAACGATTGGGGGGTGTTAATCACGCTCGACATGCAAGCCATGAGCTTGCCACTTGTCCAAACGCACTAAGGAATGAAGAAGACTGATCGACTCTATAAATTGAGGACTTGGGACTTCATTCCTCACTTTCTCTCATTTTTCTCTCAAACACCAAAAACACTAAAGTCTTGTTTCCTCTCAAAGTCGAGAGAGATTGTCAAGAGAGATCGAGAGAGAGACCGAGAGAGAGATCAAGAGAGGGATCATCGACGTTTGTGTCCGAAGAAGATCGAGAAGGGAAGGTTTTGCGTCGAGAAAGAAAGAAAAGTAAGGGATCATCGAGAGAGATATTGTCGAGAAAAAGAAGGAGACCCTGTCGAAGAAATCATCGACGAAGAACCGGTGATAGTGTCGAGGGAAGACGACGGCTGTGTCGAGAAAGAAAGACCGAGAGGAGAAGCGGTTGCGATCGGGAGAAAACCAAGAGGCGAGACGCGGTTTTGATCGAGTAAAGTCGAGAACGAGAACGGTCAAAGAAGCGGGAAGCTGTTGACGCAAAGACTGTCTGATCGAGTGGTGCGGTGAAGTCCGGTAATCATCGACGCGTGAAAAATGTGAGTTCTGTGGTAATGCATGTAGGTTAGGTGCACGTAAAAATTGGTTTAAATTGGATGCATGCGTAATAAGGTAGGATTCATATTAGTGAAATGTTTAAATGCACATCTAACATGAATCACCATGCGAATGAATTTTGATGCATTTTAAGTAAGATGGAACACTTAAAATTTGGTTAAGTGTTTAACTTGGTAAAGTTCATTTGAAATATTATCCCATAAATTCGTGTGAGGTTAGCTTAAATGCTTAAATGAATTTTAAAGGATTTAAAGGGTTAACTCAATTGAACTTGCATGTTTAATTGGTCTAAAAGGATTTAAGAGTTTAAATCAAATGGCCTTGCATGCGTAATTTGGACTTAAGGATTTAAAACGGTTAAATCAATTTGGTTGCATGCATATTAGAACTTGTTGCATTAATATTGCTTAAGTTGCTTAATTTGGTTGCATGCATGTAGAATAATCTTAAGTTGCTTGATTTGTGTTTCTTGCTTCTTGTTGATTATTGCATGTTGTATTCTTGCTTGATTTCTTGCTATTGTGCTTGATTTATCATAGCTCGAATTATTGTTGTGTGTTCTTATTTTAGCTTAGCCTCTTGAATTTTGTTTCTCGAGTCTTAGCTAGAATAGTGAGTCGATCTTCTGTTCCAAAAGTGGTAGCCACACGTGAGTTCCCGACGACCACTCACGCTTGACACTGTCACGGCTAGCTAGCTACTAGCGTGATCACTACATGACGATGTAGCATAAGTGCGGGCTCATTGCTGTTGACCTTTGTGGTCTCGGCATGGGGGATGGTATGGAATAGAACAGATTATCGAGGGCCCTTAGGTGAAAAGAGTCTAGGGTATTTCAAGCGATCCTTGTAGTATTCTAGATGTCTTTGTTTGGTTGATAGGTGAAGGAGTCTAGAGTATTTCAAGTGTCCCTTGTTTTATTATAGATTGTCCTTGCGAGTCGTGTATGAGTTAAGAGTCTAAAGTGTTCTTTAGTCGACTTGAGATGTGTATAGCGAGTCTAGATCGTCGAGTCGAGTCGTATTGATCTACCCTCTCTCGCTTGTGTGTGGTTTAAATTGCTTCCGCTAATGTTTCTGTTGTGTAGCTTTGATAACTTGCTAAGTTTGTTTTACTTGCTTGTTTTCTTTGCTTACCGGGGTAGTTGGGTTGGGGAAAGTAGAATCATGTTTAGGAGAAAGGGGTACCCTGGCTCACTGAGTAATCTTAGATTACTCGTGATATTATTTTGGTCTTGCAGGAAAGCCTAAGTGAGTCTAGAGCTGGAGCAAATGTTAGGGTACTGGATAGGGTTTTTCTTGTGTTCTTGTAAAACCCTATATTTTTCGTAAACAATTACTGTAAAACTTTCCGACTATCTTTATATATTGCTTTAATGATTTATTTACAATGTAATATTTTGTTAAAGTAATATATTCGGTTTTCAGGAAAATATGGCAAGTTGCAAATGATATTCGGCTTTGTCCGAGTTAACACAACGCACCAGACCGCGAGGGTTGCAAAGCCTAAGTAACCTCGGTTGCGGATGAAATTAAACTAAGGAAGATCGGTCAGGAAGTCTGCAGCTTTCGTCCCTCGACCGAATCAATGGTCATAGAACGGTTCGGGGCGTTACAATGCCACTTCATTTGTACGTACTCTTCTAATTATAATACTACTTTACTGTTGTAAATTAATTAAAACTTCCTTCAAGAAGAAAAAATATTCGTACGTATCAATGGGGGACCAGACCCAATCATAAACTTAACACGGTTACACGGTTCACGGTCTTTGTTTTTTTAGGGTTTAGAGATATATTACACGTTTCTAGCCAATGACTTTTGTGATTAATTTTTACAAAAGAACAAACTTTGTGATTAATTGTGTGTGGAAACATTGGAACTAGTAAACTTTCTTATGTAGTGTATATGGATATCTAAATGTATATAATCAGTTAGTTTATGTTTCCGTTATATATAATCGTGTGATTAATTATTGTTCCTCTCTCGCTTTTTACAGTGCGATTCAAATTATTTCATTCTACTTGCTGAACTTGCAATGGGCACAAAGAAAGAACAAGAAGAAACCAAAAAGGAAACAGAACCAAAATGAGACTAGCTATCATTATATTAGTTGAACGCACTGGGGATTCAAATGAGATTCTCGCTTTTGAAAATCTGATAGCTACCCCATAAAACAAAACAAAAGAAAGTCCCTAGACATAAAAGACTTGTCCAACGTTCAAAAGGGACTCATGAGGAACATTGAAGATGACATTGTTCCCCCTACAAATCTTCTTAAGAAACGCATAAACATAATCAATGGCAATCTTCTTGGGAAGCGATGAACCTCTTCTTGCTTTCACGACAGTGTTTCCTAGAATATGAACAACCCCTGAGGCTCTACAATTCTTTAGAAACTCCATCTCGTTTGTATCTTCCTCAACCGTGTTCTCCTGGCTTAAACTGAAAGCGTTACTAGGGGAATCAAGGGGGATGATCATGTCCAATGTTGATGTCGTATAGTCCACGATGGAAGATAGCATATCTATGTTGTTTCTGTTGATCAAATCTTCTCTAGACTGATGCGTCTGGCTGCAAATGTAAGTACGACTACTGTTGCTTGAGTTTGAAACTGGCTCCATCATTCTTTCAATTCGGATGAAAGAGAATAGATTGTTAAACAGCTTAGTCTCGAAATCATCGTCTTTCTTGTGTAGATCTTTGTAACCATATCTACACGTACGATGGTTGAGGATGAGTTCAGTGTCTTACAAGCCACATAAACCAAAAGAAGAAAAAAAGAAGAAGACATGAAAGTACCTGGCGACACAACGAAACATTCGTAGTGTCTTGGATCCGATTCTCTTCACGAGAAACCTTTCTTCTTCCGGGACCGTATAGACGGGGAGGTACTTGACACAGACAAAGACTACGGCTGAGTGAATAGCGGGGAGGTTAGTGATGAAATGGGAAAAGATGTGAGGAACACCACTTGCTAGTTCTGAATAGACCAACCCCACCCCTGGGACCCGGACAAGTCCAAGGCTGGGGCCGAGGCCGAGGATCCAGCTCATTGACACTTTGCTATGCACCTGGAACTCATATCTCTTGATTTTCACATAATGCCATATCAACATTACAAGAAGAAAGATAGCGGCGACGACAAGAGGAACCCATCCTCCTTGATTAATCTTTAAAAGCACAGCCGAAAAGTATGCACCTTCCACTACGAGGGAGAGTACGGTGAATATGAGGACAAGGATCCAATGGCACCGCCACACGAGTAACATAACCAACACCATAAGGAATGTGGTCACAAGCATTACGATTGCAACCGCGGTCCCTATTTTCACCAATATACCAAGACAGTCATCCACTACAAGAAATTTGGATATTGGTAGCAGATCACGGTAGCGCATATTCACTAACTGCTACTAAAAGTATCAAAATCGGATAACAATTCTGTAGTAGCATTAATTTAGTACTAGAAAAACTTTTCGTTTAGCGGGAATCCAAAAATCACTACTATAGCTAAAATTTTAGTTTGGAGGTAAAACACTTAACCCCAAAATTTTGGTTTTTCATAACAAGAAAACCTTTTGCGTGGTAAAAAAAAAAAAAAAAAAAACACAAAACCAGCTCTCCTCCATTCTTTCTTCTCAACTCTCTCACTCTCTATTTGGGGATTCAGTTAGGTTTTTTTCTTCTTCTAGAGATAGAATGAGATTTTGATTTACAGCCAAAATCGAATATGTTAGGATCTGACGGCGGATTTGGATAGGCTGTTGTTTTTCCGTTTATGGATCTGACTGGAGGATTTGAAGCTAGATCCGGCGGCGGTGGACCTTGCCGGGAACCAATAGGGCTTGAAAACCACTAACGTCGCTTCCGCTTCCCTCCGATTCAGATTCTGGATCTGAGACTGATTCCCATGCCTTCTTACAGGGCCTCCACGATTTCGAGGGTCATCAAGACGGATCAAGACGGAGCTTCATTACACGGAAAGAAGAAATCTACGGATATTGGCGAACGATTTCCCGACGCTGGCTGCAGATCTCTCACTGTTTCTCGTTCCCTTTGTAAGTCTCATCTTCTTCCTTCTAGGTCTCATGTTTATATATACTGTAATTAACCCAGAACGTTTACCCCTTTGTAATGTTGGTTTCTACTTCTAGGTATATTTATTAGTATTAGCTTGGTGATCTTCTTTAGATGTATGATGCTTTGGGGTTTAACAGGAGGCTAGCAAACTGTTAAAAACTTAAGGCAACCACAACCATTGAAGCTTGTAAACGGATGGCTTCACGACGAGTTGATGCCTTGTTGTTAACTGACCCAAATGAAATGCTTTGTGGGATTCTTACTGATAAGGTATGTCACTAACTATGACTTCCCCAAGCGTTGTAAAAGTTATTAAAATACACACTGGAAGGAAACGTCACTATGTCTTGTTCTTTGTTATGGCACTTGCAGGACATAGCTACAAGAGTGGTTTTTCTTATTGTTTTTAAGTTCCTGATGTTCATCTGATCCCTGTGTATGATTCCTTAATGAGGCTATATATTGTTAACCTTACCTACTACAGGAAATTTTAGACCTTTATCAACAATTATACCAGATGATACAAAGTAGGTAATCTCTTCTTTTTTTAATTAAATTTTTATAATGATCTTGAGTGGTTGTATTGTTTTGTTTTCTTTCCCGTCAATTATGTTAATTTTACTTAACACTGGTTTTTGTTCAGGGTTTTGAAAGTCTCACCGACAGATACAGTGTTGACAGTAGCTAAAAGATGGTTGAGTTTCAATCAAGTTGTGCAGTGGTAATGATTGAGGACAAGCTTCCAAGAGTATTTACGTGAGTTCTCCTCCTTTCTGAAAGCTTTTGAAGTTGTATCCTTCAGCCTATAGATTCTGAAAGCCTTACAGACTTACAGTCATCTCATTTCTCGGTTCCAGTGTTTGTGCTAACTTTCGTTTAGACACTATTTGATATAAGCTAACTAATAGGGATCTCGTATACCTCTCTGCAAAGGCCGATACATAAAACTAGAACATATAGATTTATTCAAGAGAATTCCAACTCAACCAAACCACATGTACCAAATTAGATTTTGCTAGTTTTTCTATTGGATTTGTCTCTGCTGGTTACTGGAATTTGCCTGAGTGCCCTTGTGGTTTTCTAGTTTGAATTCGTATACACATACATTAGAATTTTTTGCTACTGTTTTCTGATTTGCTTATGTTTAATCTTTCTTTCTTTCTCTGTGTTATTGCAGTAGTGATGCTTCATGAGCAAACTAGGGCTGCTTCGGCTTCTTTATTACTTGGTTTGGTGAAGAAATGTACTTGCCTTCTTTTTCTTTATGATTTGGTTGGTGATTCAAGCATTTGTATCTTTTGGGTATTTGATAGAATGATTCTATGTAAAATGTATGTTTTATAAATTTAATATAATATTAATTTTATTTATGAATCAATTTGCAGTTTATATTTTATGCACTATAGGTTTCAAATAATTGAAATATAGAACATAATAATAGACATTACAGCAGCATTATCAAAATGAACAAAACAATATTTTACAGCACAAATAATATAATAAAAACAATAGTTTATTACACAGCACGAAATGTTTGCTATAAAAACAAACATAATAGCACGAACTAAGCGCTAGGTAATAATATTAAATAGCAAAGTATTAACGCTATAATAGGTCAATTTATCATAGCGCATAAAAACTGCTATGGTAGGAGGGGGGTCTACTATAGCTCCTCATTATACAGCGTTTTCAAATGCGCTACAAAAGCTTTTTAGTAGCATTTTCCGTGTGCTAGTAATGTTCATATTTCTTGTAGTGATCCAACGGTTATATCAAGACTGTGTGAAATGAACATCTTACCATATGCGTTCCCTATTTGATTTTGATTCTTGAATCTAGCAGTGACAGCTATGCAACCGATCATGAGTATCCAGTTGATATCAGGACTATAGATCTGACCGAGGAACTTCTTTGAAGTATGAACGACTTTTACTTGAGGAAAACACCCATGAGCCACGGCCTGCTTGATGATCGAATATGTCCCTGATATCGTAGCTTGGCTTCCAACAATCGCAGCTCCTGTCGCGACTATAAACATTGGCCAATATATACTATCTGTGGAGAGTCAAAGCAAAACATAGATTAGTGTTTGTGCGATCACTAATATATACTTCATATCAATAATATACTAAAAATGGTTTAGGACGAACTTGGGATAGATTCATAGAACGCTTCTGCATAATGTTCCTTGTTTTTCATAAGGTATGCAGCTTGGCCGCAATATGCTAAAAGTAGACAAGGAAACACGAAAAACGCAAAGGCAAGCTGTATAGCTAGTAGTGGGAAATAAGCAATGTCGTCGTATAGTGCTTCAGTCCCTACATTTTTTGTTTAGGTTAAACAACAAAGATGAAGGCATTTAGGATTTGCGAAAACCTCGGCGAATACCTTTTCAAGTCGAAGGAGAAAGGAAGGTAACCTGTTATGCTGAGCAAAATTCCGCCAAGCGAAACCCAACCATCTCTCCCTCTTCTTCTGAAGTATGTATATACATATGTGGGCGAGAATGCTTTGAGAACACTAGTATCATATTTGAAGACGTTGTATAGCCCGGTGCCTCCAATTAAGAGTAACCAAATACACACAATAGGTGCAAAGAGCCATGCAACTTTGTCCGTACCATAGTGTTGCATACTAAACAGAGCCACCAAAATAAGAACGGAAACGATCACAACGGTACCTGGAACCAAAAAAACTTAGCAATGATTGATTGACGGATGCACAACAAAAACCAGTAAAAAAAAAAAAATAACGTGCAAATGTTACCGCTGCTCATCCCTGGATTGTTGACTTTGATTCCACCAGTAGCTGAAAGAACTGAAAGCAGAATGATGTTGTTAACTAAATATGTCATCCTTGTAGTCCAAGAAACACAAAGCATAGAGAGAGACCTACCCGAGATAGCCGGGGTAAAAATGCCATCACCAATCGTCATACAAGTCCCCACAAGAACAATAATCAGAAGCGCTCTTTTCCTAGAATCTTTTTTCTCCAACCAGTTCATTGTTTTTGCAGCCAAAGACCCTTCAGGCAATAAACTACGACTATATGTCGTGAGCTCCTCATCGCTGGGTTGCTGGTCTGGCACAAGTTTCAGTTTACCTTGTCTGCAAAGCAGCGAGTAAATAGCTAGTGTCCCACCTGTACACATGCATTGATATTAGGACCAGCTGAACCAGGGTTTTTTTACTCGTTTCAAACGTACCTACGAGAGCACGGTTTTACCTTGACCATTGTCATTCGCTTTGCAGACAATGAAGACATACTTGATTAGAGGGATTAGCAAGAGCGAATAAATGATTAAAGAAAGCGCTCCGATCACATCCTCGGTGTCTTTTATTCCTTCAGGGAATGTATTGTAGAAAACATACAAGGGAGAAGTCCCTAAGTCCCCATAGACTATCCCTAGACTCTGGAAGGCCAACCTTAGAAGCATCAACGTTGACAAACCCTGAAGACAAGACACACACAAGAAGAAGATGAAAAAGACACAACTTTATTTTTTTCTCAAACCTATATGATTGAATACTTATGAACTTAGTCTAATAGAATCTATATCACACCCTTCCCTAAGTGTTAAGTTACACACGGGTGGATTGGCACATGTCCCTAAGTCCCCATATATTACTCTAGATCTCACCACACTTCCGATGTGAGATTTCTAATGCTAAGCATTTGATTTACCTTGATCTCATCTTATACTCATATACTATAAATGTTTTTTTTTTTTTTTAAGTCAAATGGGAACTAAGTAAATATCCGGAGAAGGAAAACAAAAGCCAGAACTTTCTCTAATCTCATGCCTGAATATATTTGACTGTTCATGTCACTTTGAGATTATGAAATATAGTTTGAGAAAAATAAATGTAGATGATACTCTAAAGTCTGAACGAAGAACCAGAAAACTAAACTCGAGAAAAAGGAGATGTGATGACTATTACTTACCTTTTCTCTATGCATGTTTTTGAGTTTATGAGCTTCTTCATCCATAGGCTGATCAAGTTTCTGCTCTAGATCCCACATGGCTCCTACGTTTCTCCCTTCAATCGTTTCATCTGTTTCTCCGATTTCCGCCATTTTGTTTCAGAGAAATTGCTCAAACTGAGATGTGACCACAGCTGAAACGACTCGGACTATTTTCTTTGTGGAAGTGAAAAAAGATTACCGAACTTTTGAAAAGACCCTCCTTTTTATAGACCGCTCAAACAAATAAGTATGTGAAACTCAGAACTAGTCAATAATATAATAACAACCAAATCTCAATCAATTACTATAAAGATTACGCGAAGAGAACACGGATTGGAAAATAATAAATTATGATTTGTCAGTAAACCATGTTCTATCTACGTACGTACTTCTTTTATTAAAATATGTTGTGGTATAATTCTTTGTTTCAAATATTGATTGACAAATACATTTATCAAAAGAAAAAAAAAAAATGACAAATATAACGACTAACGAAGTGAATTCAAACGGATATGTGGTTTTGATGACGCTGACATTAAACGTAGATACGTATCTGACTACTGAGAGGTAAGAGTCTTAGAGAGACGAGCAGTTGCATTTTCTTGCTCTCTCTATTCTTCCCTATTAACATTACCATTATACTATGAGTCGAAAAATCGAATTATGATGTGATTTAGTTTATCGAGAGTACTCATACTACGTAAACAACTGTTTTTATTAATTAACTAAATAATCTCTAACCTTTTTTATTAGGTTAATAATTCCAAGTACAATTGCAAATTTACAATAGCAAAAGTTATGTATGGATTACATGTGGAAGTAGCTTTTAAGTTTTCATCTTATATAATATGAGAAGGTTTTCCTCAGCTTTTGCTAAGGAGATGACACTTGGCATGCTGTATATCTGACACATGTATTCATTTGTTATTTGGACCTAATTAATTTGTTATTTGGACCTTATTAACTTAAATTATTTGTAGTTTCGACTTTAGTAACTACAGGCCATAAAACCAAACAAATTTTTACATTTCCTTCTTATATATATATTTTCAGTTTTGCACAAAAATAAATATATAAATATAGAATGTTTGGTTGACAAAAAAAAAATATATATATATATAAATATAGATATTTTCAGCAAAATGTATATTCTAGATTTTTATCGTTATGAAGATGCATCAAACAAATGATCGATTTATCCGCTATTCTTATCAAGTGAAAATGGTTTACGATCATTATTTGTTTCTTATTTGCTTCGACTCTTCGTAAATTTGTCACTAATCTGCTTTAAATATGAGCATAATTGTGAGACCAATGACGGGGGTTCTGATTCGATAGTATTTTTTTCATAATCGATTGTATGTATTTAATTGTATTTAGATCTATGTGGATTTGCTCTTTTTATTATTACTTATACCAATTAAGTGACTCATAAGTATCTGGCAAACAATTGTATTATGTTTTCTTTCTTAGTTTATCCAGTTAAAAATTAAAAGATGTAGTTAATAAATACAAAAGATAAAACAATAAAGAAACTCCGTTAAAAAGCATCTGTAATTTTTTATGGATTATTTCTTCGCTACATAAGGAAGTGGATCACTTATTTGGAGACACTACTACATGAGTTACAAAATTACGAAGAAAAAAAAACTGAGGAAACTTAAATTATATAGAAATTAGAGATAAATTGAAATTGCCAAAATTTCAAGAGATATATTAGAAAAATTGAAGATGTAATTTGTGAGAATCTTAAAATATTATGTAATTTAAAATTAATTATTAGATTTCAAAAAATAAATTAGCAAATTGTAATGTGTGAGAATAAATTAAGGTAATCAAATTATGAAAAAGGGGGAAAACAGAAAAATATTAAGAGATATATTAGGAAAAAATATTGATGTGTTTTGTGGGAAAGTTAAAATATATCAGAGTGAAAAACTATAGAAAATGGGGTTTTATTTGGGTTATGGGGTGTTTGATTAAAGAACAATAGTGTATGTGATTTTTGTTAGAGATTGTTCTCAATTGGAGAAAATGGTGTTAACATCAAAGAAGAGACCTGCGTTTTTTTACATATTTGGAGGAAATAAGAAGAGTAAGAAAACGTTTTTTTTTTTGTATCATATATCCTATATAGTTGATTTCTAGATAAACTAATGTTAAAACAATCACACGATATTTGTGTTCTGCTACATTTCTTTTGTATATGTAAACAACTATATTTTCCTCAGTCTTGATGCTATGAATTAATATTAATTTTAAGTTAATCTTTAATTATTATAATATTAATTTGTGACAAGTATTAGAAAATATGATTTTTGGAGAGACGACACAAAAATTTTAAAAACCTACAAATATTTAAGGAATAAGTAAGCAACATTGCATGTGCACAAAAAGTAAGGAAAAAGTATCAACTGTATTGAACAAGAGAAAGAAGATGACATGTGCACAAACTTGAAGTGGATTTGTGTAAATTACAAGTTTGAACAAGTTGTTAGCAGTGATTTAAGACGATAAGTCTTACTCTTACTATATCCTTTTGTTAATTTTAATTGACGATCAAAGTTGTTGCAGAAAAATTAAGATATAATATAAATTTTGTTTTCCTAAATTAAAATATTATTAATTATCTATTTTTAAAGATATACCCTCTATATAAAAATCTGCATAATACAAATGATGATAAAACACATATAATTAATGATGTATTAAAATTTAGAAACATCAAATAAATTTTGTATGAGATAACGAATAAGAAATAACTACTTAATTACTTCAACTAAAACTTTTTACCGAGATATCCTATTTATTTTATTTTGCGTCAAAACATGAAGAACACATATTAAATATTTTTAAAAAAATTTGAACATTAAAATATTAAAATTATATATCTAGATTTAAGATATATAAAAATTAATAAAACTATAAATAAATAGATCAACAAAACAAAGAAAGGACAGGAACAGGGGTTGTTGCAGAATTGGGTTCGAGTCCCAGGGACTGCGACAGGCTTAATATTGGATCTCTTATTCTCGCGCATCGTGCGAGCCTACTTCTAGTATTATATATCCCTTAATTCATTGGTACGGACTTTTGGAATTTATGATGCAGTTTAATTTTATATATAGCGCGTTAGTTTATTAGAGAACATCCTAGATCCATGGTGAGCGAAGATAGTAACCTCCACTGCTAAGAACATAACTTAACTCAACGTTGGATAGGGACTCAAAGGTGTTTTTACATGAAACCAAATTGCAATTACCTAAACTCTTGTTTCGAGTGGTATATGTCAAGAAATTACTAGAGTGGAAGATGCTTAAATAATCCCACTAACTCACATCCTTTCCGTACGCCTATTAATTATTAATTAGACTAAAAATTGTATACTTTTTCTTTTTCTTTTAATCAAAAACTTCATTATAAAATTGGAATGATACTATAATGGAGATGATTTACAATGTGTAAATTTTTTGTATCTTAAAATGATTTAGGTTGTATACGGGAAGAACCCTCTTTTGGAAGATTTTTCATATAGTCATTGATCGTTGTCACCAGCAAATGCGGAACGAACAAAACCATGGGAACTATGTTTGAGTAATGGGCGCATTAAGCCCAGAGAGTTTTTCAGCCACACCCTCCACATCCTACTAATCTTTCCGGCTGTGTCCGCAGCAACTTCAAGGTTCTCAGCTTCTGGATTTTTACACATCTTGAAGTTCATGGACAACGTCGACCCGATTTTTGTGCATGGATTCAGTGCTACAATATATATAAAGCAATGACGTTAATGTAATGTGCCTCTTTAAATATATTCTTTTGGTTAACTATGAAATCTTGGACATAAAACATGCATACAATCTCTTTAAACACAAGACCAACCGTTGATTATACTGATTTGGCGTAGTTAATCCCTCCAAGCAAAGTTCAAAATGAAGAAAGGTCTTTTTGGAGGGACCGAGCCAATGACCCCATATCCCACCTATGTTTTTGTTTTTATATTTATAAAATATATTCCAAAATGTTTACGTTTATATGTTAAAGTATTGTAATCATCATTTGTAAGATCTAAATGCAAAAGACAGACTTTAAGAACTGTATCTCACGCTGAACTGGAGAGTAAGAAGTGTAAAGTAGGAAAGAAGAGGTGAAATGAGAAGAGAAGATAGGAAGTCTTCCTTGGCGGGCATAGCATCTAAGAGTAATATCTATAACATTTGTGACTGTTTCATCTTCATTGACAACAAAACGGATGGGTCTCCAGTACTTCCTGCCACCTTGATGCTTACAAGCAATTTATTCTCCTTCAAATTCTTCTTCTTCATCATCCTCGCTTTTTCTATCTTTTTCAAACAAATTATATCCATCTTTGTTTTCTTGTTTAGTTTGGTGTTCCGGTGATTAGTTCAGTCCCCTATTTAAACTTGTCAAACAACCTCTACGATTTAGTGGTGCTTGTTAGGTTAAGTGGAGAGTATTAGCAGCCAATGGGTTTAATGGGTTTTTAAGGGATAAACTATTTTTTTTTCTGGTTTTCATCAGTGATAATTGGTTTAACGAGTTCCAAACACGGAATCTGATATATGATTGGTGTCTACGTTATTTATATTTACTTACAGCCATCTTATATCTCAATGTTCTGGCACGATACAAGAGAATATCATGAGAATATATCTTGAAACAGTAACATTCACTTTGGTCTATGGATTCTTACGTTAAGTCCTTTGTCCAAACCGCCGGTGACCAATACTCTCTCTTCATCATGAGCATTAGCCGCCTTTTATGGTCTCCCAAAAGCCTTTAGAACTGAGTTTATTTTATTTAACAAAGTGCATAGTGGGTTCCTACTACGTCTGCTAGTACTGGTACAAACTTTTCCCCCAAGAAATTGCACATGAGCAATAGATATGGTTTAATAATAATATGAGTAAGTACTATAGTAGGGCAGTGAAGAATCTAACAAGGATATACAAAAGAATAAACTCGGAGTAAAAGAAAGTTGAAAGAATTGTAGATTATATCGACATGTACGTATTTTACATTAAACAGTGAAAGAGAAGGTGCTCAAAATTGCCTTTATTTATTTCCCACATCTCAAGCAAAAACTCAACAGCACCCACCTGAAATCATCAATTGTTTCCTTGAAAAGCATCGGTCATGGTTGCGATCAGGTTGTCATCCTATTTAGAAGTAGAAGATGCCTTCGGCGTTTTTGGTCCTCCCTGCAAAAAAATAAAAACCCAGTTCTTATCTCTACAGATTTTTCCACTTAACCATTTCGTTTGCAAGAGATGTGTTACTTACAGTTCCCTTTTGGGCCAGTAACCTCCGGCCTGAAGGTGCTCTAGCTAATGATGAAATGGCCACTGCTGCTACAGTCGCCACCCGAATCCTTTTATGCACGTCTATATACTCATCTGTTTCATCCACAATCTCCTCCTGCAGAAGTTCTTCAAACACATCTTCCAATGTGATGATACCGACTACGTCTCCATCTTCAATCTCCTCTGAAGTATGCGAAAACCCATGTCTGCCGGCATCGCTGATGAATGATTGCCCATTAGCCTTGTCGATGCGGACAATGACACTGTCGTTGCTTCCTTCTCGTTTCAGTAACAAAGGTGCAGTCAACTCGGATTTACCACTATTGTCTTCAAGCACAGTGTCTTCAAGCACAGTCGAAGGAGGAGCTTTGCTTTTCCCCTTAACCTTCACAACTGCAGCCATGTGACTGCTCCCTTTTTGAAACTCATTCAGTATATCATACAGAGGCATATCAGCCGGAACCCTGTTTAATAATTTATCACAACAGGAACATCGTTGTTCATAGAGATGCTAAAGGAAGGAATATGGAAAAGATAGCAAGCAAAATAATAATGGCAAGACCTTGGAATTCGGCGTATACCAACAGCGCTGACAAGAGTCCCTGTTTCAGGGCGAACTGTAAGGAGACTCTTCACCTAGAATACAGAAGAATTCCTGATTAGAGTTTGCATAAGCTACCATTGAAACATGGAAATCATAACATCGGAAAAAAGGTCAAAAACACCTACCAAGAGAAGTCCGACAACATTTTTTGGATTTTCAGAGTAGACAGGAACGCGGCTGTGACCTCGTGCTTGAATCTTATCCATAGCTTCCCTAGGAGATTAATCCCAAGCAAAATAGTAAAGGATACGGAGTCAGATATGTTATATAGAGATAGTTACAAAACTGATTGCCATGCTCCAGTTTCAGACACAAAAATACAAACAACAATATACATTAACCTACATAACCCGGTGCACCAATAGATGAACATCGGGATAACAGGATAAAGGTTCACGATACTAGAACAATTAAGAACCAGACTCACCTATCCAACTTTGAATTTATATCCAAGGAAAAAGTTGATTCAATTGGCGTCATGGCTTCTTGAGCAGTCTTCTCAGTCAAATCAAGTGCTCCACTAATGATTGTGGTCTCATCATGCGTAAGTTCACCACCCTTGCCAGCAGCTTCACCGTGAATGGATACAAGAGCTTTTAACTGAGCTCGCCTAAATAAAGGGTCACCGTGTCCCAGTACCCAATCCAACATCTTTGCAATAGGAAAAGATATGGGGTACGATAGAACCATTAAAATACGGACAAGCCATACCAAATTAGCTCCCACTGCTAATCCATACCTGGTACATATAGCTTGAGGTATAACCTGAAAACAAACAATGTTAAAATCAGTGGGAAGCCTTGATAAACCTAGCAAAACCTTGGAGGCAGAAGAGCAAATCAAATAAACCTCTCCGACGAAGAGCACGAAAGTGACGGATAGAATAATAGCAACATACTCATTGAATATCTTATCCAAGTATATAGGAAGCCCCTGCAAATTCAACAATTGAATCCTCTTTAGACCATGGTTTCAGTTTCATCATCATAGCGAGCTTAAAAAGGTTAAGATGATTACCTCCATAGCAAGAGCATTGAACAGAAGCAGAGTTACCAAAAGCTGATGCTGTTTCTGAACAACCGGAAAAATCGCAGCTGAAATAAAACCCCATTCACAACCAAAATCCAAATCAATTGACTCAATCTAACTATCTAAGCAGCGATTCCTTAATAAATCAATTACCTGATTGCTTCTTCTCTTTTGGAGTACCACTGCGTTGGAGGATCTCGAGCTCGACGAGACCTAGAGACATGAGACCCAAAGTGAGACCAGACATAATTCCGGCGAAGAGGACGAGGAAACAAGAGATTCCGGCGTAAGTGATCCACTCCAACGATCCGAACGGGATGGCTTCGCTTCCCACGGTGTTAGATTGCGAGATTCCGGCCAACATCCTCGCCGCAACCACCGCATTAATCGGATGCATCTTTTGAAGACCTTCTTCGCTCGTCTCTATCTGTTGTTTTGCAATCTCCTACGCCTTTTAAGATATTTTCTCCCCCTCTCTGATTTTGTAACCTCTCGTCGGCGACCTAATGGGGTCGGGTTTTGTACAATTTTGAATTCTTCGGATAAACAGCAAAATTTGATTTTTCTTTTTTTCTTTTTGTTACTGGTCCCTAATATTTACTCATGTTTTAAATTGACCCCTTTACTTTTCTTTTTATATGGTGTAGGAATTATCATATACACAAACTGACAAATACCCTTTAGAGAATATCCTGAATTATTCACATATTTTTAAATGCTTCTTTTGTTTCTTTCTTCTTCTAACTGGTATGTTATTATATATCTTGCAAATGTATGGTTGTGCTTTCATCTAGGAGTTTTTTTCCCAACAACATTTTATAGTTGAGTTTGAATTCGGATAATGACACATAAACAATATTAGCATGTTATCAAAAAGGAAAAAACAGAACAATATTAGCATAAACCACTCTACTCTAGGGCCCCCTCTACTATATAAGTCTTGTTGATTCATCTGCATCGTAAATGGTTTATAGATTCTAATATTATTATTTTAAAAAAAGAAAAAAATCGAAAAAAATTCTCATTTATTTGTTTTGGCCAAAATTTTATTTTACTATCGAACAATAAATTTTCAGTTTTGTGTTGATTCAGCTAAAGTAGATCTAACGTTAATCAAACTTAATTCGACCAAATGAATGAAAAGATGAAAATTTATTAGTAAAATAATTTGACAAAGCTAGTGATGATTTGTTTGTAATAATAAGTTGAAGATTTTGTTTTTGTATATCAAAGATTAACAATGGACGGAGAATTTTTTGACGCATTGTTTCAAAACTATTGCTATTACAAAATTAGCGCCGACGGAAGTCTTGTGACCATAAAGCTATTCATTGCTACTGCAGCATTCTACGAAAAAAGAATTAAGTTATGGAGTCAGTCAATTACAAACTGTACGTATTTTTTGTAGAATACATTATGTATCCGTAGGAAACAAAACATCTTCAAAAATTTGGGACTAACCATTGCTTCTGCTGACTTTTTTTTTTTTTTATGTATAAAAATAAACATGATGGATAATGTATACGTTATCAACGGAACAGAAGACTTGGATCTTTAAAGTTATTCTATTTTCCCTCTTTTGTTTTTTTATACCGCCACAGAGATTTTGGCTCCTCAAGCAAGCACGCTGCACGCAACATCAGTTGTTTCTTCGAATCGGCTCGGCAATAGTTCCAAGCAGTTTATCTTGTTCCTGACCTGAACCTTTTATCGGCTGCCCTTGCTTATTTTGTCCTCCCTGCAGATACAAGTTACAACAATTCTAACTTTCTCTCCTGCACAACGCACAACAAGAAAGAACAAAAGAGTGCTAACTTACAGTTCCCTTTTGTGCCAGCAATTTCCGGCTTGAAGGAGCTCTCGCTATTGACGAGGCAGCCGCTGCTGCTGCTACTCGGATCCTGCAAGAGAGAAAAAAATTCAGCGGCTCAAACATTGTTGCATAAGAAGATATTATGCCATAGATTTAAGAGAATATTAGCCTAACCTTTTATGTACGTCAACATATTCATCTGTTTCATCCACAATTTCTTCTTGCAAAAGTTCTTCAAACACATCTTCCAAAGTGATGATACCTATTACCTCGCCATCTTCTATAGCCTCTGAAGTATGTGAGAACCCGTGTGGTCCACTCTCGTTGTTTGGAAAGAACGATTGTCCATTAGCCTTGTCAATGGTAACAATGACATTGTCGTGGTTTCCTTCTCGTTTTAGTAACAGAGGTGCAGTCAAATCGGAGTCATTGCTTTCATCAGTGTTCTCTTCAAGCAAAGTTGAAGGAGGAACTCTGCTTTTCCCCTTAACCTTCACAACTGCAGCCATGTGACTACTTCCCTTTTGAAACTCATTGAGTATATCATACAGAGGCATATCAGCTGGAACCCTATTGTAGCAGCATTATAACATCAACAAGCGAAAATTCAATTTACACAAAGATACTTGTCGAAACAAAATGGTAAAGACTGGAGGGAACATTAGTAATAATGGCAATACCTTGGAATTCGACGTATACAAACTGCACTGACAAGGGTCTCTGTTTCAGGGCGAACTGTAAGTAGACTCTTCACCTAGAAGAAGGCAGAATTTCTTGATTAGATTTTTTCAATGCTTAAGATAAACAAGAATCGAAACATGCCAAAACGAGTCAAAGACATTACCAAAAGAAGTCCGATAACGTTTTTTGGATTACCAGAGTAGACAGGAACACGGCTATGGCCTCGTGCCAGAATCTTACCCATAGCTTCCCTAAGAGATTAATTATTACAGAATGCAATATGAGATACAGAGTTGAATATGACCTGAAAGTAGCTGCAGAAACGACTGAGACAACAAGTAAAATACTAAAATCTTTCAGGCAAGTAAGACAGCTGAGAACCAAAACTTACCAATCCAACTTTGAATTTACATCCAAGGAGAAAGTCGATTCAATTGGTGTCATTGCTTCTTGTGCAGTCTGTCAAATTAAATACCACTTTTGCATGATAATATCTCTACACAGATCAAGCCATGATTCTGAAATTCTAGAAAGTCAAGCAAATACCTTCTCAGTCAAATCAAGAGCTCCACTAATGATTGTGGTCTCATCATGAGTAAGTTCACCTCCCTTGCCAGCCTAAAAACATTGACAGAGAAACAAAGTAACCAAATTAGTAAATCCAAAGTTCCAAAAGGTTGTGAGGAAGGAAGCAAAGTAGTCAGCATCTTCACAGTCTCTAATACCTCTTGGCTATGAATGGATACCAGAGCTTTCAACTGAGCCCGCCTAAATAAAGCGTCATTGTGTCCTAGCACCAAATCTAAGATCTAACCATAAGCGTTAAAAAAAAGTTAACCGAAAGCAAAACTTGAAATATGGAACTCATTGTATATAACAAGGACAAGCATATAACAATAGCCAAAAGAACAGATACAAAATACATCAAAGAAAAACCCATCAATTGCTCACTGATAGACAGAATCAAATGAAAGATAAATTAATTTCCACTTGATGATAAACCTTTCACAGGGAGAAATACAAAAATAACCATTCTTGACCAAACACTCTTAAAATTTACCTTTCCAATGGGAAAAGCAATAGGGTAGCATAGCGTCATTAAAATGCGGACAAGCCAGACAAAATTTGCTCCAACGGCGAGTCCATACCTGGTGCATATCGCTTGAGGAATAACCTTAAACGGCGAAAACAAAAATGTTCAAAAATCATTCAAATCCTTGATAGACAAACCATAAACTTAGAATCAGCAAAAGTTAAAAAAACACATACCTCACCGAAAGCAAGAACGAATGTGACGGAAAGAATAATCGCAACGTATTCATTGAATAACTTATCCAAATATATAGGTAGCCCCTGCCAAAAGTTCCACAAATTCAGCAACTAAGTCTATCAATCAATCTCACACAAGAGCTGTAGAATCAAAAGCTAAGAGACGATTACCTCCATTGCCATAGCATTACAGAGAAGCAGTGTCACTAATAGCTGATGCTGTTTCTGAACAACCGGAAAAATCGCAGCTGAAATCATTTCAAACAGAATCACAAATCAGAAAATCAAATTCCAAATAAGGAAGAAATTAATTGAATCGAGAAAAGAAGAAGAAAGAAGGAAGACGAATTCAAACAAATCATCACCGGCTTGTTTCTTCTCGTTAGCTGTACCACTACGCTGAAGAATCTCAAGCTCGACAAGGCCAAGAGACATAAGCCCCAAAGTGAGCCCAGACATGATTCCGGCGAAGAGAACGAGGAAACAAGAGATTCCGGCGTAAGTGATCCACTCAAACGATCCAAACGGGATCGCTTCACCGCCGTTACTGTTGGCTTGTCCGAGTCCGGATAACATCCTCGCCGCCGCCACCGCATTAATCAGATGCATCTTTCCTTCTACCTCGGATACAGAGCTGATGATGATTCGATTAGAATCGTCACGATGAATATGTGATTCTCTGGTCACACGACCCGTTTTTCTTTTGGCCCCTTTTTTGATAATTTTATAATTCGTTGGATCTCACCAACATGTCGCGGATTCAGTTCAGTACAATTTTTGTATAACAAAACGGCAAAAATGTTTTGAGAAAATTGAATTTAGACCCTCAAAGTTTCATCATTATGTCAAGAAGACCCCTTTCATTTTGTTTTTGTTATGAAGCTCCCTATTCCCCACAACCACAAACGTTAAAATTGTAGCGTGTCCACAGAGATTTATGATCTCATAGAAGAATCTTTTACAAGCAACATGTTTTGTTTTTGTTTTTTTGTTACTAATTAATTTAATTGTTTTATTTTTTGCGATTTATATATGTTTGTATTGAGACTTTAAGAGGGGGTTATTGGTTCTATGATTTTAATGGATTTAGAAATCCAACCAAAAATCATTTGTTATTCAATCATTGATTTTAAAATACTTATCAAAATTATGTGTTATTGGTTCAATGATTTACAAATACTTGTTCAAATCCCATGTTATTCATTTAATGATTTGTTTTTGGATTTCAAAATCCACATTATGTTTTAAATGGATTTGTATGGATTTGAAAGTGTAAAATAGAAGGATTCAAATCCAAGGATAAAACATGTTATTTCAAAATCCATGTCTTTTTGATTTCTAGAATTTACAATTAGATATGGAATTGGAAATCATCTATCCAATAACAGCCCCTAAAGTTCTTCCAAGTAATGACCAATTTATATTGTTAATCCAACATGGTATTGCAAAGAAGCGTTATTTAGGTTGTCAATTTTAAAGAGGGTAGATAATACATAGATCTTGTATACTAGTTCTTTATTTAGTTTGGGAAAGGATTATTTAGTTCTTTCTTTATAAACTAAGATATTTTCTATTTTCGAATGGAATCTATTTTATTTCTTCAACAATTTTTTTGACATTGATATTTCTAATAAAATATATAGTATACAAATATATAGTTTCCTCCAAAAGTTGATGAAAGAGTTTTGTGATGATGATTTTGTACTTCATAATGAAACTCTTGAACGTTTCAAAATATATTACTCCTATGTTTTTTTTTTTGTTTTTTTGATAAATACAATAATATATACTAAAATCGAATGAAAATTAAATCTATGTTTTGGACCCAAAAAAAAGTCTTAACCATTTTTCAGTATTGAAAAATTCACATGTTTCATAATATTCTTAATCAAAGGAGTTCATAAATCCGTATGAACCTTTTGGATGTCTTTCTCATTTATGTGACCCAGACGATCAACACCAGAAAATATCTTATATAAGTTATATATAAAAACTTAAATTTGTTGGTACATAACAGTTTGGTTCTTCATCATCAACGGAACACTACCATAAAGAACATATCAAATATTAAAAAACATTTGTCTTAAATAAAATGAAATCCTTCTGAATCCCAAACGAAGGTGAATCTAAATATTAACTTGTTAATTGTGTTTAGATACTAAAACTACACGTATTGATATTTTGCTCTAAACAGAATGTTAAGTATCACACTAACGTGAGTTAGCAATTGACTATTCGCATCAAAAATTCAAAATTTATGATCCTCTTTGCGATTTCGAAGCCAAGATACCTTAACTTGTTGGGCCATTAAAGTGATTCGGAAGAGTTATTTGTGTTGCTTAAGTCGCATAGTAGACCCAAACAAAAGAACGTATGTATTACTAAAAAGGTTATTGTTTCTTCACAATGAACTTAGAAAGACTAAAGAAGGAACAACTCAACAGTCTCAACACCATATCCGATAAACTCAAACCTTCAAAGCTTCATCCCCAAGTAACCGAGATCATCGAATTAGCGAGCCCAGATTGGTCAAACGTGATGTCAGCTCCATAATCTAGAGTCTTGGAAGCACCGGGAATCGCCTGCACCAGCTTGAAAGCCTTTTTCTCAGATTCATCCATGTGAGAATAACAGAAAGACCAAAGAAGCTGAATCGGTTCGCTCTTCAGAAACTTCCTCGGCTTTCTCCTCCCATCTGGAAATCGAATGCACAGACTACACAAAACGCTTGGATCACAGTCTCCCTTTGGCTCTTCAGTCAAAACTGGGAACTCTAAACAAGCCTCATCAGACTCTGCATATTCTTCCCCAATAAAAGGAGGCACGAAGTCATCACTGTTGTTGCTACATGACGACCGAGTCTCCCACGCATATTCTTGCTCCAAAGAAGGATCCGCAACTTGATTGTTATTGTTGTTACTTGATGACCAAGTATCCTCCTTTCCTTCAAATTCTTCACCCCAGGAAGGAGCAGGGGTTTCATAGGCGATGTTGCTTGACAAACAAGTCTCTGTAGTTTCCGTCCGCATGTTCCTTATCAGAGAAGCAATGTATTCCTGAGGACCAGCGTCCGTAAACTTCATCAATTCCTCGTAAAGACTGTCATATTCAATCACGCCGCTCCACATACCCATCTTCTGGCCAGTGATGGGATCGATTACAAGCACCACAGGAGGAGCAGATTCGATCTTGTAGAAACTAGAGATTTTCTGACCTTCGATTGTGTCATTATAGACCTGCCATAAGATGAAGTTGGACTCAACTGCTCGAGCAATCACGTAGTTTGACCATACATCTTCATTAAGTGTATGAGAAGCTGACTCCGTCCTGGACTGGAGATTCACTATCAACCATCGATTCTTTTCACTTGAGAAAGACTTCATATCTTCAAAAGAACCCTCTTGAAGTATATATGAAGGAGGAGGAGAATACGAGGAAGACAAATCCGAGTCTGATTCTTCGTCAGAGTTTGAACTATCATACGTTCCTGATGTTGCCCTGTCCTGGACTTCATGATTGTCGTGATAAGTGAAAGAATCAGAATTGTTGTTGTTGGTGATCAGAAAGAGGTCGATGGCTTCATTAATGTTCCAACCTGATGTCTGTAAGAATCCCCTTGCGGTTTCTGTGGTCTGACCGACAGCGATCTCCAGGAAAGACGAGATCAGTTGATCCTGCCAGAGATCCATCGTTCCGTCAAGCTGTTCCATTGTTGTTTGCACTCTCTGTTGGTTCGAAAAAGATGGCTCCATTGTTCCTTGCTTAGAGAGAAACAAATACGTCTAGGGAAAAAAAAGGAACTGAAGAAGGGATATAGAAAAGTTTAATATATATAGAGAGAGCGATAGAGGCGGAGAAACAATTTCCTTTAGGGTTGCTTCCTTTTATTCTAAGGAAAAGAAAAAATTTTCTTTTCGTTTTGAATTGTGTAATCAATATTTTCCTTCTTTTTTTTATAGATATACACAAATCTTTTAAAGTTTACTACTTTACAATTGATTAGTATTTAATTTAAGTGTGTTATTTAAAATTGTGTGATCAATATTTTCCAATTTTTTTTTTATAGATATACACAAATCTTTAAAGTTAACTACTTTACAATTGATTAGTATTTAATTTAAGTGTGTTATTATTCGTGGAAAAAAAAAATTAAGTGTGTTATTTAGTTTTTTTTTGGTAAGACGTGTGTTATTTAGTTAATTTTTAAAATTAACTACTTTAAGTGTATTTAAGTTGATTTGTTTAATTATGTGTTTTAAACTTTAACTAGATTAGGACCTGTGCTAGAGCACGGGTTGAAATTCTTTTTATTTATATTATAATTTTAGAATAAAATACGATTCCGAAGATCAGCACCTTAAAAACTTTTAAAATCAATTATATAAATGATCTTTTATTCTTAAATTATAATATAAATAAAAAGAATTTCAACCCGTGCTAATCTAGCATTAAAATTTAATTTTTGATTTCTGAATACGATCCCCGAAGATCACAATCCCTATTATAGTAAAAGAGAAGTACAACTTTAGCATCAGACAAAACTACCCCTGACAACAACACTTGGAACCATCTCGGCGAAGGTTAAATATGACTTTTATAGACCTCCAATCGGGTTAAAATTAAAAACAAACCCGAAATTCTGAAATCGGGTCAATATCGGGTCCCTTTGAACTAATGTGGGCTTCAAAAATGGGCTATTAACAGGTACCAAAGACATTTCCGATACTGTTTTTTACCACATATGTCGGAATACAATCTCATCCATATACTAAAAATATACTAAAAAGATTTCCAAATACCAATTTACCTCTCTCACAAATTACTAATCCAGAAATCTCGCTATACAATCTGTTCAATATAGTAAAAAGAAACCAACCGAGCTTGCAAATTTGGAAAACAATATAAATCCGTATATTTACATGACTAACAATATCAATCTCATCAATATTCTTAGTGATTGCACGAAAAATTAGCCAATCATAACTGCTCTTTATATTTCCTATATGATGTCTATTAAAAATCAATCAATAATTAAAGATTTCACGAAATATCAGCCAATCTTAACGCTATACAATCTCTACAATCTAACAAAAAAAGATAGAAATCATGAACAATATCACTACATTTATGTTTATGGTAAATATATATTTGTAGAATATTTGGAGAATATACCCTAAAATGTTCATAAGTTCATCCTTCCTATAAATATAACTGTATTATTCAAGAGCCTATTCACCATACCTTAAAGCTTCATTCCTCTCTTTTCTAGCAAACCTTCTCCAATGGCTGCCGAAGATGTTTCTCTTTTCACAGATTTACTAACAATCAAACCATTCAAAACAGGCTGGAGAATTCAAGTTAAAATTTATTCATTCTTGGAAGCAGTACACGGCCTTTACCGGAGAGACTATAAAAATGGTCTTAGCTGATATTTCTGTAAAATTCCTAAACTTTCCTGCATTTCATTTCATACAAATATATTGATATATTTATTGTTTTCTAATTTTTACTCTTTCTTTTAAAACAAGGGTACCCTCATTCATGCAACGCTAAAGAAACCACAATGGGAAAATTCCAAAGACTCATCAACAGTGGAAACTGGGTAATCATTGATACTTTCTCATTGACTAAATCAGTTGGAAAATTCAGAGTTACGAACCATGTTTATCGTATGACTCTGATCAACACGACCTCCATCGTGCCATGTCCGTCGTTGACTGATGACATATTCCTGAAACTGGTCAATTTTGGAGACGTTAGTGACGAAGCTGGTTTGAATGAGAACATTTTAGTTGGTAAGTCTGTTTCTTATTTAAATACTAATATATTGATTGCATATCATACACTGTTTTATTGAACATTGCAATTCTACAGATATAGTTGGTCAAGTTGTCAATGTTGGCGAACTGAAGATCTACCAAGTCGACAACAAGGACAAACAGAAAGTTGACCTTGAACTCAGAGACACACGGTAATTTTAATTACTACAAATCTATAACGTGTAATACTATTAGTTGTTCCTCATTAAAAACTTTACTCTACTATATGTAGCGATGAGCGTCTGTCATGTACACTTTGGGGTGTTCTTGCGGACATAATCTTAGCAGCTTGCGCAAATAACAGACAGACTATGGTGATTTGTCTTTTGCGTTTTGCTAAGATCAATTCACATACTAACGTTTAGATTCTTCAAAATAAAAGAAACTCACATATTTTTGGTAAACCACAACTTATCTCACTGAAACTTTGATGTCTTGATATATATGCTTCTGTCTCATTCTAATTTATGGCACATGTACTGCATAAAATGTAAAGGACAACAAATCAATAATAAACGAAATACTGGAAATATATAGAGTGGGTGGCTGTGCTCAAACATGGACTGAAATTTTCCAAATCTGGATTGGGTACATATATAACAGTAGAGAAAGAGTATAGATCTATGAAATCGAAACTATATAATCAGCAGCAACCCGGATTAAAATCAACTTACCCACGCAATTCAATTGATTAATTGAACAACAAAAACCGATTGGACGAAACTGAATCAATCCGATTGAAACATTCGACAACCCCATAAACCCAAAGAATTTCTTCGACTAATTGTTTGTGTAAAAATTTAGGATATGACAGAATTAGGAAAAGGATTTGAGAGATTGAATAAGTTGTGATTTTTGGAAACCCTGTAACTTAGGTATCTAAGGTTGATGATCTGGAGATGAAGGGGTGAAGTTGAAGTCGTAATTTTTGTTTGTTTGATCGAAGATTTTTATTAAAAACGGCAAATTCACATGTTAACGAGATTGGACATTAAAAATTACAAAAAGGCCAAAGAAGCCCAAATCTAAAAATATCTTCAAAATTAGACCCAGACCCAATTTTAAAGTGTTTAGAGAACAATTGATTACCCAAATTATGATACTTAAAATTTAAAAGACATTTTCAATAACGCATGATTATAAGTCATATACATATATATTACACTATTTTTTTTTTGAACGAAGTATATATTACACTATTAAAAACCAATATTGTACTTAAAATTATGAGTATACAATATGGTAAGCACATTCATGGTATACAACTACGTATTCTTAAATTTATTAATTCATTATTTTTATATGTTGTTTTATTATATATTTCACTCACTAGGTCCTTTCAATTGTATACAACCGGTTTCAAAATATTATGTACAAAATAATAAAATCTCACAATGTAAAGTGAGTTCGCTCTATTTTATTGTGATTTTGGCATCAGTAGTAAATAGAATGAACCTAAATTATAATAGTAAAGAGATATCATAACATCTTACATATTATTATCCCCTAAAACATAGCCAAAATATTCCCCCGCGCTGTAGCGCGGGTGAGTCCCTAGTTAATCTTGTTAAATTAGCAAGATTTGGTTCCTTTTTTATAATTGAGAGTATAATTTTATCTCTTTAATATTTTTTTATTGATGTGGTTTATCAATAAAATTTGTGGAAAATAAATTGGTATTATCGTGATTCTAGATATTTGGAACCATATACGTGATCTTCCGAAATTAAAGTTTGGAATATCCATGAACTATCAATTTGGAATAACCCGTTTAAGATTTTCTATTACAATTAAGATATTATTTGTTACAATTAATATATAGATTAATTTATAATTTATGTATAACCTATTTGTAACCATTTATTAAAATTATAAAGTCTACCAAAACAATGTTGTGTACTTCCGTTTTATTATAAAGGGGATTTGATTACTTTTCTGTATATGTTTTACAGTTACATGTATATTTATTTAAATGAGATTTGATGAGAACCTATAATACTTTGCAATTCACCATATTTATTTATTGTAACTTTTGATTATTTTAATTATTAATTGTTGTAAATATAATAGCATCAAATCTAATCTATATAATAATAGCAAACTGAATAAATGTCAACAACAGTTGTGATTTTTCCATTATACATTTTCATAAAAAAATAAGTTATAATATTTTAAAATAATTTATACGGTGGCTGATATGCTCAAATTAATCCCTAGAGCTACTCTCTCAAATTAAGAGATCAATTGTAGTACTTAGGGGTCTAATTCCACAAGGACTCAAGTTTACACAATAAATTATAGAGTTTTATAATTAAGCTAAATAGATTAATTTGAATTAAAATAAAGCAATGCAAAATATTAAATAAAACTTGTTGTAAATTCAGAAGATCAAAAAGCTAGGCCTAGGGAATTTCTCAGGAAATTATGAAATATTAAATCAAGAAATAAATTAGGATTCAAACAATTAAGAACAGATCTAGAACTCTAAACATCATGGTAAAATAATCAGTTCTCACTGCAATTATATTCTAAATTTAAAACCAGAAAATCCAAATCTCTTTGTAAAATTCTAAGTAATAAATCAGCTTTAAAAACAGGTTTAGATAAAAGTTCACAGAATTATTAATTCAAATCTCTTTGTAAGAAATAATTCTGCTCATCAATGGTTTAATCAGGAAAACAATTATATTCTCATATCAATTTATTTCCCTAAGATAACAATTCTAGGTGATCAATCAAGAATTATTGTGAAGAACAACCAAGGATGAAGATCATAAAAGATTAAGAACCCTAACAATCTCAGATCTAATAAATCATAAAAACCCTATGAAAAACCCTAAACCTAACAAACAAATTACTCAGACATGTTAAATAAAGAACAAATCATCATTCTGAATAATATGCAATTGAAATTAAAAGAGTAAAGGGAGTTCAAGAAATTCTTCTCTCAAAGCAGATCTCTCTCTCCAAAGCTCTCAAAATCTCTCAGGGTTGCAGGGAAAATAAAAGTTGCTAGGAAAAAAAGACTTGCTAGAATACAAATTATGGGTTTGGAAAACCTAAAAACACTATTTATATGTCCTAAAACACGCCAGGGACTTGTGTTGCAAATATGGAAACTTTGGGGCAGATTTGTAAAACTTCCAAATTTGGGTATTGAGTCGGCAGAGAGGGGTGTCGATCGATGCTCTATAGGTGTCGATCGATGCCCATGCTTTGATCCGAGATTTATGCTCCAAAACGATCCAAATTGCTCCATTTCGCTCCTTTCATGCCAAAATCCTAGAAAACCTATAAAGACTCAAAAACATCCTAGAAAACACATCAAAAGACTCTAAGAGCATCTTTACTCGAGTAACTGCTCATTCGTTACTCAAAAAACAAAAAAAAATTACTTTTTTTACAAATTATTATTATTTATTTATTTTTTAAATTTGCTCCATTAAACAAGTGACACTTGTCTTGTTTGTTAAGAGTATCGATTCTCAAGTGACTCTGCCAAGTAACGTTTCTCCTATTTATTCTCTTCTCTCTCTTCATTATATTATTTTTTAATAAGAGTATTGGCAAGAGAATTTGCCAGTAAAGATGGTCTAAAAGACTCCTTATATCATGGTTAAAAACCACAAAAACCATGATATATCAACTCCCCCAGACTTAGCCTTTGCTTGCCCTCAAGCAAAACATAAACTTAGACATGTGAAAGTGGTTTGAAAACAGGGAACTCACTCAATTGCATGATGATTCTTTATTTGCACTCTTCATTTACCTGACTCAAGAACTTACTTCTTATACTCAACCATGATAAGCATCAACATTCCTTACTCAAATCCCACAATCCTTTGGAATCTCTGAAATCTCCATTGTCATCTCATTAGTCAATATTAAAGCACAAATAAGGTGAATTCTTACCTTGGGTGTATTGATCAGTGGCATGTGGACTCTCTTCAGGCCAAGACATTCTTCTTACATCTCCTTTCCTCTCCCTTTTCTCACTTCCATTATTTTTTCTTCTTTTTTTTTAAATCAAAGGTGTAAGCGAATACCGGGTCATCGGTAATTTACCTACCCCTCGCTTCCAAGCTTTGTGTGATCATTTGACTCAAGAGTAGAATAATGAGGTCACTGGTAATTTACCTACCTCTCTAAACTGATCAAAATCATCTCATCTTTTATTCTCTTTTTTTTTTTTTTTTTTTTTTGAACACGAAGGGAAGAGAGAGGGGAGACATACTTTGAAAAATTGCACTGCCTTGTATGGCCTGAAGAAGAAGTCTAGTCCACTGATTTCCAACCCCAAAGTAAGAGATTAAGTCCGTTAAAATCCTGATAAAAGTTGAGACAACGTTAGATCAATCAGATATCCATTGAATAAGGGCTTTCAGGATTGTTGATAAGGCTCATAGTCTTTCTAAGCTTCAGTTCTGAGATCAAGCATAAACAAATAATCATTAGAGTGTTAGCCAAATAAGAGAAATCATTAATCAAGATAAAAAATTCCCAAAGACAAAATGAAAAATTTTGAAAAATTTGACTCAAACTTTATGGTTTTGACTGACACAACTGAAACTCAAAAAAAAAAAACATAGTTAGTACTAACCTCCCCCAGACTTAAACAACACTGTCCCCAGTGTTATCAAGTAAGAGGAAAGCAAAAATAAAAATAAAATAAATAAAAATCAAAAGAAAAAGAAAAAGAAAAACCTACCAGTGGGTTGCCTCCCACTAAGCGCTTGTTTTCAGTCATTAGCTTGACTGTGTTAGAGCTCAGGCATCTGGAGGAGCAGAACATGGCATTGAAGTCCTCTTCATCCAAGGTGGTGTATAAGCTTTTGGTGCATGAGGCTTGCCAAGGATGTGTGGAACAGGACTAGGGCGGGATTTAGGGATGGGTTTGGTTCTTTTAAGCCCTGCAAAATCATCAACAGAAGAAACAAGCGCTCTACGATAATCTCGTGGCTTGGTTAACTGCAAAACAGTTTTTCTCTCTTTGAAATTCTTGTTGACGATAGGAGGAAGTTTAGGAGAGGAAGATGCATACCTTGGCCTTACCTGAGGGCTCTGGAGTGTGGATTGATGACTCTTCTGTTTGGGAACAGGTTTCTGACTTGGAGCATCAGTTTTGGACAAGCTTTGTCGCGGTCCTGGAGGGGTGTCGACCGATGCTGAAGGGGTATCGATCGATACTGAGCCTGATGCTCGAATATCAGAAACTTTTTGAATAGAAAAAGTCTGTCCATCAATAGTAGGAGCCCTCCTCAGCTTATCCATCTCAAAGTTCATACTCAAACCATCCACATTCAGTGCTATGTGCCCCTTCTGCACATCTATGATGGCACCAGCTGTAGCCAAGAAAGATCTTCCTAGGATGAGAGGATCTTTAGGCTCTTGATCATACTTCAGCACCACAAAGTCAGTGGGAATCATGAAGTTGCCAACCTTAACTGGAATATCCTCTAAAACACCTTCAGGAGTTCTTCTGGAGCGATCAGCTAGGATTAGAGAAATCTGAGTTGGCTTGAATTCTGTCATCCCAAGTCTCACAGCAACAGAATGTGGCATCAAGTTGATGCTAGAGCCAAGGTCACAAAGTGAGTGTGCAAACCTTCCTGTGGAGATAGAGCAATCAAGTACAAAGCTTCCAGGATCTGGTAACTTCTCTGCAGTCTTACATTGAATGATTGCACTCACTTCCTTAGAGACAACCACTTCCTGCTTCTTTCCCTTCTTCCTCTGAACAGGCTGGTTTAACAGAATTGCACTGACATCCTTAGTAAGCAGTGCTCCTTCCTCAGGGCTCAAACCATTTGACACCATTCTCTTAACATAGCGCTTGAGTGGTGGTGAAAGCTTTACTGCATCAATCAATGGCATCTCAATCATCACCTTGTCCATCATTGCCTTGCATCTAGCTTCCTCAAGCTCTTGCTTAGACTTTCGTGGCTTAGGAAAAGGCACCTTAGGCTTGTAGACCCTCTCAACTGCTGCTGGAACCTGAGATTTTGGAAATTCCGCATCTGACTGAGATGAATGTCGACCGACACCCAGGTGGTGTCGATCGACACCATCATCTAGATCCGACAGATTGGCCGATTTTTCTCCTTGTTCTGCAGAAACAATTTCACCATCATCTTCATCTCTCACTGATATGGCATTGCAAGCATGTCTGGGGTTTGACTCAGTTCTTGCTGGAAGATAATTCTCTTGCCTTTTTACAGACCCAGTAGTCTGTGCAACTTGAACCTCCAGCTTCTTAACATGAACATTCAATGCTTCTATCTTCCCATTCAGCTCAGTGTAGACATTGTCAAGCTTCCCATTGAAAGTCACTGTCATTTGCTCTTGACCTTGCAAAAGCTGCTCAAGCATGGCCTCCATTCTACTCTCAGAAGAAGTCTTAGGAGGGGGAGACTGATAAGATGAGTTCCCATAGGTTCTTGTATAACCATTGTTCTGTTGCTGCTGCTGATCACCATTGTAAGGCCTGTTGCCTTGCTGATTTCCAAACCGCTGTCCCTGATTCCCATACAAATAGTTCACATCCTCCTCTTGGTGTCCTTGATCAGGTTCTGGCTTATATGTCTCAACCTCAGCAGCAAAATGAACAGATTTCTTACCCATCAGGAGATTATGCACTGAATCCAACTTAGCATTAACAGAAGCTAACTGGTTTGAATCAAATCCTCCATGCAATCTCTTCCTTTCAGCATCTGCTCCCTTAGTGCTATTGCTAGAAGCCAAGTTCTCAATCAACAATTCAGCATCTTCTGGCATTCTCGTCTTGAAATTCCCATGACTTGCAGCATCCAAAGCTAACTGGTACTTCCAGTCACACCCTCTAAAGAAGATACTTAGCAGTTGAACCTTTGAGAAACCATGGTGTGGACAGTCCCTCTGGTAAGCCTTGAATCTCACCCAAGCTGCCTTGAAAGCTTCATCTGGTCTCTGCTTGAAAGTGGATAACTTGACTCGCAGCTCATCTGACATTGCATCATCATAGAAATGGTTGAGGAAGGCCACCTTCACATCTCGCCAGCTTGTCAATGATCCAGCAGGCAGCTGTTTCAACCACTGAGATGCCTCTCCTGCAAGTGAGTAAGGGAAGAGTTTGCAGAAGATGTAATCCTCAGTCACCCCATTAGCCTTGATACTAGTCACAAGATCCTCAAAATGCTCAATATGGTCCAAGGGCTTCTCATTGGGCAAAGCAGAGAAAGGTCTCTGCCCAACTAGTTGAAAGTACGCAGGTTTCAACTCAAAATCATTCCTCTGAAAAGGGGGAGGAACAATAGCAGACCGGTTTTCATACACCAGATCAGCTCGATTGTAGTCAGCAATGGTTCTGATCAGATCCCGGTTATTCTCCTGTCGTCGAACTGGGTTCTGTACGTGGTTAGCAGCTCCACGCACGTCTGCAGGTAGGTGTCGACCGATGCCACCTGGTTGGTGTCGATCGACACCCTGGTCTGGATCATCAACGACATCAGCTTGCTGATTCAAGACAGCCTGCTCAATGACAACAGGTTCGGCAATCACATTGCCTTCAGCATCAATCTTTTGGCCCTGCTCATTGCGCAAGTGGCCCTCTTGATCCCTCAAAACACCAGCTTCATCACGCATCAGAATGATCGTATTAACCATCTTCAGAGACTTAGCAGCTTTTCTGTTCTCACGTTCAAGTTTTCCCAACTCTTTGTTTGACAAATTCACAGTAGGACCAGACTTGTTGCTCCTTGTGTGAGGTCTAGGAGGCATGCACCTGAAACACCAAAGAGAAGAAAAACAAAAACGTATAAGTAGAAAATAAAAAGAAAAATTTAGACGAAATTAAAAACTCAAATCTAATGGTAGAATCAGAGAGTCCCCGGCAACGGCGCCAAAATTTGATATGCTCAAATTAATCCCTAGAGCTACTCTCTCAAATTAAGAGATCAATTGTAGTACTTAGGGGTCGAATTCCACAAGGACTCAAGTTTACACAATAAATTATAGAGTTTTATAATTAAGCTAAATAGATTAATTTGAATTAAAATAAAGCAATGCAAAATATTAAATAAAACTTGTTGTAAATTCAGAAGATCAAAAAGCTAGGCCTAGGGAATTTCTCAGAAATTATGAAATATTAAATCAAGAAATAAATTAGGATTCAAACAATTAAGAACAGATCTAGAACTCTAAACATCATGGTAAAATAATCAGTTCTCACTGCAATTATATTCTAAATTTAAAACCAGAAAATCCAAATCTCTTTGTAAAATTCTAAGTAATAAATCAGCTTTAAAAACAGGTTTAGATAAAAGTTCACAGAATTATTAATTCAAATCTCTTTGTAAGAAACAATTCTGCTCATCAATGGTTTAATCAGGAAAACAATTATATTCTCATATCAATTTATTTCCCTAAGATAACAATTCTAGGTGATCAATCAAGAATTATTGTGAAGAACAACCAAGGATGAAGATCATAAAAGATTAAGAACCCTAACAATCTCAGATCTAATAAATCATAAAAACCCTATGAAAAACCCTAAACCTAACAAATAAATTACTCAGACATGTTAAATAAAGAACAAATCATCATTCTGAATAATATGCAATTGAAATTAAAAGAGTAAAGGGAGTTCAAGAAATTCTTCTCTCAAAGCAGATCTCTCTCTCCAAAGCTCTCAAAATCTCTCAGGGTTGCAGGGAAAATAAAAGTTGCTAGGAAAAAAAGACTTGCTAGAATACAACTTATGGGTTTGGAAAACCTAAAAACACTATTTATATGTCCTAAAACACGCCAGGGACTTGTGTTGCAAATATGGAAACTTTGGGGCAGATTTGTAAAACTTCCAAATTTGGGTATTGAGTCGGCAGAGAGGGGTGTCGATCGATGCTCTATAGGTGTCGATTGATGCCCATGCTTTGATCCGAGATTTATGCTCCAAAACGATCCAAATTGCTCCATTTCGCTCCTTTCATGCCAAAATCCTAGAAAACCTATAAAGACTCAAAAACATCCTAGAAAACACATCAAAAGACTCTAAAAGACTCCTTATATCATGGTTAAAAACCACAAAAACCATGATATATCAGTGGCGTCTGTTTATTGTAAATACGTGTCTTTTCACCATATTTTATTTACTTTATTTCATCCCTATTTTTCATTTTAAGAGTTGTATATGTTCATTATTCATGTCTTTTGAACTAACAAATCAGTGTTCGTTGAAACATATTTTCTGTTTTATGTTAAATCAAAATATTTTGAATATTTATATCCAATATCTACCTAAATAATTTAAATATTTACTTTGGAAAATATGTATTTTCAATAGTTTATATTTATTTTATTTTTAAAAGTTGTGTATTTTTAATATAATTTTCCTTGATACGTTTCGCTAGAGATTAAATATGTTTTATATTAATAATTATTTTATTAAAATTTTGCATAAGTAATTATAATTATTTAATTTGTTCGATATTCTCACTTAAGTCTACTATTTCATAATTGAATTTCACTAGTGATATAAATATTAATAACTATTATAATGGTTCCAATTCTTTATCATTCTTCACAAAATATCTTATATTAATAATACATTAAACAATATTTTTGGCAAAATCACTTTGTAGTATGACTTTTTTTTTTCAACCAAATATTAATAAATTAAAAGAGAACTCCAAGATTGGTTGCCCAAACCGGAGGAAAAGAGTTTACAAATGAGGATTCAGAAGTTAAACATCTTGAAGACCGAGCAAGACAATTCGCCCTTACGTTGACGTCGCGAGGAATCCTGACCAAGTTGAAGGAAGGGTAAGAAGTTCGGAGCAGTGCGAAATCCTCCAGCAAATTCGAAAAAGTGGGCCAATCGTCTGGCGTCTTCACCATCGCAACTAGCTCAGCACAGTCCGTCTCAAAAGTCTGACAAACCACTCCAGCCTCCAATTAAGAAACCATAGCCCAGATCAGTGCTTCTAATTCCGCGTGTAAGGAGGTAGGGCCTCGTTGGTGACTCCGTGCTCCCAAAAGAAGTGTTGAATTTTCTCCACTACAGCACCACCAGCCCAAACCCTAGAACGGATCCGAACTTTTCCATGAACCATCAATCTGACAACGGGGAAAGAAGTCCCTATCCTCCAAAAGAGGCGGAGGATCCAGATAACGCGCCAAATATGATTTGGCCTCTTCCCACAATAATTTATCATTAGCCGCTTGATTCAGAATTTCAGCTGGCTCTAACTCGATACCTTGGAAAACCTTTTTGTTCCTATCTTTCCAAATCGACCATACAATCTAGGGGAGATGAAGGGTTATATCTGGGACCCCGGATTGGGAAGAAGCCTGCTAGAATATGAAATCTAAGTTCGCATAAATCGAATCATATGGGAAATCTCCCTGGTCTAGCACCACTGGAGAGAGATCCCAAATGCAACGCGACCGAGGGCACTCAAAAAGCGCATGGTTTATAGTCTCAACTGCAGAGTCACATCTCTTACACAGATCATCACACCGGACACCCCGATGCGCCAGCCGTTCTAACACGGGAAGAGTACCCGACCCAATCTGCCAGAAAAAGTGTTGAATCCGCGAGGGTACATCTAATTTCCATGACTGTGCCCGCAAGGGCACACATGTCGGACCATACTCAACATCCGTAATTAGTTCTCGGGCCAACCGATATCCTGATTTGACCGAATACTTACCTGATTTAGTAAAATGCCATAATAACTTGTCCGGCTTAGAAGTTTTACTGGCCGGCATACTCCGAATAAGAGAGATATCCACTGGATCAAAAAACTCCTCAAGAATAGGCAAATGCCAGTCTCTCATAATTGGATTGATTAAATGGTTAACCATCAAACTTGGCAACCACAAACTCCCCCGACCACTCGTTGGTCTGGGACGAATATCCGGTAACCATGGATCACGCCAAACCAAAATCAAACAACCGGAACCTACCGCCCATCTCGCTCCCTGTTCCACCAACCCCTTGGTGGAATAAATGCTCCTCCATGCAAATGAAGGATTATTTGGTTTCTTAGCCATAAGAGGATGTTTGTTTCGAAAATACCGTCCTTTCATCACTCGAGCCATTAAGGATGTCGGATTATGAATTAAGCGCCAATATTGTTTGGCCAGCATGGCTTCATTGAATTGTTCCAAAGCTCGAAAACCTAAACCTCCTTCACATTTATCTTTACACAATCTATCCCAAGCTACCCAATGCATACCTCGAGCCTTATCATTAGACTTCCACCAGAAGGTAGCTATAACCCTCGTTAATTTAGATGTCAAATCCTGTGGTAGTTTGTAACATGACATAACATGGGTGGGGAGAGCCAAAGCCACCGATTTAATCATAATCTCCTTACAACCCTTTGATAAACACTTGGCGACCAGCCATTTACTCGATCGTCCAAGCGATCTTTAACATAACTAAAAACCTTAGTTTTCGAGCCTTGCTTATTTTCGGGGATACTCAAATAAGAACCCATTCCGCCTTCCTTAGAAATACCAATAACCGATTTTAACTGGGCCCGTATGTCAGCAGGAACCTTTTTGACAAACATGATCGAGGATTTAGCCAAATTAACCTCTTGTCCTGAGGCTCTACCATAACTGCCAATTATATCCATTACCGTCCTACATTCATTTGCCTCTGCCTTACAAAAGAACAGACTATCATCCGCAAACAACAAATGCGAAACCATAGGACTATCACGAGCAATGGTAAGACCCGTTAATTTCTTCTCCCGTTCAGCCTTTTAAATATTTGCTATCAAAACCTCTGTACAAAGTATGAATAAATATGGTGAGAGAGGATCTCCCTGACGTAATCCCCTCTGTTGTCTAATCAGGCCTCGGGGCTGACCATTCAGAAGAATTTGGTACGACACCGAAGAGACACACCACATGATCCATGAAATCCATCTTCTATCAAATCCTAATTGAACCAAAACCGCCTCCAAAAAATCCCATTCAACTCGATCATATGTCTTACTCATGTCCGTTTTAAATGCCAAAAACTCCGAGTTACACCGACGGTTAGTATTTAGTCTGTGGAACATCTCCTGAGCCACAAGAATATTATCTGTAATTAAACGACCAGAAACAAAGGCTGATTGTGTTTCTGAAACCAAAAGAGGCAATAGACGCTTCAGGCGAAAACACAATACTTTGAAAATAATCTTGTAGCTCACATTGATACGTTTCACTAGAGATTAAATATGTTTTATATTAATAATTACTAGGTATTGAGCCCCTGCAATATCGCGGAAATTTTATGTTGACGTATCGTTCTTAATGAACTTTTAAGTCCATTTAATTAGTGAGTTACCCTTTGACTAGAATATTTACAGATTTTGTCATTGATGTAACTTACACATATTTCACTCAATTATTTTGAGAAAAATTACAATTAAAATATGCAAATGAGAGATACAAATCTTTACGATTAAATAAAAAATGATTAGTGCTATAAACATATAATAGGTAGTTGCATTTTTGAAATAATTTTTAATGTAATTAAATCCCCATATTCCCCATATTTTATTTAATTGTGTGTTTCTATTTTAATATTATATAATTATCCGTTGCCTACAATTATACATTTGAAGATAAGTAGCTTCTTATATTTATTCTCACATAGTTATATAGTTAAACATATTTATATCTATAAATGCTTATATGTTTACATATGACATCACCATATAGAGTGTTAATTTGAAAGAAATGTAAAATTATTTCTTTGGTAATTTTGAACTCTAATGTTTTTTTTATAGATTTATCAGATTTATCAGTTTAAATATTTTTATTTTTTGTTTTAATTGTTAAAAACATGAATACATTGTATAAAAACACTATAAATTTCCAAAAAAAAATCGTATAAAAAGTTGAAAAGATATTAAAAATTAATTGAGACCACTCATAAAATGACATAATGATAATTTCTTCAAATTAAATATTTGAATTCAATTAAATTAATTATTCAAAATGTTTCACATAACTCAAATATATTTTTATAAATGAATATGTTTACATATTTATATTAATGAATATGTTTACATATTTATATTTCCGAAATCAATAAATCAAAATTTATCAAATTAATAACATTATTTCTTTTAGACATAAGCCTTATTCGTTTGTGAGTCTCAGCGACACCTTCTAACAACTGTAATTGTAGTGCAATTTTCTCTTTTAATAATTTTCATCAATAACTTACGTGAATCAGTGCACCGTGTTTCTGTCACTGGTTTTTTTTGGCGATGTATTTAAGCGACATAAGTGTTGATTTTCTTCATCTCTCTCACTATATTTAGTCGCTGGTTTTTAAAATTATTAAAGAATAAGTGTTAAGAATAAGAAGATTACCAATCAGTCTCAAATTTAAATATAAATAAACAAAAATTATCACACATTTCACTTATAATATACATTAATAAAAATGAATATATTTATATTCATAGAGGTGAATTGTAGATGAATATATACAAAAAACTATCGTTTTGTAGACAAAACATATGATATATAAAAAAATCTAAAGTCATTAAATATTTTGACAATTCTAATAGAGTATATAGATTGATAATCCAATATTAAATGTAGTTACTACTTATTTTTTTCGTACAAGATGTTGGTTATTTATCTAGATTTTTGTAAAGGTAAAAACAACTATGAGTTAAAAAATACAAACAGATTTATAATCTAAATGACTTCATTAAAAATTTAAAACTTTATTTTTAAGAAAAATCCATAAACCTTTAGTTAAATCAATTATCCTTACAAAAAAATTCAATCTAATAATAATATATATTTAGTAATTTTTTAAAAATACTTGCAAATGGTTGATTATTAAAAATTTGGAACAATTGAAACATTAATATAAATAAATGAAAACAATGTTTTCTAAGAATTTTACAAATAAATAGGATTGCACTTACATGATTAGTAAATGAAAGGAGAGTTTCTCCGAGTGATGTGATCTTAAATATTAAATTTACCAAATGTTTAAATGTTTCAATTAAACGGTTAGAATACTTTCTTTTAATATGTTTTAATAAATAAAGAGTCTATGACGAATTATACTTAGCTAAAGATGTGAACATTTGAATAGGCACAACTGTTCAAAAAAATTACAACTGTTCGTAGGAGACACAACTTTACAGTTAACATACATTTACAATTTTCAAAAAGACGCAAAAATATATTTTTTTTGTCAAAAAGATAAAAATTAATTTTTTTCATGAAAGTCATAATGAAAAGTCACAATTGTTTTTCGCATTTATTCAGCTTCCTATTATTATATAGACTAAAAGAAAAGTTTGAAATTGTTACAAAAGAAGAACAAATTATGTAGATTACTAAAGATAAGAATATTTGAATACACATAATTGCAAAAGATGTAAACATTTGAATAGATACAATTGCTCGTAAAAACACAACTGTTTGTAAAAGACACAACTCTACATTCAAAAGATGCAACTTTTTAAAGAGACACAACCGTATAATTTTTTTGTCAAAAAAAAGTAAAAAAATAAGTTTTTAATAAAAAGTCACGATGAAAAGACACAACTGTTCTTTGCATTTATTCATATTGCTAATATTATATACACAATTCACAACTGTTTGTAAGAGACACAACTCTACATTAAATAGATGCAACTTTCTAAAGAGACGCAACCATATAATTTTATTGTCAAAAGAATAATTAAATAATATTTTTTTAATGAAAATTCACGATGAAAAGATGCAACTGGATTTTTTAATGAAAAATCACAATTTTTTGAATAAAAAGTCACGATGAAAAGACGCAATTGTTCTTTGCATTTATCCATATTGCTAATATTATATACAAAAATCTCAACTGTTTGTAAAATACACAATTCTACATTCAACAGATGCAACTTTCTAAAGAGACGCAACCATAAAATTTTTTTTTTGTCAAAAAAATAATTAAATAATATTCTTTTTACTGAAAAGTCACGACGAAAATATGCAACTGAATTTTTTTAATGAAAAGTCACAGTGAAACGATGCAACTGTTCTTCGCATTTATTCATATTGCTAATATTATATACAAAAGTCACAACAGTTTGTAAGAGACACAACTCTACATTCAACAGATGCAACTTTCTAAAGAGACGCAATCATATAATTATTTTGTCAAAAAATAATTAAATAATATTTTTTTAATGAAAAGTCACGATGAAAAGATACAACTGAATTATTTTAAATTAAAAGTCACGATGAAAAGATGCGACTGTTCGATGAAAAGATGCAACTCAATTTTTTTAAATGAAAAGTCACGATGAGACTGTTCGATGAAAATATACAACTGAATTTTTTTAAATGAAAAGTCACGATGAAAAGATGCGACTGTACGATGAAAAGATTCAACTGAATTTTTTTAAATGAAAAGTCACGATGAAAAGATGCGACTGTTCGATGAAAAGATGTAACTGAATTTTTTTAAATGAAAAGTCACGATGAAAAGATGCGACTGTTCGATGAAAATATACAACTGAATTTTTTTAAATGTATAACATCCGCCAACCAAAATTGGGGATTTTGGGGATGGGTGTCGATCGACACCAGTGTAGTGTCGATCGACACCAGTAATTTCTAGTTCAACCAGATTGTTTTAATTAACAATTTGGACCGGTTTGGTTTAAGGAAAACCATAGAACTGGATTATTTAAGTGAGAAAACGACCTAGGTCGTGTTTTGGGTTGTTTGTCGCCGTTGAAACAAGAGAAAAGGAGAGAAAACTTTGTTCTTGAGATTTGGGGGGAGATTGGTGAGATTTCTTGGTGCTCTTGGGAGATCTGGAGCTGAGGAAGTGTTAGAAGCTTCCTAAGGTGTTGGATTTGTCATCCTTTGGTCAGAATCTTCCTGAAAAAGAGGTGAATGCATGACCATGGCTTATCTAAGCCTGAGAATCCTTTGTTTGCTTGATTTGTTGTGTTTTGTGGTGTTGTTCTTGCTTGTGGTGGTTGTGTTATGGTTATTATATGTTCCTGAGGCTTTTGGGAGAGTTTGGGACAGATTGGAGGCGGATTGAAACGGAGGTTCGTCGTTCGTATTCGTGCAGTTCGCGTCTGCGATGGGAGTGTCGATCGACACCAGTTAGGTGTCGGTCGACACCATGTTTGGCCAGTGTTGATCGACACCTCTCTGGTGTCGGTCGACACCAAGTTGCTTGTTTCGTGATTTTCCTGGTTTGTTTGTGTTTGGTTGTTATTTGTTAAGCATTGGTTTCTCAGTTGCTTGTGTGTATAGCCCAGTAGATGGGAGGATTGCCTCACTAAGTATTTGTGATAATACTTACGCATCTCAATTGTTGTTTGTGGTGTGCAGGTTTGTGACGTGGAATCATGGCGATGAGGAGGGGGATGATCTAGGGTCTCGTTTGTGTGTAGTTGGTTAGATTTTTTAGGTTGGAACCTTGGATAGATGTATGCTAGGTTGTTGGATAGAATGGTTAGGAATGTTATTGTATGGTTGATGTTGTTGGTTTTGTATTATTGGTATGTTTCCGCTATGCTTAATGTTATTGCTGGTTTAATGTTGAGTTGTGGTTTGGGTTGGTTAATTAAGTAGTATGGGATGTTTAATTATATATTTTACTATATTATTATTGGAAAAAAAAACGGATCGGGTCGTTTCAAAATGAAAAGTCACGATGAAAAGATGTGACTGTTCAATGAAAAGATGCAACTGAATTTTTTTAAATGAAAAGTCACGATGAAAAGATGCGACTGTTCTTTGCATTTATTCAGATTGCTATTATTATATAAATTTAATTAAAATTTTGCATAAGTAATTACAATTATTTAATTTGTTCGATATTCTCACTTAAGTCTACTATTTAATAATTGAATTTCACTAGTGATATAAATATTAATAACTATTATAATGGTTCCAATTCTTTATCATTTTTTACAAAATATCTTATATTAATAATACATTAAACAATATTTTTGGCAAAATCACTTTGTAGTATGACTTTTTATTCTATAATTATTTTATAGAGTTGTCTCTTTGCCATAATAGTTTTTATCATAATTCATAAATAATATTTTTTTGTTCTTATTTTGATGGTTGTATTTTTACTAACATTTTAAGTGTAATATTTTTGTAGTTTTAGCCATACTTATTATTTTCTCCTTTTTAAATAATTTTTATTTTATTAGTAACACATGCTCTTAAACTAAAATATTACTTTCAAATAAATTTATAATATCCAATTTTTTTATTTTTCTTTTAAATACTTCTCCAGCGATATTATTGTTTTTTTTTTTAAATGTTGGACTTATTATTGTTTTTATTTTTTAAAATTAAATTCTTAATTATTAAATTTCACTAATTTAATCAAGTGTAAAATGAAACCGTTAATGGTATCAATATCGTACATCAAGACAAATCCGCTCCAAAGAAGTCTCTAGAAGAAAGCAAATCCTCAAGCAACTTCTTCTTCGTCTTCTTCTCCAAATTTCTCAAATCCCTCTTTCGTGCCTGTAGGTTAAGCCACACTTTATTATGAATGATTTACAAGATGTATATAGGCTGATACACAAGGGTTTAACTATAGAATAATTACAATTAGATCCCTAATCTATATTCTCCTTTACACGCCCCCTCAAGAAGGAAGCAGTTTTCTGATTCCTATCTTGTGATTGAGCTCTTGAAACCGTGGTCCATGAAGAGGTTTAGTCAATGCATCAGCAAGCTGGTCATGAGTGGAGACATGAACCACACGCATCATCCCCGATTGAATATGTTCACGCACAAAATGATAATCAATGGCAACATGCTTCATCTTGGTATGAAAAACTGGATTCGCACATAGATACGTCGCCCCGATATTGTCACAATAGATAACAGGTGCAGTTGGTAGTGTGATCCCCATTTCAGTTAGCAAAGAACAAATCCACCGGAGTTCAGAAGCGGTGTTAGCAACTGCACGGTACTCTGCTTCGGTAGAGGAACGGGACACACTCTTTTGTTTCTTTGATGACCAAGAAATTGGACTCCCTCCAAAATACACAATATACGCATTCGTCGAGACATATGTGGCACGATCCTGACCCCAGTCAGCATCAGAGAAGGCATGAATTGTTAGAGAAGCATCGCGGCGAAGGAATATTCCCAGAATCATTGTTCCCGCTAAATAACGCAGGACCCGTTTAGCCGCCTGCCATATCATTTGTAGGCTTGTGCATAAACTGAGATAGGCGATTCACAGCAAAAGCAATGTCGGGATGCGTAAAAGATAGATATTGGAGACTCCCTACAACCATACGATATTGAGTTGCATCAGCAAGTAACGTACCCGAGTAAAGTGTGAGTGGCTTCTGTGTCATTGGCGTGGAAACCGGCTTAGCAGCAATCATATTGGTTTTGGACAATAGGTCAGTTATGTACTTCCGTTGCATCAAGTGTAACCCATGAGATGTTTGAGTGGCTTCGATTCCCAAGAAGTAGCTTAGCGGACCAAGATCTTTAAGAGAGAACCGGTGAGCAAGACTAGCATTGAAAAGGCGCACCGCAACAGGATCTCCCGCAATGACAATGTCATCAACATAGACTAGCACATAGATATAGGACTGACCTCGTTTGCAAATGAAGAGAGAAGCATCTGCTAAAGACGTTTTAAAACCTGACTGAATGAGAAACTGACAGAGTTCCTGATACCAAGCCCGAGGCGCCTGTTTTAGTCCATACAACGCCTTGTTCAAGCGACACACATAAGTGGGACGATCACGATCAACAAATCCCGGTGTCTGAGTTACATAGACTTCCTCCTTTAAGTTGCCTTGAAGAAAAGCATTGTTAATATCTACTTGGTGTAGTGCCCAATTCCGTTTGACTGCAACTTCGAGAACCAGGCGAATGGTTGTGGACTTAATGACGGGACTGAATGTCTCAGAATAATCCAGACCGTACTGTTGGTTGAACCCACGAGCTACCAGCCGTGCTTTATACCTGTCAATGGAGCCATCAGGTTTATATTTGAGAGTAAAGATCCACTTACAAGAGATAACATTCTTGGCAACATCCGGTGAAACCAAATCAAAGGTGTGACTTCGAATCTGGGCATTCAACTCCTCTGCCATCGCCGCACGCCAATTTGGGTCTTTAAGAGCTTGAGCAACCATCGTTGGAATCATTGGTGTTGTCATCGAAGCCATTAGATTCATCCTCTGTTTTGGTTTAATAATCTGATTCTTTGCCCGAGTCTTCATAGGGTGTCTGTTTTGAGGTGGTGGTGACGGAGATGGCGTCGGAGTGGGTTCTGGAACCGGCAGTGGAGACGGTGACGGAGTCATGTCGGAGACCGAAGAGGACTCTGGAGACGACGAGACGGAGGCAGAATCGCGAGTAGTAGAGGGAGAGGATGAAGATAATGGACTGCGTAAATGTGGGCCTGAAGAAGATGGGCCTGAATCAAGAGATGGAGTATGGTGGGCCGAGGACGATGAGGCTGGAGTTGAATCTTGAGCCCGTTTAGTTCGACGTTCTGTTTCAACCTGAGAAGAAACAGAGCTCGACGATTGAGGTTCAGAGGACCCCGGCGGCGTGACAATCGGCGGAGAGGACGGTAGTGATTGCACGGTAGGAACCAAGAGCGGCGGTGGTGAAGGAGCTGAAGGCGACGGGAGTGAGATTACGGACGGCCAACTAGAAGAGCTATATGACGGAGAAGATGATGCTGAATCACGAGATATCTCAGTGGTGCGAAAAGGGAATGACGTCTCGACAAACTGAACGTGACGGGATATATAAATCCGGCCACTTTGTACCTCGAGACACAAGTATGCACTTTGAGTCAACGAGTAACCAAGAAACACACACGACGTCGAGCGAGTCTCAAGCTTGTTTTTCCGGTATGTTCGAAGCCACGGATAACAAACACACCCAAACACTCGAAGTTTCTGATAATTTGGAGTGATTTGAAATAGCTTCTTATATGGCGAGTCTCCCTTCAAGACATCAGTGGGCATTCGATTTATAAGGTAGACCGCCGTAGCAAATGCATATTGCCAATACGTAGTTGGAACAGAGACATGACCAAGCATGGCGAGAGCCGTCTCAACGACATGGCGATGCTTTCGTTCAGAGACTCCATTATGTTGTGGAGTATGTGGCGGTGTAGTCATATGTGAAATGCCATGGGACACCAAGAATGATCTCAATGCAATGAATCCTCCCCCATTATCAGAGTATAGGGTTCGAATTTTATGCTGGAATCGAGTATCGACTAGGGCTTTAAAAGCAATAAAAACTTCTTTGACTTGAGATTTTTGTGCAAGAGGGTATAGCCAAGTATATCGGGTGAAATGATCAACCAGAATGAGATAATATATGTGATTTTCAGTGGATAAAACAGGGGAGGACCAAACATCGGTATATATAAGTTCAAGAGGATGAGAGGAAACGATTGTGTTTGTAGAAAAGGGCAACTTATGACTCTTATTAATAAAACAATCAGAACAAGAAAATTCTTTGTGTGGAGAGGGAGAGAGTGGTAAAGAGTTTTGAGAAACAATAGTTTTTAAAACCGTAAAAGAGGGATGCCCTAGTCGACGATGCCAAGATTCGAGATCAGCTCTTGATGTTGGAGAGGCCGAGAATATAGAGATAGTTTGTCGATTGATCGGCCATTCATACAGCTCATTCTTAGTGTGGCCTTGGAGTAATCGGACCCCCGTGCTCAGATCCTTCACCTGAAAATATGCAGGAAAGAATTCAACCGAGACTTGGTTAGCATTGCATAAACGATAGACCGAAATGATATTTTTGCACACATTAGGAACATATAAAACATCTTTAAGAGCAAGAGATCGAGATGGAGTAGGAAGCAATGCAGAACCCGTATGTGTTATTGGCAGACCGGAACCATCCGCAATTGTAACCTCTTCTCCGCCGTTGTATGGTTGATGAAGTGCAAGGTTCGATAAGTCATTGGTGAGATGATGAGTAGCTCCAGTGTCACAGATCCAAGGATTTGAAGAGGACACAGCAGCTACATTTGCTCTTGGCTGCTACGGCGTGGAGGGGGACGACTGATAACCACCGCCATAACCGTTGTATCCACGACCAGAAGTTTGAAGTTGGGAGCAACGTTGAGCACTGTGGCCATAGACACCACAAATTTGACACCGTCCCTGGTAACCACGACCTTGAGATCCACGATCTTGATGATTCCATTGTCCACGAGATGATCCACGTGAATGTCGGAAGTTGTTGGAACCACCGGAGTTCTTGTGAGCAGCAACATTTGCCGTGACCGGAACAGAGGTAGGAACAGCACGGGCAATAGCCTGAAGCTTCAGGTCATAATTGATCAACTTCTCATGGAGCTCTGCGAGTGACAGAGGGGTATCACGGCCATCAATTTGATCTATCACCGGTTTAAAATCCTCCGGAAGACCAGCAAGAATATAATCTACCTGATCTTCATGCTCGAGAGACTTCCCAAGCACATCCAATTGATCAAAGCGAGTTGTGAAACCTTGAAGATATTCATCAACCGAGCGGTTACCTTTCTTCCATTGTTTGATCTGTTTCCTGATTTGTTTGATATGACCCCATGTGGGTTTAGCATAGGTGTCGGAAAGAGTGCTCCAGATCTGAGCAGAGGTGGACGCCTTGGAAAGGAGAGGTTGTACGTCAACAGAGATTGCACCAAGAAGACTAGCATAGATGAGTTTGTCTTGGCGTTTCCAGTGTGTATACGTTGGATTGACAGAAGTGACACCATCAGTAGTGGTAGTCGGTGAGGGAGCACCGGTGGCCGCATCAAGATAAGCGGCGAGTTCATGACCATCGAGTAAGGCATGGACTTGACGACTCCACATCAAGAAATTCGTTGCCGTGAGTTTAGTCACATTAGACATGTTAACATTGTGAAGCAGAGATGCATCAGAGTTAACAATAGTCTCACTGTTTGTAGAAGACATGATTAATCAAGAAACGTGAGGAGCAAGAAAAGAGAAAGCGGAAGAACAAGAAGAAGAAGAGAAAGAAGGAGGCGGCGTGAGAAAGAAAAGTTTTAGGGTTTAGATCTGTTAAGATACTATAGCTCTGATACCATGTAGGTTAAACCACACTTTATTATGAATGATTTACAAGATATATATAGGCTGATACACAAGGGTTTAACTATAGAATAATTACATTTAGATCCCTAATCTATATTCTCCTTTACACGATGACTTCTCTCCAATTACACTGCTCCGTTCACTTCCTCCGTCCTAATCACCGTCTTCGCTACTCTCCTCCTATCTTCACTCCCCGCGCCTGCCACTTACCCGGAAAATTCAGTTTCAGAGTTAGCGCTAAAGCTAATTCGTTCCGTTGCTTCGCTCAATCGGACACGAAGAAGGAAGTGAGTTTCGCTGAGAAAGAGGAACGACCTTCGTTCGATATCAATCTCGCTGTAATCCTCGCTGGTTTTGCTTTCGAAGCCTACGCTTCACCTCTGGTAAAACTTCAATTCCCGGGAAACTTTGCTCCTCCTACTCTGAGGATGATTTAATCTGATTATGATTTTTGTTTTGTTTGATTCTCTCAGGAAAAAATCGGGAAACGAGAGGTTAATGCGGCTCGTTGTAAAACTCTTTACCTTTCTGAGTATGTGAAGCTCTCTTTTGGTTATGAGATTTTGTTGCTTTTAAGAGTTTTTAGATATTGTAAGAGCTGGAATTATACTTGTTTCACAGGTCATTTGTAAGGGAGGTGTATCGTGTATGATGGACAATTTGTTTATAAAACTGAAAAGAGGATTTGATTTTCCTACCTTGGATCCATGGGTGTGTGTTTTTATGTTTCTTGAAGCAATGAACTTAGTACCATATCTATTGTTTGTTCTTTTTTCACCTCTACTGAAGTTGTTATTATTTGGATTTTGCTTTCAGGGAACGAGTGATCCTTATGTGGTGATGGACTTGGATGGTTAGGTTGCTAAAAGCAATACCAAATGAGGGTAAGTCTCTTTTGCTTTACTGAATTTTTGTTTGGAGGATTGCATTGCTTAGATAGATGTATGAACTTACTTAACTAGATACATTACGCAATCTGGCCTGATCAATGATCATAGTGGAAGTGTTCAGATGCAGTCTTATTCAGTCCGAGTTTCTAGTTAGATAGGTTATGCAAATTTAGCTTGCTTCTTAAACCCATCATTTCATGATTTCCTGAAAAACTTACTTTTGAACTTGTACCAGTGTCATAGCCCTCAGCTTTGCTTAGTTTTTTTGTCTAAAAGTTAGGAGCCTTTGAAATTTATATGTTTTATTGACTGTTAAATATCAGATCCTCAGTTACTGGTATAAATTAACTTGGTGATTAACAGTGTACTTTATTGGCAGGACTAAAGAGCCAAAATGGAACGAAAACTTTGTTTTTAATATCAAGCTGCCTCCTGCTAAAAAGATACAGGTAGAATAGTGTTTCAAGTATTGTGTCCTGGTCACCTCTGAAAGTAACTGTACAAATACCTTGTATTATATAGACCCTTGCTTGACTTCCCAAATATTTTTTAATGAGCTTCAGTTTGCAGCTTGGGATGCAAACCTTGTTACTCCACCCACATAAACGGATGGGGAATTCTGAAATCAACCTGGAAGAAATTTGTGATGGTGAGAATTAGTTCATGTAAAGTTCGGTCCAGTTCCGAGTTAGTGGATCAGAGAAAACAGCTTGTTGGGCCGCGGATAAATGACTTAGGCCCATGTTCCAGTTTGTTCTTCTCAACGGTCGGATACAGCCAGCCAACACTCTTGGTTTTGTCCTGTGCTGAAGCGTACGGAGTTCTTTTGCGCTGGCAAGGATAAGGTTTGATTCGCCTAGGTTTACGACCTGACAAGAGGGTGCATCATCATGAGGTATAAATACAAGAGGTTAGAGTATTGTGACGGCTAAGAAAGAGTGTGATTACAAGCAGGATAGATCTATAGAGATTGAGAGAAAGAGACGTACCTCAACTCATCTTCTTCTTTACTCGGTTGTATAGGCTATGTTTCATCTTCGTGGTCTCTTGTAATCGGTTATAAGCATTCTATAAAACCTTGTGAGCTGGTTAGTAAGCTCACCAAGACGTACCTTCGTCACATTGACCTTTGGAACTTGTAAACCGTGTGTCGCCTTTTCTCTTCTTCTGCAAACAAAACAAACACAAAGATAAGCACAACAGTTTTGGTTAAAGAAGCGAAAACTCTTACAAGTGGTATCAGAGCTACGGTTTCAAGAATAAAGGTATTGTTTTTTTCTTAAACCTAAAAGGAGTTGGAAAATCTAGATTCAGTAAGTATAGGATCCTACTTGGTTTCTGAGTCTAGATAGGTGGTCTGGAATTTCTAGTTGCATATCTGGTTGTGGTTGTGGTAGTTTTGGAGCTGGTTCTGCGAAGGCGTCGTCCAGTTATCTTCTCTAGCTAGATTCTGATCAGATCTAGTTAAGATAGGGTAGATGGAACCTACTCAGAGTAAGTTTGAAGTGGATAAGTTCGATGGGGAAGGCGATTTCTCCATATGGAAGCATCGTATGTTGGGACAACTTGAGTTACGTGGTCTACTATCAGTGCTAAAGATCGAAGAAACATCAAGTATGGAGAAAGAAGATGAGTCAGATCCAAAGTGGATGGCTAAAGATAGAAGGGTCAAAAATCTGATAGGTATGAGCGTGACTGATATGGTGTTAAGGAAGATAATGAAAAACAAGTCTGCACAAGGAATGTGGGATGCGTTAGAGTCACAATATCAAGAAAAGTCATTGCCAAACCGGTTCTATCTAAAGCAGCGGTTTTACAGTTTCAGAATGGATGAGGATAAGAACCTAGAAAAGAATCTGGATGTGTTCAACAAACTTGTTTCAGATTTAGCAAGTCTAGAGGTGGAGCTAAATGATGAGGATCAGTCTGTTATTCTCCTGAACAGTCTACCGTCACATTTCGCTCAATTGGTTCATACGTTAAAGTACAGAGGTGGAAAAGAAACTATCACTCTGAAGGAGATAGTTCAATCAGCCTACTCTGTAGAAACCGAACTGAAACAGAAGGGTAACTACTTAACAAAGACAAGCGGTGAAGGTCTCTTTGTTCAGCAGAAACCCAAGTTTGAAAAGAAGGGAAATGCCAAAGCGAAACAACAAAAGAAGGGAAAAGAAAAGACTAAAACTAAGAAGACATGTTGGGTTTGTGGAGCTGAGGGACATTTCAAGAAAGACTGTCCGAAGAAAGGTCAGGCCGAAGCTGGCATCGGACAAGGTATTGACTCGGAGCCTATGATGTTAACTGCCTCTGAGACACAAGTAAGGAGTGGGTGGATCCTTGATTCAGGCTGCTCTTATCATTTAACATACAGAAAGGATCTAATGTATGATCTGGAGGAAATCAATGGAGGAAAGATTCTGATGGGAAATGATTCTTACTGCGAGATCACGACTATTGGAAAAGTCAAGATTGTAAACTATGACAACACAGTCGTTATCTTAACAAAGGTCAGATACTCACCAACAGCTAAGAGGAATCTGATCTCGCTTGGTCAACTGGAGTCACAAGGTTGTTGGTTTCAGTCAAGGAATTTCAGACTAAGGGTTTTCAATAGAGAGAAGGAAGCTCTAGCGGGTGATTATAAAGACACACTCTACATTCTAGATGGAAAGGCAGTACTAGAGCAAGCAAATTCAGCGATCAAGGATGGAGATAAGACTATGCTATGGCATAGTAGGTTGGGACACCTAAGTTAAAAGAGCTTACAATTTTTGGTTAAAAATGAGATGATCAAGAAAGAAGAAATCTCAGAACTGAAAGAATGTGAACATTGCATTCTAGGGAAGTGTCACAAACTATATTACAAGACTGGGAATCATACGTCAAAGGAGAAGCTTGAGTATGTTCACTCAGATCTTTGGGGGTCTCCAAATGTTACTCCAAGCTTGTCAAAATGTCAGTACTACATCTCGTTTGTAGATGACTTCTCAAGGAAAGTATGGGTCTATTTCTTAAGGACTAAAGACGAGGCATTCAACAAATTTGTAGAGTGGAAAGCGTATGTTGAAAACCAAAGTGGGAATAAGCTTAAGACTTTAAGAATTGACAATGGTCTAGAGTACTGCAACAGACTGTTCGAAGATCATTGTAAGGCTCTTGGTATTCAAAGACACAAGACGTGTCCATACACCCTTCAACAAAACGGAGTTGCTGAAAGATTGAACAGAACTATACTTGAGAAGGTCAGAAGCTTATTGAGTGAAACCAGTTTAAGCGAGACATTTTGGGCAGAAGCAACATCAGCCGTGGTGTATATGATAAACAGAACGCCGTCTACTCCTTTGAATTTTGATGTACCTGAGCAGGTCTGGACAGGTTCGAAACCTGACTATGATCACATGAAGAGGTTTGGATGTTTGGCTTACTACCATGTGTATCAAGGAAAGCTTAAACCAAGAGCTAAGAAAGGAATCTTCATGGGATACCCACAAGGAGTTACAGGCTACAGGATATGGAGTCAAGAAGAAAGAAAATGTGTCATAAGTAGAGATGTCACATTCTGGGAAGACATGCTCTATAAGGACGTGGTAAGGAAGGAATCAACAGGAGAAACTCAAGAAACCGAGAGTCTAAAAGAGCAAGGTGAATCTTCAGCTGGAGGTGGAGCTCACCGTGAATCCGGAGCTGAAACGGACTCAAGTCAGGAACTTGGGCTAACAAGATCACCGTCGAACCTAGAAACCTATCTTCTTACCAGAGATAGAGAAAGGAGAGTCATCAAACCACCAAGCAGATTCGATGATTGTGATGTGGCAGCTTACGCACTCACCATGGCAGAGTTAATCGAAATTGAGGAACCAAAGACGTTCCAAGAAGCTATGGAAAGTAAACATAAAGAGAAATGGAGTGAAGGAGCTGATGAGGAAATGGTCTCACATGACAAGAATCAGACTTGGAGACTGATAGAACGACCAGAGGGACAAAAGATTACAGGATGTAAATGGGTCTTCAAACTAAAGCCAAGAGTTGTTGGAGTTGAAGAACCAAGGTTTAAGGCCAGGTTGGTGGCAAAGGGGTACGCTCAGGTAGAAGGGATTGACTACAATGAAGTTTTCTCTCCGGTAGTCAAACACACCACCATCAGGCTGATGCTATCAATCGTCGTCAAGGGAGATCTCGAACTCGAACAGTTAGACGTCAAGACAGCCTTCTTGCAGGGAAAACTCGAGGAACAGATTCTTATGGAGCAACCCGAGGGATACAATCAAGGAAACAACAAAGTGTGTCTGCTCCAGAAGTCCCTCTACGGTTTAAAACAATCTCCAAGACAGTGGAATTTGAGGTTTGATATATTTATGAAGGATCAGAAGTTTATCAGAAGTGAATATGATCCGTGTGTGTACTACAAGTGTTATGGGGAAGGAGAGTATGTATATTTACTACTCTATGTGGACGACATGCTTGTCGCGGCTAAGGAACTTGAAGAAGTAAAGAAGGTAAAAGAAATGCTAAGCACTGAGTTTGACATGAAGGATTTGGGGCCAGCTAAAAGAATTCTAGGAATGGATATTATCAGAGACAGGAAGAAAGGTACTTTGATACTATCTCAGAAGGACTATATTGAAAAGATCCTAAGAAGTTTTGGCGTGGATAACTCAGACCCAGTTCAGACACCAATGGGCTGTCATTTCAAGCTTTCTAGCACTCCTAAAGAAGAAAAGTCAGAAATGGAGTTCAGAATGAGAAGCATACCTTACTCAAGTGCTGTGGGAAGCATCATGTACGCAATGGTTGGGTCGCGACCAGACATTGCCCATGCTGTTGGCCTAGTTAGTCGCTTCATGAGCTCTCCTAACACGCAACATTGGGAAGCAGTTAGATGGATACTAAGGTATCTAAGCACGAGTTCAGAATGTGTATTGACTTTCAAGAGATCAAACGAGTTTGAAGTAGTGGGATTCTGCGACAATGATTACGCGACTGACCTGGATAGAAGAAGATCTATTACCGGCTATGCTTTCCAAGTCGGAGGGAACACAGTCAGCTGGTGATCCGGTCTGCAAAAGATTGTAGCCATGTCATCAACAGAAGCAGAATACATGGTATTAGCAGAGGCAACAAAAGAAGCTTTATGGTTGAAAAGAATTACCAGTGAATTGGGTTTTCCTCAGAAGACTGCGGAGATCTTCTGTGATTCACAAAGCGCCATCTGCTTAGCCAAGAACCACGTCTTCCACGAGAGGACCAAGCACATCCAGATTCGGTATCACTTCATCAGAGACGTGATCATCGAAGGCGATCTGGTTGTGACAAAGATTGATACCAAAATCAATCAGGCTGACATCCTCACCAAGTCGTTACCGGTACAGAAGTTTGAGGATGGCAGCAGTGATCTGAGAGTGCTCAGACACTGAAACTAGCTCGGAGTGAGCTAGGGCTTCGACGGAGTTGTCGAAGCAACCGAAAGGACAAGGAGAATGTTCTACGGGTGTTTGTCGGAACATGATCGAGGTGGAGAATGTAAAGTTCGGTCCAGTTCCGAGTTAGTGGATCAGAGAAAACAGCTTGTTGGGCCGCGGATAAATGACTTAGGCCCATGTTCCAGTTTCTTCTTCTCAATGGTCGGATACAGCCAGTCAACACTCTTGGTTTTGTCCTGTGCTGAAGCGTACAGAGTTCTTTTGCGCTGGGAAGGATAAGGTTTGATTCACCTAGGTTTACGACCTGACAAGAGGGTGCATCATCAGGAGATATAAATACAAGAGGTTAGAGTGTTGTGACGGCTAAGAAAGAGTGCGATTACAAGCAGGATAGATCTATAGAGATTGAGAGAAAGAGACGTACCTCAACTCATCTTCTTCTTTACTCGGTTGTATAGGCTCTGTTTCATCTTCGTGGTCTCTTGTAATCGGTTATAAGCATTCTATAAAACCTTGTGAGCTGTTTAGTAAGCTCACCAAGACGTACCTTGGTCACATTGACCTTGGGAACTTGTAAACCGTGTGTCGTCTCTTCTCTTCTCTGCTTCTCTTCTCTTCTTCTGCAAACAAAACAAACACAAAGATAAGCACAACAGTTTTGGTTAAAGAAGCGAAAACTCTTACAGTTCACCCATTAAATTTTGACATTTACTTAATTTATTAAGTTTGAGTTAAACATAGGAAAGAAAGTCTGTGTTGTTGTTGGAGTTTTCTAAATCAGCAAGTTCTTCGTGACCCTGTTGGAGAACCCAAAAACAAAAACTAGGATTATGACACGATGTAGTACTTTAGACTTGATCAAACTGAAAACTTATACACTAACAAAAAGAAGGTTTTCCTATAAAATGCTTCTTGTTTCCTAGGCAATGAGAATCTGGAGATATGTTCTGACTAAAGCAATCAACTGTGGAAATGTGGATTAGTTAACGCAAGTTGTGATACATCTGATGAGTCTACTGAAGGCCTAACTTACGGATTTTGTCTCTAATTTCTTATTTCTTATTTGGTTTTTTGCTTCCAAGGGAATTTGCACGAGGTCCTAGTAGAACTAGATGGAATTGGTGGTGGTGGGAAGGTTCAACTGGAGGTCAGTTTATGCTGTCAAACCTTTTTTTCTCCGAGAATGTTTGCTTATTTGTGTAGCTGATAAATTTATCCTCTATTATTATCTTGCTGACAGAAGAATCAACTTAAGTTCCAAAATTACAATATACTCCTTTTAGATCCAAATAAGCACAAGATATCATGCAGCCTGATGCTCCATTAATTCACATGCTTTGTATATGCTAAACCCAAAAAATTAGTCTCTCTTCTTTTTCTTAACCGATTTTAAATTTCAGATTAAGTACAAGGGATTTGAGGAAGTTGAAGAAGAAAAGAAGTGGTGGCGGTTCCCGTTTGTTTCAGAGATCCTTCAAAGAAATGAAATTAAGTCAGTTCCCAAAAACTTTGTTGACTCTGACGCAGTCGAATCAGTTTTGAAAAATCTTGTTGACTCTGAAGCTGTGCCAGGACGTCAATTTGTAGAGTATGCTTTTGGACAGATAAAATCACTCAGTGATGCCCCCCCTTAAGAATATTGAACTTCTAGTTCAGAGGATTCATCCGATCAAAATCGCAGTACTCATCAGAGTAATTCGTAATTCAGGAAAGCTTAGCAAAAGACAAAGATGGTAATGGTGATGGCCATAGCAATGAACTGGAGGGTGAAAATGAAAATGGCAGCTTTCAGTCAGATGGTAATTTATGGGATAACATTCCTGACATAGTTGGTCGAAATATCGTCCAGAAACTTGGTCTTCCTTCACCTGAGAAATTGAAGTGGAACGGAAGTGAAATGCTGGAAAAATTTGGTCTACAATCACGGAAAACTACAGAAGCCGGTTACATCGAATCAGGGCTTGCCACTGCTAATACTCGAGAAGGCGATGATGAAAAGGAACATGGTCAGCTTGCTAGTTAAAAATAGCAACAATATTATTAAATTGATAGACCATCAGAAGTTGCTTCATATAATTTACGAATATATATTCTTTGTTTAATCTATCACTGCACTCGTTACTGTTAAAAAAAAATCTTAAGGACACTAAATAACTTGTGAGAATTGTAAACTGAACTTAATATTCCAAATTGATGAACATAGCATAAGTTTTTAGAATTACAAACAAGAATGCAAGGATTAATTACTTCCATAATCAAATACTTAAAAGAGAAGATATAAAGAAGCAAACAACATGTTGAAAATGTTCACTCCCAAGTAACCGGGACCATCGAATCATCAATCCCAGATTGATCAAACGTGGCATTAGCTCCATAATCTAGAGTCTTAGAGCTTGACTGATTCTCCCGCTAGCTCCCGCAAACGCTGCGTTTGCGTTTGCGGGCGGTTGCTAGCGTTTGGAGCCAATCATACAAATCGCTCCTAGTCGCTCCCAATCGCTCCCAACCGTTGAATTCTAAAAGCTGGTTCCCGCAAGCGTTTGCGGTTGCGGGCGTTTGCGTTTCAAACTTTTTTTTTTTTTTGAGTAAAAACTTGAAACAAATCAATGATAATGAAATATATTTTTTATATATTTTTTACCTAACTATTTTATTCATTAAGGATGAAAGAAAATGAAGTACGGTTACGATTGAAAATATTAAAAAAATAAACAATTTGAAGAAAATAATATTTCAATTAACAATAACCCGGAAAACTTGATGTAAATTTAATGGCACATCGCACATAAGTTCAAAAAAATCTAAATAAATATAACGTTTCATCAGAAATTTAAGAAAATATGATTATTTGTGAAAAATAAAAATAAATCACGAGTGACTCTTCTCAACTCTCGTTTGATCATTACTACCGATGCATATACTGCCCCACAGAACTTATTGAGTATGTGAGATTTAAGAAAGAAGATCTACGATCTAAAACATATGTTTAGTCATTTATCAAATTACTTGATTAAAATTTTGGTAAAAAGCCAAATGCATAAAGTAATAAGTATTTCATTATGAAATTTATTTATTTTTTTAATAATTATTTTAGTATTTTTAATGAATTTTAATTATAAATCAAGTTTAATAAATTTTTTGATATTTTAAAACATTTATATAATTATATATCACATCTTATTATATAAACTTGGGTTTTGAAAGTTAGCCATTAACAAAATTATGACATGTGTCAAATTATCAATTTCAGATTTTGACATGTGTAAAAGTTACTATTTAATAAGAAGAATTTGATTACAACAAAAATAAAATATTTTGTATTTAAAAATATTAATAACATAAAAGATAATTATCAAAAATTATATATTTTTTATAAAATTCGAAATTGTAATATTATTTACTTATTTTTAATTTTAAGTTACTAATTCTACAAAAAAATAAAAAGGGATTAATGAAAATATACAGTTAATTTTTAATTCTAAATACTCACTTCTATATTAAATATAAATCGTCTCATATTTAAATAATTTATTCAAAAACACTGCTTTCAATTTTGTTTAATTGGGAAATTTTTTTAATGGGAAGGTAAATTTTTCTTATTTTTTAAAACCAAAATTTTCTTACACTCCTTTTTCAGTTAGGAATAGGTAAGATTAATGTGTTGACCAAAAAAAAAGATTAATATATGCGTCTACTTATCCTAATACTGTATTTTAACTAAATTCTACACAAAATATATAGAAAAAAAGATTAAGGAAAATATACAGTTAATTTTTAATTCTAAATTTTGTTAATAATCACTTCTATTAATATAGATCATCTCATATTTAAATAATTTATTCAAAACCATTGCTTTCAACTTTGTTTAATTGAGAAATGTTTTTAAGGGGAAGGTTAATTTTTCTTATTTTTTTAAACCAAAATTTTCTCATACTTTCTCCTTTTTCAGTTGGAAATATGTAAGATTAATATGTTGACAAAAAAAAGATTAATATATGCGTCTTCTTTTCCTAATAGTGTATTTTAAAATTTATTGTGGTATTTTTAGTTTGTTTTATTTAATTTATATTTTCATCTTTGAATTATTTGGGATTCATATATTACTATGCTTATAATTTTTTATTGTTATTTAATTATGTCAAATTGATTTTCTTCTAATTTCTCAACCTTGATTGGTTGGTCATAAATCCTTCTTTATTTTGCAACCTTAATTGTTACCATTATTCATTCAATCCCAAAGGGAGATAACGAGTAGAAGTTCATCAACCTAATGGATGGATAAAATAGGCTAATCAAACACAAGCTTATAACAAACATAGATAGATAGATTGGAAAAACATAAATCATTGTTGATAGATCTATAGGAGCTCAAAGACTAGGACATCCTGGTTTGTGGAAAGGTTTAAAATAATTGATTTTGGCTACATATATCACCAAAATGCACTTATTTTTTTGGTCAAGTGTCCTGAGAGAATTTCATGATGGGTGACCTTCCTGAAATTGATTGTCGGAACTGTGCGAGTGAGGACAAAACACAGAGAAATATCATTTGTTGATTTGTAGGATCAGTAAACAATTTTTTAAAGCCTCCCAGACATAACAAACCGGCCATCAAATATTGGTGGGTCCATGAGCCGAGAATAGTTGTATGGCCCACTTAGGAAAGTGAGCACATGGACTGAAAGTGGACATGGGCTCACTAAGCAAGGTGGCGGTTGAGGCGTTACAGAGACAGATGCTACATCATGGTGTGTCAAAGATACTTCTACGAATACATTGGAAAATTTAACATTAGTTACTATCAAAAATTTTGTGTGACGTTAGAAAAAAGGTGTTTACTTGCATTGGTTGTCAGAGCAAGCTATTTTGAGATAGCAAAAAGAAGTGAACATGTTCTCTCCACACAAGAGGAGGGCAGAGCCGAGGTTCTCTGTAGAAGGTTGGACACAAGGTTATCTTCCCAAAGGAGGAAGGTGGAGGAGGTTTGACGAAATGTTATCTCCCAAAGTGAGGAAGGTGGAAGAGGTAAGACGCAAGGTTATCTCCCCAAGGGAGGAAGGCAGAACCAAGGTTCTTTACAAGGTTTTCTCTGTAAGAGATGAAGGTGGAGCCAATGTTTTCTCCATGGTGGTCATATATTATTGTGGTTATATTATGTAATATTTTTTTTATTTAAAATGTTTTTTAAGTCAATAATTCTAATGTGTTTATATAGACATTTTCTAGGTGGTGATAAATAATATATTTGTAACAGAGAATATATTTAGATATAAAAAATACACTTTCAATAGTAACATACATAAAAGATTTGTAAATGGATATAAATCAGTTTAATATAACAAAATAAAATTTATAAATAACATAGAACAAACTTTAATATATTTTTGTTAAACTTAATTAAATTTATAACTCTTTAAACCCGCACATTGGACGGGTCCTCATCTAGTTTATTATGTTCCAACCGCTATTACACCCGCTGGTCAACCAGTCGTAAACCTCCCGCAAACGCACCAATTTTAAACCGCTAAACCAATCGTTCAAAACGCTTAATAACGCTTGAAACCGCAATCGCCCGCTTCCGCAATCTTCCGCAACCGCAACCGCAACCGCAGCGTTTGAACCAGTCAGGCCCTTAGTAGCACCAGGAATCCTGCACAAGCTTGAACGCCCTTTGCTCTGATTCATCCATGTGAGAATAACAGAAAGACCAGAGAAGCTGAATCAGTTCGCACTTGAGAAACTTCCTCTGCATTCTTCTCCCATCTGGAAATTGAATGCACAGACTGCATAAAAGGCTTCGATCGCAGTCTCCTGTAGGCTCTTCTGTCAAAACCGGGAACTCAAACATGTCATCGGTTGACAGACAAGTCTCTTCAAATTCTTGCACCTAAGAAGGAGGAGGACTCACAACGCGATCGTCATCCCAAAACGTAGACATGTCATGATGGTCGTCGGAAGCCTGGCTGCTTACAAAGAAAATCTTCTCTGTTTTGATACGTTTGTTGCTTGTCAGAGATGCAACGTGTTCGTGAGGACCAACATCCCTGTACTTCATCAAATCCTCGAGAAAATCATGAGCTTCAATCATACCGCTCCATGTACGCATCTTCTGACCAGTGATGGGATCGATGAGGAGAATCACGGGAGGAGCAGAGTCGATCTTGTAAAAAGTTGATATTTTATGCCCTTCCTCGGTATCATCGTAGACCTGCCACAAGACGAAGCCGGACCTGATCGCTTGAGACACGGCGTCGTTTGACCATACATCTCGGTTAAGAGTGTGGGAAGCAAACTCTATCGTTGATTGGAGGTTGATAAGCAACCATAGATCCTCTCTAGAGGAAGTTGCTTTCGCTTCTTCAAAGGAACCGTTGAAAAGCAGATCCAGAGGAGGACGGTACAAGGAAGATAACCTAGAATCTGACGGTTCTTCTGGTGTCGAGTCGTCCCAGACATCTTCAGGACATACTGCGACCGAAGTTGGACACATGAAAGCATCGTGACAACACGGAGATTGATAATAAGAGATGAGAAGAGGTTAATGGCATCATCCAGTTTCCACCTTGTTGCCTCAAGGAAGTGGATTGCGATTTCCTCAGGCTGGCCTGCGGTTATATTGATGAAAGACGAGATTAGTTGTCTCTGTTTGTGGTCACTCGTTTCATTCTCCATTGTTTGCTGTGTTGTTTTTGAGAGAGAGAGATTGGGAGAAAAAATAAGAGTGGGTTTATTTATAGAGAGTACATCCTAAGTTTTTATTTCCTTTTCCTGCTCCAGTTTTCTTCAACGCACAACCAAACAAACAAAAAAGAAACTCCTTTTTGCTTTCTGTTTTGTTTGATATATTTTCCACTTTTTTTTTTTTTTTTTTTGATATTGTATACTGTCTTGTTTAAAACCCTATTAGCTTCTTTTTTTGTTCATTAAGACGACAAAGAAACTGTCTTCTTGCATGCTTGTATCTTTGTTTCTTCCGTACCAAAATGCTCGAGTTTGAACATTAAGAGGAGTGTATGAAACTTAAGGCTACGTTTACCATATTTAATGGAATAGAAAGAAACATAAGACTGAAAGAGAAACGTTGGACTTCAATTATAGCAATTGGGAAAGCAAAAACAGCAATAACAATAGTAGAGAAGCAAACACACCTGCAAGTGCCATGGTGATTAATTAGGAACTAGTGGAGATGAATTAATTATTAGGAGGAGGCCAGTAAGGGAAGTCCAACTTCCTTAATGGTTTGTAATGTTCTATGTACAAGGTAGTGCAGGTTTTGGTGGCGAGATCGTAAACACCAAAGTTATGGCCAACAAAATAGATGCAGTTAGGCTTGAGTCCATGGGACGAACTTGCCGGGAGACAGTAAGCCTCACTACGTCCAACAAAAATGCAAAGATCTCCAATATCTTCTGTGTAGATCATAGTCTTCTCATACTCGTCCGAGCCCTCACCTGCTCTAAACACCATGAACTTTTCTGTTACATGTATCAGTGTATCGTTGTTATAATCCTCCACATCCTTACCATACCTGCAAAAACATCATTAGAGTCAATCAAGCCGAAAATTGGTACATACCAAAACTAGTTAATTAGAAACAATACCACTTGACGAGGAAAAGTTGGCCGGTGGGTGACTCCACAAGATGCTCTGTCCTGGAACATGAACTCACTTCAGCCAACTCCTCATACACAGATTTTGGAAGATCGTCAAATTCCATGTCGATGAACTCGGGTTGGTCATCCTCCTTAGAGTTGAGATCCAAGTAGCACAAGTAGTTGCCCCCTATACTTGGAATGTAGAACCTTTGATCTGTCTTGGAGAACATGAGGCTCGATAAAGGGTTTATACGATGAGTCTTAGTATTGATCTTCATCCAATTAGAGCTGCCAAAAGGCCTGCAGAGACTCAACTCAAATCCTGATAACTTGACACCCACTACCCAATCTTTGTCTCGGACAGGTAGAGAGGACATGGCCAGGTTTTGGATTTTGGAACCGGTGGGAAGAGAAGGTAAATGAACGGTCACGTCTTCAAGATTGGGGTCGGAGGGCTTATAATAGATGACAAATTTATCGTCGTTGCCGCTATGGTACGAACGACTGAATTTTAGTCCATCACGTGAAAATCCGACAGTCATCGCATCACAGACCTCCTTAATTAGATTTTTGTCGTGAATATAGACTTCCTTTCCCCGGAAGAAATTATCTGTTGTTACACGACCATCCAGAGAAGAGTCTGGATTGTTAAGGATGTAGTCAATCAACAGAAACGGGTAGGCTGGTGTAGATGAGAACATACGAACGTTTGTGTGTCTCTGCCATTTATATGGTTAAATAGTCAGAGACAACTAAGCACCAAAAGTAAAAAAAAAAAGAAGAAGATAATACCCTAGTTATTACATAGCAAAAGAGAAGCTTACGAAGATGTTTTTGCAGACAGATGGTTTCAAGACTCGGTTGATTATAAGCTGCGCCATTGTCGAATCCCTAAACAATCTGTGTGTTTCCGTCTCCTCCTATCTATTTCTTTGTGTCTTAATACTGAGATTTATATATATACTTGCAAACCACGTCCACGTTTTAAATGACAATCTTTAGAGAATATTTAGAAATCGGCACCCAAGGCACATAGATCTCTTTAAATCTGATTAATTATCATTTTGCTTTTCCTGGAAGTAAAAACTGTGCATAATTTTGTTGTTCATATTTTTTCCCCAAATGAATTCTAAAATATTTCCTACTATTTACATTGTCATAATTAATTTATATTCATAAAATCTAAAATCATTCCTAAAACCTCGGTATACTCATTATACTGTTGTGTTGCAAAAATATAGAGATCCCGTGAAAATATTTAGGAGTTTATGGAAACATATCGGATACCATATTGATCGAACTTCAAATTACTTTGAGAAGATATAAAGAAGAAACTACAAGTCGAAAGCTTCACTCCCAAGTAACTGAAAGTCCTAAATTTGTGTGTTTAATGTGTTTAATCGTGCTCTTATCCTTAAGGGATACAATTGGAGCATGAAAAAGATAAATTGGACCATAAAGAGATATAAATTAGAAGACGTAAATCAAATCGTTCAAACCATATGTGAATTGAATAATAAACCTTTTTAAAATAAATTCATAAATCAAAGCATCCCTTTCTCTCAACAGTCGAAACACTCCCTCTTGCTGAAAGTCTTGTACAACACTAAACCAACTATAATTCAAATCTTAGTTAGAATCAAAGTCACTTCAAGATATTAAGCACTACAACTTATATTAAACAATTACCGTTATTACTATACATAATTTTATAATGTGCATTTTGATATCACACAAATACTACATTCATCAATAGATAAAATTATTATAAATTTATCACATTCAGAGTACCATCGAATATGACACGATCGCCAAAAAATTATGCGAGATTTTATGGAAAGAACACAGACACATAATCAGAAACAAAAAAATAAACTAATTTTGTTAGTCATCCGATTATTTTGCCTAATATGCAAGAATTCGCATATTCTGTTTTCTTTTTTCATATAAGTTCGATTAGTTTCAAACTACATTTCCCTGGAAAAAGAGTTTAGTTCAGTAAACTATGAAGTTTGATGACCACAGAGAAATATATCTTATATAATATGAAAAGGTTTTCCTCAATTTTTGCTAAGGAGATGACACTTGGCATGCTGTATATCTGACACATGTATTCATTTGTTATTTGGACCTAATTAATTTGTTATTTGGACTTTATTAACTTAAATTATTTGTAGTTTGGACTTTAGTAACTACAGGCCCACAAAACCAAACAATTTTTTACATTTCCTTCTTATATAGATATTTTCAGTTTTGCACAAAAATAAATATATAAATATAGAATGTTTGGTTGACAAAAATATATATATATATATATATATATATATATAAATATAGATATTTTCAGCAAAATGTATATTCTAGATTTTTATCGTTATGAAGATGCATCAAACAAATGATCTATTTATCCGCTATTCTTATCAAGTGAAAATGGTTTACGATCATTATTTGTTTCTTATTTGCTTCGACTCTTCATAAATTTGTCACTAATCTGCTTTAAATGTGAGCATAATTATGAGACCAATGACGGGGGTTTTGATTCGATAGTATTTTTTTCATAATCGATTGTATGTATTTAATTGTATTTAGATCTATGTGGATTTGCTCTTTTTATTATTACTTATACCAATTAAGTGGCTCATAAGTATCTGGCAAACAATTGTATTATGTTTTTTTTCTTAGTTTATCCAGTTAAAAATTAAAAGATGTAGTTAATAAATACAAAAGATAAAACAATAAAGAAACTCCGTTAAAAAGCATCTGTAATTTTTTATGGATTTTTTCTTCGCTACATAAGGAAGTGGATCACTTATTTGGAGACACTACTACATGAGTTACAAAATTACGAAGAAAAAAAAACTGAGGAAACTTAAATTATATAGAAATTAGAGATAAATTGAAATTGCCAAAAGTTCAAGAGATATATTAGAAAAATTGAAGATGTAATTTGTGAGAATCTTAAAATATTATGTAATATAAAATTAATTATTAGATTTCAAAAAATAAATTAGCAAATTGTAATGTGTGAGAATAAATTAAGGTAATCAAATTATGAAAAAGGGGGAAAACAGAAAAATATTAAGAGATAATTAGGAAAAAATATTGATGTGTTTTGTGGGAAAGTTAAAATATATCAGAGTGAAAAACTATAGAAAATGAGGTTTTATTTGGGTTATGGGGTGTTTGATTAAAGAACAATAGTGTATGTGATTTTTGTTAGAGATTGTTCTCAATTGGAGAAAATGGTGTTAACATCAAAGAAGAGACCTGCGTTTTTTTACTTATTTGGAGGAAATAAGGAGAGTAAGAAAACGTTTTTTTTTTGTATCATATATCCTATATAGTTGATTTCTAGATAAACTAATGTTAAAACAATCACACGATGTTTGTGTTCTGCTACATTTTTTTTGTATATGTAAACAACTATATTTTCCTCAGTCTTGATGCTATGAATTAATATTAATTTTAAGTTAATCTTTTATTATTATAATATTAATTTGTGTCAAGTAGTAGAAAATATGATTTTTGGAGAGACGACACAAAAATTTTAAAAACCTGCAAATATTTAAGGAAAAAGTAAGCAACATTGCATGTGCACAAAAAGTAAGGAAAAAGTATCAACTGTATTGAACAAGAGAAAAAAGATGACATGTGCACAAACTTGAAGTGGATTTGTGTAAATTATAAGCTTGAACAAGTTGTTAGCAGTGATTTAAGACGATAAGTCTTACTCTTACTATATCCTTTTGTTAACTTTAATTGATGATCAAAGTTGTTGCAGAAAAATTAAGATATTATATAAATTTTGTTTCCTAAATTAAAGTATTATTAATTATCTATTTTTAAAGATATACCCTCTATATAAAAATCTGCATAATACAAATGATGATAAAACATATATAATTAATGATGTATTACAATTTAGAAACATCAAATAAATTTTGTATGAGATAACGAATAAGAAATAACTACTTAATTACTTCAACTAAAACTTTTTACCGAGATATCCTATTTATTTTATTTTGCGTCAAAACATGAAGAACACATATTAAATATTTTTTAAAAAATTTGAACATTAAAATTTTAAAATTATATATCTAGATTTAAGATATATAAAATTAATAAAAATATAAATAAAATATATCTCGCGCATCGCGCGAGCCTACTTCTAGTTTGTATATATATCAAACTAAATCACTTATATTGTTAGAAATTGTTTTTTTTTTTTTTTTTTTGACAGCAACTCATATTGTTAGAACTTAGAACATACAAAGCTAACACATATTATGATTTTGACAGGAAAAAAATGATAAGTAACGATTGTGTTTTATTTTGTTTACACTAAAAGATTAGTTGTCTCTGTAACTGTTTGTGGTCACTTGTTTCATTCTCCATTGTTTGCTGTGTTTTTTGAGGGAGAGATCGAGAGAAAAATAATATGTGGAAAACCTAAAAGACGAATTGAAGAATTTGTTAAGAGTGGGTTTATTTATAGAGATAAGAGAGGACATCCTAAGTTTTTATTTCCTTTTCCTGCTCCACTTTTGTTCAACGCACAACCGAACAAACAAAAAGAAAACTCCAATTTTTGGGATTTTGCACATTTTTTTGTGGTTTCCTTTTTGCTTTTGATTAGTATTGACTGTATAACAAAATTCGGTGGCTCTATTTTTTTTATAGATCTTTGTTAGTTTTTGATTATATATTTTACTCTTCCCACTCTAATTTGTTAATTAAAAAACAAAGACTTTATAATTCTAATCAAGTTAAAAACACTGCTCTGTTTTGATATTCTCAACCTATATTCATTAAGACGACAAAGAAACGCCTTCTTGCATGCTTGTATCTTTGTTTTTTCCCGTACCAAAATGCTCGAGTTTGAACATTAAGACCATTAAGAGCAGTGAATGAAATTTAAGGCTATCTTTACCATATTTAATGGAATCAAAAGAAACATAGACTGAAAAAGAAACATTGGACTTCAATTATAGCAATTGGGAAAGCAAAAACAGCAATAACAATAGTAGAGAAGCAAACACACGTGGTGATTAACTAGGAGCTAGCTAGTAGAGAGGGAGGAGGCCAGTAAGGGAAGTCCAAGTTACTTAATGGAACATCCTTTTCTGTGTACAAGGTAGTGCAAGTTTTGGCGTTGAGATCGTAAACACCAAAGTTATGGCCAACAAAATAGATGCAGTTAGGCTTGAGTCCATGGGACGAACCTGCCGGGACACAGAAAGCCTCACTATGTCCAACAAAAATGCAAAGATCTCCAATATCTTCTGTGTAGATCATAGACTTCCCATAATTGTACGATTGCTTATTTTCTCTAAACACCATGAACTTTTCTGTTACATGTATCAGATCATTTTCATAATCCTTCATGTCCTTACCGTACCTGCAAAAACATCATAGAGTCAATCAAGCCAAAAATTGGTACACACCAAAACTGTCTGGTTAATTAGATACTATACCACTTGACGAGGAAAAGTTGGCCGGTGGGTGACTCCACAAGATGCTCTGTCCTGGAACATGAACTCACTTCAGCCAACTCCTCATACACAGATTTTGGAAGATCGTCAAATTCCATGTCGATGAACTTGGGTTTCTCATCCTCCTTAGAGTTGAGATCCAAGTAGCACAAGTAGTTGCCTCCAATACTTGGAATGTAGAACCTTTGATCTGTCTTGGAGAACATGAGGCTCGATAAAGGGTTTATACACTGAGGCATGGTATTGATGTTGATCCATTTAGAGCTGCCAAAAGGCCTACATAGACTCAACCGAGATCCTGATAACTTCACACCCACTACCCAATCTTTATCTCGGACAGGTAAAGAGGACATGGCCAGGTTTTGGATTTCGGAATCGGTGGGAAGATCAGAAGGTAGATGAACGGTCAAGTCTTCAAGTTTGGGGTCCGAGGGATTATAATAGATGGTAAGTTCATGGTCGCTACCGAACTCAAGATAGGATTCTACTCCATCACGAGAAAAGCCGACAGTCATCGCATCACAGACCTCCTCAATGAGTTTCTCGTCGTTTATATAGACTTTCTTTCCCTTGGAGGAATAATTTTGTGTTGTTACACGACCATCCAGAGAAGAGTCTGGGATGTTAAGGATGTAGTCAATCAACAGAAACGGGTAGGCTGGTGTAGATGAGAAGTGAGTTGTAGATGAGAACATACGAACGTTTGTGTGTCTCTGCCATTTATATATGGACCATGGTCAAGTAGTCAGAAACAACTAAGAAACAAAAAAGTTTTAAAGTAACCTAATTATTATTAAATAGCAAAAGAGAAGCTTACGAGAAAGTTTTTGCAGACAGATGGTTTGAAGATTCGGTTGATTATAAGCTGCGCCATTGTTGAATCCCTAAACGATTCTGTGTGTCTTCGTCTCCTCCTATCTATTTCTTTGAGGCTTAATACTGAGATTTATATAAGCTTGCAAACCACGTCCACGTTTTAGATGACAATCATTAGATAAGATTTTGAAATTGGCATCCAAGGCACATAAATATCTCTTAAAATCTGACTGATTCTTATTTTGCTTGTCCTGGAAGTAAAAAATGGTACATAATTTTGTTGTTCGATATTTTTTGGGAAAATTATAAATAAAGGATATTTTTCCAAATATTTGGTCATCTACACTTTTTTTGAAGATTGTCAATTGTGACAAAAATGCCCCTACTAATAGAAGTAGTGAAGTTTTTAGGAGTTTGAACCAATAAACAAATAGAAAACCCATATTAGTATACAACTGTTAAAAAAAAAATTTGAAAAAAAAATGTTTTGGGTGTCAAAAATCAGTTTGTAAATTGCTGATTTCTGGTCTAACTTGTTTAGAATAGACTTTCTATGATTTTTTCTCTTTATGAAACATTTAGATTGTTCATTCTACAGTTTGTACATGTTCTACGAAGTTTAGATGGAAAATTTGTTCTAAAAATTTCAGAACCTGAATTTTGTATGTTCTACAAAATTAAGAATATGTATTCTACGTTTTTCTTCATTCTACATCAATTCAGAATTCGTTTTCTACGTTTTACCCTATATACTAAAAGAAGTAGAAGATATATCATAAAAAATTTTAGAATTTGTAATCTGTAAACCTTAGAATACCCTAAAAATAGAAAGAAAATAAATTAAATAAGGAAAGTGAATATTTTTAGTTATTTTTTAAATATTCTTAATTTATGGTTAAGATTTCGTAATTATTGTTTAGATTTGTTCTAATACATTTTAGAATGCGTATTCTAAATTATTTAGAAGATAAAAAATTAAGAAAAATCGACATTATACCTTAACGTGATCGATCACCATCTTTTCCACCTTCCACAAAAGCTTTCACTTACCTGTTTATGATGCAAACCTATGTTACTTGTGGTGTATGGACACTGGATGCCAAGAAAGAGTGGAGATTTATTGATGATGAAGAAAAACGTGCTAGATTACTGACTTTGCAACCCACTACATCTCTTGAAGAGTTGAAGGTTATGGTTTCAGAAGACTATGAAATAGAGCAAAATATGTTTGATGTGGAATTCAGTTATCTATCCACAGAGGTTAAAGTTGATTGTCCACCTGTTGTATTGACAAATGATAGAGGTATGAAAATTTTTCTTGCATATCTCAAAAAGATAAGCATGATTCGGTTGTGTGTTACATTCAAAAGAGTAGTTGATGGTGATAGGAGTAAAGTCCAGTTCGATCTGAATAAATTCCCAGTTGATAGTAGCGATGGTTGTAATGTGGAAGTTGATGTGGGAAAATCAGTAGGTGTTATTTCAAGGAATTCACCTAAGCCGACTAATGATGTATTAGAAAAGCGTACTGATGCTAATCTTGGTGATGCTGCTGGTTTAAAGTTGGAAGATTCAATGGTAAAAAAGGGTGAATATTTCAGCAGTAAGGAAGCTTTACAGGCTACTATGGAAATGTATGCAATGAAATATAACTGTGACTACAGGATTACAAAATCTGATAAGAGATGGTGGTGTATACGCTGCATTGATAGTGCTTGTAATTGGCGTCTTCGGGCTGAGTGTTTACAAGCGTCTACATATTTCAAAATCAACAAGTTTGTGGGTAACCATACATGTGCCCCTTCAAAAAAAACTCATTTTGTAGGACTCCATCTGCAAGAACAATTGGACATCTCATTAAGCAAAGCTATGAGGGTGTGAAGGAAGGTCCTAAACCGAATGATATAGTTAATATTATTCGTTCAAGGTACGGCTGCGAGCTAACATATCACAAAGCTTGGGAGTCTCGGGAGTATGCAGTTAACGAAGTTAGAGGAATTCCTGATAAAAGTTATGCTAAGATTCCAAAATACTTGCACATGCTACAAGAAGCGAATCCTGGTACGTTCACGAATTATGAAATTGACTTTGATGGAAGATTTAAATATCTATTTATTTCTTTTGGTCAATCAACAAGAGGGTTCTACAAGTCAATGCGGAAAGTGATAGTAGTTGATGGTACATTTTTGAAGAATAAATACAAAGGGGTTCTCCTAGTTGCTACAGCTGTAGATGGTAACTCCAATTTGTATCCAATCGCATTTGGAATTGCTGATTCTGAGAATGATTGTTCATGGGAGTGGTTTTTTATGCAACTTAAGATGGTTATAGCTGACGAAGAAGGTTTATTGTTTGTGTCAGTTAGAGCTACATCGATTGCTAAATCAATTGGAAACATCTATCCATTGGCTAAACATGGTATTTGCATCCACCACTTGATTAGTAATGTGATAACATATCATAAGGGCAGAGGTGTCACTGGTAAGGTTGCAAAAGCATCAAAAGCTTATAGAGTTGCTGAGTTTGAGAAAGAGTTTGGGCGAATTAATAATATTAGTCCTGCTATTGAAAGTTATCTAGAGGAAGCCGATGTGACAAAATGGGCTCGCTGTCATTTTTCGGGTTATAGGTATGATATTAACACCAACAATGCAGCTGAATCAATCAATGCTGCTTTGAGGACACCCAGAGAGTATCCAATAATTCTTTTGTTAGACAGCATCAGAGAAATGATGACACGCTGGTTTTATGAGAGTAGAGAGTTAAGTGCAAAGCATAAAGATCCTTTAACTGTTGAGGTGGAGAAAAAGATTTCAAGAAGAATAGAGAAAGGTAAATTCATGAAGGGTTATTTGATGAGCAGATCGCAGATCCAGGTTAAAGGTAATGGAGTAGACTACATTGTTGACTTAGAAAGAAGGACTTGTTCATGTGGAAAGTTCAGCATCCAAAAACTCCCTTGTAGACATGCTATAAAAGGAGCTTTTGATATAGGCAAGGATCTATATCCTTATGCTGATGATGTGTATACCACTACTGCATGGAGATCGCAATATGAGGAAACTATTAATCCAATAGGTGTTCCTGAAGAAGAATGGCGAGTCCCACAGCATGTTGAAGATGCAAAAGTTCGACCACCTGAAACAAGAAGACATCCAGGACGGCGAAGAAAAAGAAGATATGAATCCGCTGAAGACAAGATAAAATCATCACAAAACTCACAAGGGTCAAAGAGACATAAGTGTGCGCGGTGTGGCAAAGAAGGGCATAACAGAACGACATGTGATATCGTGATATAACAATGGTTAGTGCATCAACTTAAGATTCCTGTTTTTGAATTTTTGATTTCATTTATATTTACGGTACTCGTTATGTTTCAGGTAGCCTCTGGGTTGTGTTTCACGGCAGCTGCTTTGTGATGAATGATGGTGTTTGATGGTTTTTATTTTCGATTAATAGACTCATTTGTTATGAAGTTCGTGGGTTGTGTTTCACGGCAGCACCTTTGTGATGAATGATGGTGTTTGATGGTTTTTATTTTCGATTAGTAGACTCATTTGTTTTGATATTCGTTGATGGTGTTGATTTAAGACTAATAAAATACTCATGAGTTTTGAAATTCCTTGCTGGTGTTTTCTTTCAATCAAACTTTCACTCATGTGTTTTGAAATTTCTTGCTGGTGTTTTCTTTCAATCAAACTTTCATTAAAACCAGAGTACAAAAAACAAGACTAACAAAAAGTGTTAAGCATAACAACAAAATACAGAAAGCAAAGACATCATATCATCTTCTTATAAAGCCACGCCATTGAAACTGCCAATACGACTAGTACACAAATCCTCTGCTTGTTCGACTTCTCCATACTCTCTTTTGCAACCATTAGCTCTTGCCTGATGATCTCAATCATATGCTTCTCCATCTTTTCTTCCATCTCCTTCACCATCTCCTTTTGGAGCTCCACATTGTTTGTTACCATCTTTTTTAGATCCTCTAAGAGTTGGTTTTGTTTGCTTTCAACCATCCTAATCTCCTCTAGAACAGCATCATCAACCCAACGGAACATGTGTTTCTCCTTCTTCTCCTAAAATCATTGTTTCGATAACAATATTTAATAAATTTCAGCTATTGTGATGAATAACGACTGATAAAAGTAAATTACCTTCACACCAACAACACATCTGTAAAATCTTCTACAGGGATTCTCTTCCGTCTTTGAGGTGTAGGTTCCAATCTCTCCACCACACCAGCATCTACACGGAACTCCAACCTGAAAAATTCTCGACGGTAACCCTGACGAACCAGCCGAAGAACGTTGGCTCATGGCTCCTATCAGTTTTTACGATGAAGAAGAAGAAAGTATCGGGAAAGAAGAAGAAGAGAGTATTGGAGAAGAAGATCAAGTATTGGAAAAGAAGATCCCTAATTTTATTGTTTTCCTTAAATATTGAAATTAAAAACCGGGTCATCGGTATGCTTACATCGGGTCATCGGTATGTTTAAATTGTGTATGTTTAAATCGTGTATGTTTAAATCGGCATGCTTAAATCGGTATGCTTAAATTGTGTATGTTTAAACCGGGTCATCGGTATGCTTAAATCGTGTATGTTTTTGTGTTCTTATGCTTATGACCTTATGTTATTGAGTCTCATATTAGTCATTCCTAAAGCAACACCATCAAGGATTAATACTAATGAGTCTTATATTAGTCTAACAAGCAAAAGCATCAAAAACCATCATTTACAAAACAATCATAAAGACAATTAAAAATTAGCCAAGGTCTACAAACTCAGCCGCATACACTGGACGCACATAAGTTTTCATTCGTTCCACTAGCACATGATCCTTTGCTGCTGAGCAAAGATCGACTGCCAACTTCAAACGAGCATGCTTGATGTTTTCATCGTCAATCAACTCATAAGATAGACCACGCATGTGACACTCGATATACTTCAGGGCATAAACTCCACAATCACAACTTGACTTATTTAATTTAGGTGGCATACGAACCTGGATGATCTCGTATGGAGTCAACAAGGGAGCTTTTCCATCAACCTTTTTGTGAATCTCCTTCACGAGACGAGGGATTACATTAGCGAATGGCTCAACGTGTCTTCTGTTTTGGTATTGACTACAGTTGAAGACTTCAATTGTTCTAAGTCTGAAGTTAATGCAAACTGAGATCCAGTGATTACCGGTAATGAAGACCGGTGCATAAATTCTGTCCAAATCTACAGCCCAACTTTTTCCTGTCTTTCCATGAGATTACAAAAAAAAAAATGAAAAATCATAACATGTATAAAAAAAGATTTGAATCACGTACTCGAGATGCCTACTCCACTCTTCGAAACCATTCCATAGGTCATCAGAAACGAAAGTCAACACCGCATCCGGTTCATCTTTACCCGCGTCTTTGGGACTCAGTGTAGGATCAAATCCGCTCACAACAGAATTTTGAGATAAGTGTCCTACTGTGTTCTTTAGATAGTCTTGTGTATCTACATTGAGGTCTATCAACAGAATATCTAAATCAAACAGTTCAACCTGTCAAAAAAAAAAAAAAATTATGAAAGGCTTTAGTTAAAGTTACTACACATAAATTATGACACATAAGTTTACGACACATAAGTTACAACACATAAGTTACAACACATTAGTTACAACACATAAATTATGTTTACAACATACAAACAAGGATACAACAAAAATGTTCGACCACACAACATATTACAATCGAACAAGGCCTTATGCTACTTCTTACGTACCGAAGTTTTGGGCTTCACTCGTGATGGACTAGGATCCGCTACTGCTGGCTTAGGATCCACTTCTGCTGGTCTGGATATCAAGGCATTGATATCTGATACATCTTTCTCCAATGTTAGCAATCGTTCCCCAAAGGTCTCTGTGAAGCTCTTGAAAGAAGAGTCAATCAACTCCTTAAAGAACCGCTTCATATCATCTCCACAAGAACAATGTGAAGTTGATGCTCTCTGATTTAAGACCATTCTTTTCCGTGTCTCTGCTCCATGGTCAACTAGCTTCTTCTTCCTCTTCTTCAAGCTAGACACTTCTGAGATATCAGCTTGCTTCTCACCACTCTCCTCTCCAACCGAAACTTCATTGTCCTCTCCAACAGTCTCAGATTGTTCCACACCAGCATCCTCAATGTTATCATCTTCCACACCATATCCTTCGACACTCTCCCAAATATGATCTCCAAAATCATAGTCAGATCTGATCAAAGCTTCCAAGTTGTCCACTTCACAATCTTTAATTTCATAACCCCTCAAAAGTTTAATGGACTCCAATACATCAAAGTTTCCAGTGGAAGAAATGCATGGATAAACAACATCCTGACAAAACAAAAACAAAGAAACCAATTCAAAAAAAAAAAAACTCAACGTATTCGAATTTAAACATAAAAGAAAAAAGAAGAAGTCAACTGACCTTGTTTCCAATTGATTTCTCTACAAGGAGGAGCTCATCATATGATACTTTAGCAGCACCTTTCCAATTAGAGATTCGGCTAAGTGTAATCTCTGTGTCAATCTTCTCTCCCATAAGTTGTCCAATGAGAGGAATGGCTCCCATAACCTAAACTTGAAGAGCATATATGAGAAACCATTGAGGATGTAACTAATGGGGTTCTTCAGTTTCTTTCTTGCTTCCACTATAGAGCTAACTAAATAGTCAAAAGCTACAAGACCCCAAGGATAAGTGCTAACCTTCTCTAGATCCATGACCAGCTTGGTGTATGAATGTGGTATAGCTTTCTTCTCATCCTTAGCCACTACCAACCCAGCAATCACACAAACATACACAAACCGAATTCTGTCTTCTTTTTTCCTCCATGATGGAGCTGCTTCAAGGTGGGTCTTCATCAAGTTTTGAATGGTAATGATACCACCTCTCTTTGCTCCAAAACCCATTATCATCTGTCCAACTCTCTGAATCATGACTGAAATCGGCATTGTACTTAAGACCAGTAACTGCATGGAATTCTTGCATTGAGAATCTAAGCGGCTTCTTACCAAACACAAACCACAGCTCATGTCTTCTCTTAGTCACCAACTGCCTACACATGATGCTGTGTATCAACCGAGCTGAGTACCCAAGACCATTCTCATACAATGCAAATACAGAACCGAAAACTGGATCACCCTTCACAATCTCATACTCTTCTGGTAATGCCTTCTTGATTTTTTGTAAGATTGACATTCGGCAAGTATTATTTATTTGTCCAACTTGTGGCTCACTTCCATCTTCCATAAGCCATTTAGGGTACTTCTTTTCCATTCCTGCCAAAAAAAAGTAAAAAATGAATTAGTATAAATTAGCCAAAACTGAAATAAATCAACAAAGATATGAGACTTCAATATTGCAAAACAAAAAAAACAGATTACTAAAAGTATGATTTAAGAACATGAAAACTATGACTACTAGATACCACTTGTAAAAAACAAGATAAGACTTTTATAACCAAACTAGATACCACTTGTAAAAAAAAAAAAAACTGTACTTTGGCTCTTACTTGTATCAGAATCTGGTGGTGCTTTTGTTGAGGACATTGACATTTGCAACTTATGATCCAATTCTGCTCTCACCCATGGTAAGTCATGTTTTCTGAAGTAAGAAGATCAAAAAAAGAAATAAAGTTTTTTAAAAATTACATAACCTGTTAAACGATGAAACTTGAAAAGAAATTTGTAATGAATTCTACGTACCTGTTAAGCGATGAAAATGCAAAATATGTGACAAGCTAAGAAGTAGTGAGAGAAGGAAACACCTCTGAAATCATAACAAAAATCAACAAAGACAGAGAAAATTATATACTAAAAGTTCAATTTCGAAATGAAATTAATACAGATTCTAGAAACTATGACGTAAGAGCAAAAATACTAAGATCATTAATCATTTAGATGCAAAAAAAGAATTTAAAGTATGCAATGCAGCTGAAAAAAGGTCCCAAACAAAGAGATGATGATTACAAGTACTGTTCTGGAAGACACTATAGTTTCTTAATAGCCACCTAACTCAACCAACCATATGTATATGCCAAACTGTTTGTTTAAAAGATGATGAGAAAAAAATATATCCTAGATTCCTCTAATCCGATTTTCGAAAAAAATATCTACAAACAAGAACGGATTACAGAAGCTAAATCTATTGAGAATATTGCTGCAACAAAGTTCTAACCTGAGTTCTCTGACTTCCCAATTTCGATTCTTTCCACCTTAACCTGCATAAATTACAGAAAACAAAACAACGTTACAATCAACAACATAATCGCTCATATTTAAGCTCATATCACCCTACTTAGAATCAAACAAACTAAAAAAAAGAAAAAACGAAGAACTCATAAGAAAAAGCAAGAGATTGAAGCAAACTTTTTTACTAACCTTATCGTTCACAAAAAATGTTCACTACTGTTCCCATCATCAATCTTGTTCTACTTAACTAGCTTTATTGATCTTGTTTTATCAACCCTGGAACACAATTTTTTCTTTAAAGTCAATATAATACTAAAAATAAAACAAACGAAGAGCTTCAACTTAACGTATTCACATTATTAAGTGCAAAAAAATCAAGAATTATATGGTCTAGATGCAAAACGGATCTAAAACTTTGATGTTCATTTGAATTCTTGATTGAAATCGAGATTACAAAAGGATAAAAGTTAAACACTCCCAAAAAAATTCAACAATTATACATACCAAATTCGATAAACATGGATAAATGGTTAAGAGAAATCCAAACTGATAATTTGATAATTAACTTATAATTATACAATTCTAGGTTGAAATCGAGATTAAAGAAGGACAAAATTTAGACATGCAAAAAAAAAAAATACACAAATTAAAATACCTAATTCGATCGACAAGGACCAATGGAGAAGAGAAATCCAACCGAAATTACCTTGAGATAGTGAAGAGAAGACCACCAAAACGACTAAGCCACCGATGGATACAAGGCGGAAGAGAATGAAGATGGAAAACGGCAGAAGACGGTGAAGAAATCAAACCGGCGGAAGATGATGAAGATGGAGAGAGATGTCGACGATGGAGAGAGCCGACGGTGAGATGCTGACGATGGTGAGAGACGAGAGATGGTGACGACGAGATGGTGACGACGGTGAGATACGGCGGAAGGATTTTTTCTCAATTTCTCGATCCCTTTTGTTTTCTTAATTTCTCGAGACAAAGTCACAATTTCATTATTTTCTCAAAACTCATTACGAAAATTTAGGCCTACTAAACTTATTTCATCAATTTTCCTTATTTTGATTTTTACTGATTTTGAAATTTCAGGAGACAAAAAACTACAAATTTTATCTGAAAATATAACTAAGGGTATAATTGGCTATTTTTATATTCAAAATCCTATATAACCAAACTTTTAAAAAAAAAATGTAGATGGCCAAATTTTTGGCAAAAGATCCTTTATTTATAATTTTCCCATATTTTTTCCCCAAATAAAATCTAAAATCTTACATACTCTCACATTGTCATAATTAATTTATATTCATTAAATCTAAAATCAATTTTTTTTTGACAATATCTAAAATCATTTCTAAATCTCGGTATACCCATAACTCTGCTGTGTTGCAAAAACATATAGAGACTAGGATTTAATCCGCGGTACACCGTGGAATAATATTTTATATATAATATAATATAGTTTTTATAGTTTTTAGTTTGATATTAAAATTAAAAATTTGATTTAGATTTTAAAAAAAAAATTGACCTATAATATATGTGTAATTTAATAATTTAAACTGTAGTACACCATGAATTTAATTTATTATATATGTGTAATAAATGATTTCAATTATTAGTGTTTTTAGATTTAATATGTGGTACATGTGTAATTTAGTAATTTGATCCCGTGGTACATTACAAAATAATATTTTATTTATATACATAATGATTTAGTTTCTTATAGTTTTTAATTATATGATTTAGATTTTTAGTGTTTTATAGATTAAATCTGTGGTACACATGTAATTGAATATATACAAAAGATAAAAACAAATCTATTCGAATCATCGTATATGGAACTAAAGCCAATACTAAGAATGGGCTAATGTTGATTATGATCAGTTCAACCAAGTTTTGTTTTCACTTTAGTGATATTTTACAGTAAAAATTATTTAAGAATATATGTAGGTATAATTAACAAATAATAATTAATATGATTGTGATATTATGCTAATCAAAATAATTTGTGAAAGAGAGAAGAGTAATATTCCAAACGAAATCCTACTATATTAATTGGGAAGTACAAATATGAAACTAACCTTAAAATGTGTAAAAAATTACATTTAATTGCCATTAGAAAAATTTAATTAAACTTAATTAATTAATTTAAATAAATAAATAAATATAATTAATTAAAAATAAAAAAACACTCAAGATCAAATATTGAAAAATCTAGAAATATAAAAATAAAAATATTTTCTCTCTCTAATAAATTATGGACGAAATTAGTAAATATTTTAAAAAAAAATATAAACTAATCAGAATTTTAAAAACTAAGTTTTGATATCCAAGTATACAATATAATTATTTTTAATAACTAAATTCAAAGATTTTGTTAAGATTTCAAATTATGACTCTCCTATCATCTTTATTTTATTTTATTTACAAATTTTTTTGGAATTTTTATATAATATTTATGATTAATAAAATGCAGATTTTTTTCTGCATATATTGTGATTTGAATTTTTAAAAACGAAGGTATATTACCCAATCTATGAAAAATGTGTGTTTTAATTTCCACTTTGGCGGTTTGATAAAATTAAATTTATATAGATTATTAATTAATAATTTTTATTTGCTCACAATTATAATATTAAAACTATTATTTTTATTTCATAAAATAATGATGCAAATACAACAAACACACAATATAAAACTGTAATAATACGTCAAAAATAAAATACTAATAATATTCTAAGATAATTAGTATTCAAATAGACTAATAGATTTACAGAAAAATTAAAAATAAATATTATCTACTTTTAAAAAAAAATATAACAATAACTTTTATTATTATATTATATATATATTTTTTAAATGTTGACCCGTGCTTTAAGCACGGGATATCTCCTAGTATAGATTACTTGTGATTTAGATTGGTTGGTATATTTAGTTCCAATCTTTATTTTAATTTGGAATTTTCACTATCATATGACTATTTTTTTCTTAGGATTCTTATCCTAAACTAAAGAAAAACAATTATATATTCTATATTTATTTTTAAAAATCATTATCAGTATAGATGCAGATTTTTTAGATCTTTATTCTAGTTGTGTTGTTTTAATCTTAATATATTAATATTGATTATGAAAATTCTTTTTTTGTAAATAATTAAATAGAAAATAATGATACGGTACTAAAGAGAGTATGCTTATTTTATGGTTTATATAAGGACAATTCCTTTCCAAACAAAAGACAACCTTAAAACTTAGTGAAAAGGCACTTTTTGGTTAGTATGTTTGGTTGTTATAATAATTGGTAGATTATTAAACGAACAAAATAAGATGTACTGCTGAAAAAAAACGAAACAGAAAACTTAATTATATTGATCTAATAAGAAAAAGTATATACATCATGATAGAACACAGATTCATCTCTTAAAGATGAGAGTGACTTACTTACAATGAATATTAAACAACATCAAAAGCAACAGAAAAAAAATAAAGAAAATACAAAACTTACTTACAACGAATGTTAAACAACATCAAAAGCAAGAGAAAAAAAAAATAAAGAAAACACAAAACCGTTTCCATATATTACTGTAAGGCTTTTTTGCTGGTTGTAAGTATGTTTGGTGCATTTTCGTTTAGCTAGTGAGGAATTATTTATAGTGTTTTGAAAATGAATTATGTGTGATATGAAATTAAGACTAAATTGGTGAGCAAGCAAAAAATCATTTAAAACATGAAGGATCTTTTAAAACATGAAGGATTTAAGGTATATTTATGGAATATACCATTTATTAGTGTTATATGTTAAAATTTAAATTTACTTTCCATTTAGTTTTATATATTGATTTTTTATACCATATGAATCGGAAATGAATATTGGATTAACATAATTATTATGATAGCATTAGACGATTAAACCTATATTTGAAGTATTAGGAAATAGGAATATTATTCGATTTTAATTGATTATCTATTTTACATATTTTAGTAATTATTATTTTGAGAAATTTTATAGAGATTAACTTTGTAATCCCATTTTTAATAAAACGGAAGTACACGACTTCAAATTGGTATACCATATAATATTAATATATGTTATAAATAAGACTAATTATTTGATAGGTTATATGGATTATTTATTTGATAGGTTATATAGATTTAGGATTAGGATCCTCTTAAAACATATTTCAAATAATAAAATAAAATCTCCAAAGAATATTTGACTAACTATATATACGCAAAAAAAAATCTCATAAATTAATAGAAATTAACCACTCTTCCGTAGATTACAAAATTTCTGATTATGCTAAAAACAAAAATCTTACCTAACTTTATCACAAAATTTTGATTGAGTAAAGGATCAAAATTTGAGCATTTAAATTCATTTCATATATTTCTTTTGTTGAATTGTATAGTTTTATATACTTTAATAAACTTTATAAATAATTTAATTTAGAATCTTTAAAAATAGTTTAATTTAATATTTTTTAAAATATCATAAATAAATGACAGATCAAAAAGTTAAAAATTATAAACACTCTAATTTGATTTTTTTATAGCACCGATCAATAATATGTCACTATAATATGAAAAAAAATTCAAGAAATATGATTTCTGGCTAGAGTACGGGTTAAAATTTCAAAATTATGATTTCTCGAATGAAATTTAAGTTTGGAATAATGTTGTTTGGTAGGTTTTCTCGGTCACAATGATTTTGACAAACATACGTTAAATATTTGCTCATAAAATTAATATGTGCTATACTATAGGTTAAGTCATAGAATTAACAATCAAAATACAATATATAATTTTAAACACTAAACAAATCAAATAAAATTAATAAACAAAAATTATTTTTTTTATCACACAACTTAATCCGCGTTATACCACGGGTCTAAATTTAGATATACTAGAATATATCTTACAAAATAGATGTTATTTTCATAAGTTGCATTCAGTATATAATTTCATGACATAGTGTTCCATCCAAAAAAAAACTTTTAAAACAAATAAAATAATCACATATACGATTTTTTAAACAAAAATTACCAAATAAACAAATTGAAGGAATTTCAAGCGGTGCTCTAGCACGGGTCATATTCTAGTTTGGTATAACTAAAAGGGTAAATTACCAAATGTACTTAAAAAATGTATATATAGATACGAATGTCCCGTGAGAATATATATTTAAGAGTTTATGGAAACACGTCGGAGCCCATATTGATCGAACTTCAAAATTACTTTTAAGAAGCTATAAAGAAGAAACTACTAGTTGAAAGTAGGTATGACCACAGTTACGGTTATCACTGTTACGGTTAGAAATTTTGTTTAACCTTAACCATAACTGTTTATTAAACGGTTAAACGGTTACGGTTAAATACGATTCCGGTTGAAGCGGTTACGGTTATATACGGTTACGGTTATTTGATAATATGATACGGTTTATATTAATTGATGATAAAATATAATCGATATTATTTATTTATAATTAATATGTTTTTTAGTGTACTCATATTTCTTTATATCATATGATTCATATAAATAAATAATTAGTAATATATTTTAATATGTTTTTAAAACGGTTACGGTTAACAAATTATGGTTTAACTATGCGGTTAACCAACAGTTTTAATACGGTTACGGTCAATTAACGGTTAACGGTTACGGTCAATTTAACCATATATTTACGGTTAACGGTTACGGTTTTTAACTATTTTATACGGTTACGGTCTGATTACGGTTCGGATATGGTTTGGTTATGATCCAAAATACGGTTACGGTTTAATTTTGGTCATGCCTAGTTGAAAGCTTTACTCCCACCTTAAGTAACTTGACGTCCTAAATGTATTTCACAATTGGAGCATGAAAAATATAAACTGGACCATAAAGAGATATAAACTGGAAGACGTAATTAAATCGATCAAAACATAGGTGAATTGAATAATAAACCTTTTATTTTTGGCTTTAGAAAAAGTTATGTATCTCCTTCTAGGCGATTCTACAAGCGACTGTAAACCGACTTTCAATCGATTCTCACCGACAAACTTTTCCGGTGAAAATTTTCCGTTCTTGTGCGGATCTTGCTTCCGGTAGTGTTGCCGGTCTTCCTATATCTCAAAATCTTTTGTTTCCCCTAAAAAATCTAGAAGATGGCGAAAGATCTATGGGAAAATTTCCAAAATCTCAGTCTTGGCTCAGAAAGAGTTCCTCTGCGCATGTCTGTTCAAGCAATCCGAGATCGTGAAGCTATAAATCGATTAAGTCTAATCGTTAAGTGTCTAAACCCTCAACACCAAAAGCTGATTGGGATGAAAGCTGCTCTTCCAAAAGCGTGGAACTTACAAGGGCGTGTCACAAGTAGGATAAACGATGATGGGACGGTTCAATTTTTCTTCAAAGCAGAACATCACCTGATGACAGTACTTGAAAACGGTCCCTGGCACTACAACCTCTGGATGGTAACGATGGATCGATGGTCAAGGCGAAACTTACCAAATTTCTTAACTGAAATCTCTTTCTGGGTTAAAATTCTTAACATCCCAGAGGATTATCGATCTGAAGCTGTGGTTCGAGAAGTAGGAGGAGTTATTGGTCATATAGATGAAGTCAGATTTCATGAAGCCTCTGAAGATTCTAACGGTGAGGTTTTAGCACATGTTAAGCTGAATATCAATGATCGACTAATATTTGTCAGGTATATTGAGTTCGATCCCAGCAAACCACCGGTAATGATCAGATTCATCTTTCTAAAGCTCCGAAAGTTCTGTTTTCGTTGTGGTTCATTACGACATGATCAATCAGTTTGTGAGTTTGCTGTCCCAGCTACACAGATAGATGCAGAAGCAATCAGACAAGCTTTAGAACCACTGAATGAGGATGAGAATATGATTGAGAACATTGAATCATCATCCCTAGCTAACAGAAATATTCAGCAACAGGTCCAGAGCAGACCAACTGACGATGATGACATGTCTGTCACCCCGGATTTTCTTCCCATTACGATAAAAGAGTATGGAGCAACCTCTAAATTAGCAATTCAAGAAAAGAAGACAACCATAGCAGAGGAAGACGAACTGGAAGATGAGGTATCTGATACACTAATCAAAGAAGCACCTTTAATCACTCAGCCTCAGCTACAAGATGATATTCAAGCCCACTGTAACGATGAGACTCCAAGAAATACTATGAATCAGTGTGTCCCAGCTGCTAAAGAAGAAACAGAAAAGGCAAATATTAATACAGACCGAGGTCAAAAGAGGAAGGGAGAAGAGATGTTGGTAGAAGATCAAGCATCAACGTCTAAACCCAAAATTTCAGGAGAGTTCACTTTTAAGGGGAGGGTGGATACCCCGAAACCACCCCAGCCAGAATGAGAATACTGCATTGGAATTGTCAGGGGCTAAAGAGGAACCCCCTGACAATTCCCTATCTTAAGGATATCAGGAAGTCTTCTAAACCTGATATCTTGTTCCTCATAGAAACAAAAAACGGCTTTAAGTTTGTGAATACGTTATGTAAAGATCTTGGTTTTGCTAATAGTTTCATTCTCCCTTCAGATGGTCTTAGTGGTGGGATGGCCATATTTTGGAACAACAATGTGCAAGTGGACTTTTTTGATACACCTACACTTAATTATACAGATATGTATATATCGGAGACAGGATCACCAACGTTTTGCCTCACCTATGTTTATGGAGACCCGGATCCGAAGCATAGGAGCTCTATGTGGGACACAATGACGTTTTGGGCAAAAGCAGGCATTTACAAAAGAAAACCGCGGCTAGTGATAGGAGATTTTAATGATATCAAGAGCAATGATGAAAAGATGGGAGGGCCTTTGCGATCTGAAAACTCTTTTAAAGCTTTCCGGCAAATGTTAAACATATCTGGTCTTCATGATTTAACGACGTTGGGAGGAGTTTTCACCTGGTGTGGCAATAGATACTCTCACTCAATCCAATCAAGAATTGATAGAGCAGTAGCCTCTGCTGATTGGCAAGACCTATTCCCAATGGCCTATGTTCAACTATTAGACTGGATTGGCTCTGATCACAGGCCATTGCTAATCCACACAGGTGACAAGAAATGGAAAGGATGTACTTTATTTAGATATGATAACAGATGGCGGTTTAACAAGGAGATACAACAAGAAATTGTTAAAACTTGGAATTCTGAATGCTCTTATCTTTCAGGTGACCAATTCCATGAAGCTCTCAAAAGATGTAGATCCTGCTTATCAAGATGGAGAGCGAAGAATCAAAACAACTCAGCCAAGAAAATACAAGATCTCAAGAACCAATTACAAAAAGCGTATAATTCTAATCCTCTTGATTTTAATCAAATTAATTTGTTAAAGTCGAGTTTAACAAAGGAATACAGGATGGAAGAGGAATACTGGAAAACAAAAAGTAGGATTCAATGGCTTCAAGTAGGAGACCGCAATACACACTTCTTCCATGCCAAAACCAAGCAGAGAAGAAATTATAATCGAATCAGAGCACTTTCTGATACAGATGGTAAAATATGGACTACTGAAGAAGGTATCAGTAAAGTGGTTATTGATTATTTTCATTCTCTATTTAGCACGAGTGGAAATAACAGACACATTGATGCTGTTGTTAAAAATATTAAACCTCGAGTCTCTGCTGAAATGAATAGAGATCTAACCAGGGCCATTACAGAAGAAGAACTCTATAAGGCGGTCCATACCATGGCAAGAGAGAAGGCACCAGGCCCAGATGGCTTTAACCCAGGATTTTATCAAGATCACTGGGCTACAATCCGTACAGGTGTGTTTAATTTCGCCAAATTGTTTTTTGAAGAATATCATTTAGATCCGCAAATAAACAAGACTCATATATGCTTGATACCAAAAGTGGGACAGCCCTCTGAAGTTAAAGATTATAGGCCAATCAGTCTGGCAAATGTAGCTTATAAAATTTTATCAAAAGTCTTAGCAGATAGGCTCAAACCTTGGCTAAATAACATCATATCTGCTAACCAATCTGCTTTTATCCCAGAGAGATTGATCACAGATAATATTTTAATAGCCCATGAGCTAATTCACTCTCTGAATACTAAGAAGCTAGTCCAACCTTATATAGCAATAAAACTAGACATCAGTAAAGCTTTTGACAAAGTTGAATGGCCTTTTGTTGAAGCAGTTATGAAGCAGATGGGTTTCTCTGAAGTATGGTGTAAATGGATCATGAAGTGCATCACTACAGTTTCATACTCTGTGCTTCTCAACGGCAAACCAACTGGTCACATTAAACCTAATCGAGGTATTCGCCAGGGAGATCCCATATCACCATATATCTATTTATTATGTACCGAAGCTTTATCCGCATTGATTCAGGAAAACATCCGAATGAAAAATCTCCATGGCTTCAAAGCAAGTAGAAATGGACCAGCAATCTCACATTTACTGTTTGCAGATGATTCTTTGCTTTTTTGCAAAGCCACTGATCAGGAATGCACAACTATACTCAATATTCTGCAACAGTATGAAAAAGCTTCAGGTCAGAGTGTTAATTTTCAAAAATCTGCTATTATTTTTGGTAAGGGTCTAGATTCAGAGAGAAAAGAGGAGCTTAGCAGAATTTTAAAAATTCAAAAAACTCAGGGTTTTGGTAGATATCTAGGATTGCCTGAATTTGTTGGAAGAAATAAAGCTAATGCTTTCTCTTATCTGGCTCAGAGAGCAGAACAAAAAATGGAAAATTGGTACACGAAGCTTCTTTCCCCTGCAGGCAAAGAGGTACTTCTCAAATCAGTTATCACTGCGATCCCCTCTTACAGTATGTCTTGTTTCCTTCTACCTTCAAAAATTATTAACCAAATAACTAGAGCTATGAGACAATTTTGGTGGTCAGCCACAAAGGATAAGCACAAGATTCCTTGGATTGCTTGGAGCAAAGTTACTGAACTAAAGAAGTTTGGAGGGCTAGCGATAAGAGATTTAAAAGACTTCAACCTAGCTCTTTTAGCAAAGCAAAGCTGGAGGATCCTCCAACAACCATCTTCACTTATGGCTCGAGTTTTCAAAGCAAAATATTTCCCAAAGTCAGGCCTCTTAGAGTCTACAGTCAAGGCGAACTCGAGCTACGCTTGGAAAAGCATCTATCAAGGTACAAAACTCATATCTCAGGGAATCAAATATATGGTAGGCAATGGTAAACAAATCAATGTCTGGCATGATCAGTGGCTTCCAATAGACCCACCTAGAGCTGCAAAAGGGCCAGGAGCTAATATTTACCCACACTTAAAAGTTAGTGATTTACTATCTCAAGGTAGCTGGAATGATAGTTTCATTCATAGTATCATTGACCCTGAAGACATACCATATATAAAAAACATCCGTCCATCTGTAACAGGAGCAAATGATACTATCACTTGGATCCATAACAAAGAGGGGCAATACACAGTGAAATCTGGGTATTACATTCAGCGTAAGCTTTCTCAAAATAATTCTTCCAATTATAATAATGCTTCCTATTCTACTGCACCTTTTGTAAAGCTGTGGGCCCAAAATATGCCTCAAAAAATAAAACATTTTTGGTGGAGATGTCTACATAATGCTTTGCCCACTGCAGAAAAACTGAAGAAGAAGAGAATACTGACAGATGATATATGCCAGAGATGTGGAGAGGATGTAGAAACTGTAAATCATTTACTATTCCACTGCAGAATAAGCAAGGAAATCTGGAGCCTTACCACCGATCCACAAAGAACAGGTTCGTTATTCTCTTCAAACTCAAGTACTCAAAATATTGACCAAATGTTGAGCCTAAATAAAAACCATAGAAAGGATGTAAGCTTCTTCCCTTTCATTGGTTGGCGAATCTGGAAGATGAGGAATGATCTCTTATTTAACAACAAAAAGTGGTCCATCCCAGATACTATAAATAAGGCTATGGTCGATTTTCAGCAATGGAAACAGAGCTCTATCCCTAACAAAGAAGCCCTGCAATATCGGCAAGATACAGATCATAGGAGTCATAGAACATTGTCACAAGCAGACCTAATCCAATCCATACCTCAACAAAATAGCGAATATGTTTGTTTAGTTGATGGATCATGGATTTCACCAAATGACAATGCAGGAATTGGATGGATCTTATATAACAAAAGAGCTCAGATTATAATACAAGGAAGGGCATCCATCGCTCCTATGAATTCACCACTTGAAGTGGAAGCTGAGGCCTTACGGTTAGCAGTTCTTCATGTTACGCGACTGGGTTACGACAAAGTTGTTTTTTGCGGTGATGCGGAGATGCTGTACAATAAGATAAATCGGTGTTTAACTAACCAAGGAAGCCATCGCCACATTGACCATTCATCTATCACTACCCAGGTACAGGACATCAAGAACATTGCTCAATCTTATGAGGGTCTGACTTTTGTAAAGGTTCCACGTAAATTAAATGTTATAGCGGATAACCTAGCAAAGAGCTCTAGAATCTCAAAATCAAAGTTTGTAATATCATGGTACAATGTATCTTAATCTTTATTAATGAAATGTTTTATTGACGACAAAAAAAAAAAAGAATAATAAACCTTTTAAAATAAATCCATAAATCAAAGCACCTTTTTTTTCAAAAGTCGAAATACTCTCTCTTTGCTGAAAGTCTTGTTCAACACCAAACCAACTAGAATCATTAGTCACTTGAAGATATTAAGCACTACAACCTATATTAAACAATTACCGTTATTACTATTCATAATTTTAACAATTACCATCAATAGATAAAGTCATTATAAATTTAGAGACATGACAGTACAGAGTACCATCGAAAAATGACATGATCGCCAAAATTTATGCGAGATTTTATGGAGAGGACACAAACACATAATCAGAAACAAAACAAAAAAATTAAATAATTTTGTTAGTCATCCGATTATTTTGCTAAATATGCTCTTTTTTTTTGTGTGCAAATTGCAAAATATGCAGATTCTATATTTTTTTTTCATATAAATTCGATGGTTTCAAATTCAAACTACATTTCCCTGGGAAAAAAGTTTAATTTAACCTATGAAGTCTGATGACCACAAAGAAATATATATCAAACTAAATCACTCATATTGTTAGAACGTAAAAAATACATAGCTACCTACCACATGTTATGATTTTGACAGAAATTTTTTTTTTATTCAAGTACGATTACGTTTATTTCGTTAACCCTAATGGGCTTTTAGGCTACGTTCTAGAAATTTCCTTCTTACCTTAAGTAACACAAAAAAATATCTTCAGTTTATCCAAACAGTAATAATAATAAGCAAAAGATAATACCTTATCCAGTAACCAACGACCGTATTATCCAATTATTGTGCATATCTACACCGTCAGATCACCCTCTTATCATTCATAACCGTTAGATTGTATTGTACCCGTCACACGTGTCTGTGACTCTTACCGGTTTGACCGGCTACTACTTGCTTTTCTCTTGTTTAAAAAGCCGTTCCAAGCTTCCTCACATCTCACTTCATAAGTGTGACTCGCTCTAAGACTCTTCAGTTTGACTTGTTGATCGGAGAAAGAAAGGTACAAAACTTTCTTATTCCTGGTTTCAATACCATCAAGTCAATTCATAATTTTCTGAGATTTCTGACTTCGTAGCAGTGTGTGAGTTTTTGAGGGTGGAAGATGTCGGCGATGGTAGATCGGAGGTTGTTATCAACGTTAAACCCGAACGCGCCGGTGTTCGATCCGATTGGATTTCGTGAGGTTGAGGACTTTTCACCCAAGTGGTGGGATCTGGTGACGACGTCAAAATGGTTCCGTGACTTCTGGCTCAGTTCCAACTCTGAGTACGAGTTCAACGACGGCGACGATGATTTCTCTGTTTTTGAAGAAGAGTTCGAGGAGATGATCGCTTCGTCCGATGGTAGATCTACGGCTGATTCAGTTACCGGTAACGATTTGTGGAATCTCTACTGTTTAAATTGTCAGATCTGAGAAAAGTTTCTCATAAGTGTTTTTGTTAATTACTATGGCAGAAACAGATGTTGCTAAGTATTTGAAGATGCTTCTGAACATGGCGGAGACTGCGAAAGAGAAGCTGAACAGATCAGAGGTGTCGTTGATGTCGTCGTGTTCACCAAAGCGTAGCCAGATGAAGAAGCACATGAATCCAAATTTCAGTGGTCGCCGTAATCATCACATCTATCAGCCACGGTGAAGCTTCTAGATGGTGTGGAACTAAGCTCCTTCTTTGATCAGAGTTGTCTGTGAATATATAAATAACGTTAGTTATGAGCTTTGAAATCGAACCAGATAAAGTGTTTCTGATCTGTTCGGTTCTTGTTTCAATTTGGGTCATAAATTTCGAATGCGGTTTGTACTTTGGTTAAAATAATATCTAAGCAAGTTGAAACCATACCATAAAAATAAGTCTTTGGAAACCGATTCTAACAAGAACAAAGTTGAAACCGATAACAAACACACGTTAGACCGAACTAATTTCGGTTAAGACTGTTAGCTAAAACTTTACTACACAAAACTGAACCCAAACCAACTAACAAATATGCTTCCTAAAGACAGTGGTGCTTCTTTACATAAAGACTGACGAAAATACCAAATTTTGGATATACGTTAAATTTGGGGCACCAGCCAATTTTTTTCTTTTAACTAGCTAATAATTATATGTTCATTATTATTAAGCATGACCACGGTTATGGTTATCACGGTTACGCTTTTTTAACTACCAGTTATGATTAGAAATTTTGTTTAACCTTAACCATAACTATTTAATAAACGGTTAAACAGTTATGGTTAAATACGGTTTCGGTTGAAGCGGTTACAGTTATATACGATTACGGTTACTTAATAATATGATACGGTTAATATTATTTGATGATATATATAATTGATATTATTTATTTATAATTAATATGTTCTTTTAGTGTACTCTTATTTCTATATATCATATGAATCATATTAAATAAATAATTATTAGTATACTTTATTATGTTTTTAAAACGGTTATGATTAACAAATTACGGTTTAACTATGCGGTTAACCAACTGTTTTGATACGGTTATGGTTAATATAACTTAACCATATATTTACGGTTAACGGTTACAGTTTTTAACCATTTTATACGGTTACGGTTTGGTTACGGTTCAGATACAGTTCGGATATAGTCCGGTTACGGTTTAATTTTGGTCATGCCTAATTACTATGTTAAAGACTTAAAGTTTATAAGCAATCGGCCAAATCCTTAACTATAATTCTAGTTATAAATATGAAACAACTCCTTTAATTCGTCTCATCTATATTAAGATTTCTGAAATACATTTCAATCTCTAGTCTTTATAAGTAGTATGAACTAGGTAGTAACCCATGCTACAGCACGAACAAATATTTTTTATAAAAAATTTAAATTCGTAAAAGTAAGTTAGAATTTTATTATTTTAAATACATAAAATAAGTATTTGTACAATATTGGTATTAAATCCAAATATCAGATTTCATTTTGGTTTTAGTTTGGATTATTGTGCGTATATAATCTAGACGTATCTACTTTAGAACGGGAAATACATCCCCTCCCATCCCATCCGTACTGTCCCATTCCGTCTTGTTCCATGTACCATTCTATTTTGTGTTTTAAATGATTACTCGTTAGACGATGTTTATTAATAGAGATTGCATAAAAAGTTTAGACAGGATATCCGAATTCCCCGTTCAATACTAACTTTTATTTAGTTAGTTGAAATTATTCAAAAAAACTATTTAACTATTTTCAAAAATATCCAAAATTTTCAAAGTACCCTTTCCAAAGTAACTGATTACATATTGCATAGTGTAACATCCTCGAACCGAAATTCCGGTTTAGGGATTGCATCGGTCGATGCACTATATGCATTGGTCGATGCAAAGCCGGTTTAGTGCGGGCGAGTTTAAGTTAAACGCTGCGATTTGGGTTATGGAAAACCCTTAACTCGAGTTTTTGTCTCATTAGGCGAGTTTAGCCATTTTTGAGAGAAAGGAAGAGAGAAAAAGAATTCTAAGTGTTCTTGGTGAGATTTTGGGAGTTTGAGGCTGTTCCTGTGGAGATCTGTAGCTGGGATCGTTGTAGGAGCTTCCTGGAAGTGTTTTCTTGTTTCTTTCAGGTTCAGAATCGTCTTGGCAAAGATAAGTGCATGACCATGGCTTATCTAAGCTGGTGATCACTCTTATTTGCTTGATATGTGTTGTTAGGCTTGTTAGATTGTTATTTGGGACGTTAGGAAGCTTTCTTGTGGCTTGGGATCGAGTTTTTGTGGTTGTAGGAACGAAGATCCAGCAAGAAGTTTTGGGGAAAAGTGCGTCGGTCGATGCA